>OZ014519.1:89294447-89894447 GCA_963966055.1 Lathyrus aphaca | reverse complement strand
TATTTGGTCTCATGTCCATATCGTGTACCATTTTCATGTTATGCCCTTTGGAAGATGTTGACTTTTTGTTGACTTTTAAAATGACCTATAATGTTTTGGCTCATACCTTTCAAATGAAGCATTTTTAGGCTTGGATTGTGAGACACAAAGTTGTAGAGAATTCAATTTCCTTCAAAATGAGATTTGGATGGGAAATTTTTGATGAAGCATGTGAAAGTTATGGCTGGTCAAAATTCAGTTGACTTTTCCTATGAAAACCCTAATTTAGAAACTTCTGATTCTTGATGATCTGAAATCTCCTTGATGAATCATGATCAACCCTTGATCAAATGATGAATTTTACTTCATATACTTGATGTTGGCAAAAAACCATGAATTTTGACTTTGGTTTAACCACAGTTGACCTTAGTTTGACTTTTTGACTGCTTTGACTGATTTTAGCCTATCTGATCATCTGACTGAGCAAAACTTTTGGGAAAGCTTTGAAACTTGACATAGGGATTCTTGAAGACATATAGGATGTTATGAAGCTCACTTGAAGCCTTGGAAATCCATTTAGCCTGATGAAACTCAAAACCCTAGTTTAGGATGCATTGCTTAGGAGGATGCTTTGTATGAGAGAATTGTCAAACTTTCTGACTAATTGTGAACCTTGTGAACCTCTTGAGATACCTTGTGAACCTTGTGAAGCTATTGGGACACCTTAGTACACAATGTCTTGTCTAGGTGAGGGCAAATTTTGGGGTGCAACACCCACATGAAATGGCCAAAGTCACAAAGGATTCCTGCTTGAAAGTGAAACCCTAATTTGGGAACCATTGTGTAGGAGCTTGCCCTAGCTTGGATTCTCTGATGATCTCCCAACCTTCTGGGCTCTTGTAAAGGATCTTGAAATTGTGAGTGTCATGTATAAACTATTCATGGGACTTGGACAAGTTCACTTGGCCTCTTGCTATAACTTGTAATGCCTCAAATCCACCAATGGTTGATCATATGCCTAATGCTAGAACATGATAATGTTATGCTTCATTCTTCTATGCAAAGATGCCAAGGATATGATATGCTCATGATTATTATGATATGACGATGATGCTTAAAAAAGAAGAGGGCAAATTTGGGGTGTTACACTTCAGCATCTCCATTAGTTTGTCAGTGATTTCTCCTTCAGCTATCCTCATTAGAGACTCATCTCCAGCATCTCATTCAGTGACCTTCATCAGCAGTTGCTCTCAGCTTCTTCACCAGCATCCATGGACACTTGAAGAAAAAGCAACATCACATACCACTTCTTTGAGCCCACCCTGACTGGCATCAGGCATATCCAGTCCCTCATTACTCCTGAGCATGTCCCACTATTCAGAGAGCATTATGGAGGCATATTGGACATGGTCATGGATCTAGATGCATATCAGAGGAGCATGATCCATACTTTCTTTCAGTTCTATGATCCTCCACTCAGATGCTTCACTTTTCCTGATTTCCAATTGGGACCTTTGCTAGAAGAATTTTCCATGTTGTTAGGAGTTCCTATCAGAAAAGGGATTCCTTTCAACCCAGAGATGGTTGCTCCCAGAAATGAAGACATAGCCAGGGCATTGCATTTGGAGCCTTCCCTCATTGATCAGAACATGACAACCAAGGTTGGGGTTCCAGGCCTTCACCTAGACTTCTTGATTTCCCAGGCTACCCTGCATGCTGCAATAGGAGAATGGAAGGCTGTCTGTGCACTTCTAGCCCTCGATATATATGAGGTTATCTTGTTTGCAGATGAGCCAAAGTTTGTGAGAAAGAATTCCATTCACCTGTTCTTACTGAGGAACCCAGTTCCTACATTGCTTGGGGACTTCTACTACTCAGTACACCAGAGGAATGAAAAGCAAAGAGGAAGGCTGGTCAGATGCTGTGCTCCTCTTTATTACTCTTGGCTGCTAAAACACTTGCCAAAGTCAGATACTTTCCTGAACCCCCATCAGCAAAAGAATTGGGCTAAGAGATTTATTTCCTTGACATCATATGACATCAGATGGTGCACTCAGAGCACCAAAGGCAAGGACATCATTACTAGTTGTAGGAAATATCCTAATGTGCCTTTGATAGGAGTAAAAGGTTTCATCAACTACAACCCTTTACTGTTTAAGAGACAATTAGGGTATTCTTTGGTTCATCCTCCCAGAGGGAAAGATTTGGCTGAGACCCTCTACTGTGAAATCCAGCCCAACTCTGCTGTTGTCAGGCAAGCCGCCTGGGCTTGGGACAACATTTAGACCAAGGGAACAGTCATCCTTGGCAAGTGCAACAACATTGCTTTAGCACAGTACTCTGATTGGTCTCGTACCAGAGCTCAGATCACCCGGATGTCATTTACTTTAGAAGATACACCTGGACCTTCTACAGTACAACCTGCAGCTACTGTCAGTTTGGAAGAGTTTGAAAAGCTGGAAGAGAGGAATACTCAACTATCTGAAGCCTTGAAGAAGACTCTCTGGGAGAGAAATGATAGTCGTCTGGATAATGAGAGATTGGAAAGGCTCAGGGTTGAGCATTTGGCCAAGATTGAGAAGACGGATGACTACATCAGGAAGGCTAGAGCAGGGGAGTTAGTACTGAAGAATGCTTGCAAGGAAGCAAAGACTCAGAAGGCTAGGGCAGAGCATTATCTGGAGGAGAGCCAGGCTAGGTGGATCAGGATCACTGAAGCCTGTGCACAGGAAGATCAAAGGACTCAGGCTAAGATAGAGCAGTTGGAGGCTAGTGAGAAGAAGCATCAGGAGGCCTTGTTGGTAGCTCAGAAAGAGATATCTGAATTGAAACTCCGGGCGGGGTTGAAGAGGTCAAAGGATCAGGACAAGAATAAGAAGTTAACCAGTGCCATTGCTACCAAGAACCTCCTCGTCAGGACTATTACATAGCACCCAGTGGGTCCAGTGACTGAGGCCCTCCTGAAGGAAGTCAGGGAGGATGACTTTGGATTAGATGTTTGACTCTTTTGCTTGTACTTTTCTTTTGATTGTACTTTTTATTTTGTAGTTGTATTTTGACCCACCATGGGAATGTTATTTGTAATCAAACTATGTATTTTCATCCTTTGTAATATATCAGTTTGTATTATTTTTTGGTGGGCTTTATCTATCTCTACAACATCATCAGCATTTTCCCGAGGTCTGGAAAGGTCAAAACCAAAGAACCAAACCGGATACCCTTGGAAGACAAATAGGCATATTGCATTGCATACTAACATTTTCTTTGTTTTGTAGGTTTTTTGTTTTATTGTTGTTTCTCACTTTGTTGTGGTTTCAGGAAACATTGCTCGCAGAAGAGTGTTCCCTGTCAACAGAATACACCGGTACCCAACGCGAAACAACCTTCCGGGACTCCAGATGGATCAAGTTCAGCAAGACTTGAATGAATTAAGGACCCAAATGGCTAATGAGAGGGTTGAGATGAGGAATCAAATGACCCAATTCATGACTGTAATGACTGGTTTAGCTCAAAGCCAGGAAAGACTAAGGGAGTTGGTTGAGAGGCAGACTCCTGAAGAACACCATCCAGGAACAGGAGGTACCAGTAACAACGATCACATGCAACCTCGCACTGATCCACCAGAGTTTGGGCCTCATCTAAACCCAGAGATCAATGCCATAAGGAATACTCAGGGTAACACTGCTGGAGGAAGGGTCTTGCAAGAGGATCCTCAAAAAGAGCAGGATACAGTTGTTGGGGCTGGGGACGAAGTTTACGATCGTAGGATGGATGAAATTGCAGAGAAGCTGAGGTCTCTTGAATCCTAGAATTACCTAGGATTTGATGTAATGGACATGGGACTGGTGGAAGGGGTGAGAATTCCTCACAAGTTCAAACCCCCCGTGTTTTGAAAGGTATAATGGCACATCCTGCCCACGCACCCACCTTCAATCATTCTTGGGAAGGTTTAAAGCATACACCATGGATGAGAAGTTGTGGATGTTTTACTTCGAGGATAGTCTAACAGGGGCATCCCGAGAATGGTATTCCCACCTAACCAGAGCCACAGTAAGGAACTAGAAAGACTTGGCTGAAGCTTTTATCAGACAATATCAGTATAACTTGGACATGGCTCCAAACAGGACCCTTCTGATGGGAATGTCTCAATCCTCCCATGAAAGCTTCAGAGAATATGCCCAAAGGTGGAGGCAACTTATTGTTGCAGTTCAACCCCCTATGTCAGAAAGGGAGATGGCAGACATGTTCATGAATACTCTCCAAGGAACCTACATTGACAGATTGGCTGCATTTTCTTCTACCAGCTTTGCAGATGTGGTGATAGCTGGGGAAAGAATAGAGATCCTACTGAAGATGGGAAAGATCTCCGATAATGGTGCCAGTTCAAGCAGTACAAGGAAGCCATTTGCTGGGCCCCGTAGATCTGGTGAGACAAACTCTGTGCACATGGGAAGAGGGAGACCCCAATACCTGCCCAGAACAGTTGCTGCTGTTACTATCCCTGCTCCACCTCCTCAGTATACTCAACAACCACAACACTTTCCGCAACAACAATAGTTTCCACAACAAATATCATACAACAATAATAACAACAATCAACAACAACGCCCTTTTCAACAGCGACCATCTCAGATCAACAGGGTGATTGACCCTATACCAATGACATATGCTACACTGCTGCCACAATTCCTAAAGCTCAATCTTGTTGAGTTGAGGACATTGGCTCCACCTGATCCTCAAAACCTTCCGAGAAACTACGATATCAACGATAGGTGTGCTTTTCATTCCAATGCACCTGGTCATTCTACGGAAAAATGCAGAGCTCTGCATATGAAGGTTCAGGATCTGGTAGATTCAAAAGCCCTGAACTTTGCACCTCCTCCCAATGTAATGAAAAATCCTATGCCAAGCCATAATGGTCCAAGGATTAATGTTGTAGAGGATGGTTAACCCATGAGTTTAATAGAAGACATTGCATGTATTCAGACACCTCTGGCAGAGGTTAAAACCCATCTTTTAAAGTGCCAAGTGTTTCCAGGTTATGAGGCCTGTTGCAAATCATGCAAACTTTCTGAGAATGGGTGTGCCAGCTTGAGGAAAGGAATTAATGACTTGATCAAAGAGGGCATTCTGAAAATTACAACCACAACTTCTATAACACCAACAACTCTTTTGACAACAACAAGTGAATCTTCTACAAATGCAACAACCATTGTTCCAACCGATTCAGCTACAACTTCAACAATCATTCCATCTGTCACCTCAACACACAACAATTCATTTGCACTGGCTACTACAACTTCAAAAACCAATAATTATGTTTCCACTGTCACAATCTATTATGACCCGACAACGGTCCCGAGTTCCAACAACTTTCAACAGTCTCAACAGTCTCAACAAAGCTTCAATTCACCTTCACCAACATCCACCAGAGGTCCTGTTACTATTTTCTATGATCCACAGACTATTACATTCCCAACATCTATTGCAGTGAGCCCAGTCACTATCACGGTGCCCGGGCCAATCCCATATGAAAAGATAGTGCTATACCATGGCATTATGGTGCTGATCTGTACTGCAACGGAGAGAAATTCCTTCTTGATTCTCCAGTTCTCACTCCCCAAGTGGATAATGTTGGGGGAGGCGGAGGCTTCACCCGAAGCGGACGTCTCTTCGCATCACAAGTCCCTAGAACCAACACTGAGGCAGAGGTTGTTGCCAAAGCCAAAGGGAAGAGTGTTATACCAGAAGAATCTGCACCAAAAGAAACTCATAAGTCATCCTTCGATCAAAATGTGGATGAGTTTATGAGAATTATTAAAAGAAGTGACTATAAAGTTGTGGACCAGCTCCACCAGACTCCTTCAAAGATCTCAATCCTATCTCTGTTGTTGTGTTCCGAAGCCCATCGGGATGCACTACTCAAAGTTCTGCACGCTGCCTACGTGCCAGAAGAGATCACTGTAAATCAGCTGGAAACAGTGGTATCAAATGTCAATACTAGCCATGGGCTAGGTTTCACTGATACTGATTTAACAACAGAAGGACGTCTCTACAACAAAGCCTTGCATATAACCCTGGAGTGCAAAGGAGTTGTACTATCCCATGTTCTTGTAGACACTGGGTCCTCACTCAATGTCTTACCTAAGAAAGCCCTTGTCAAGCTCGAGTATGATGGGATAGCTCTCAGGCCAAGTAATCTTATGGTCAGGGCTTTTGATGGCTCCAAAAGATCTGTTCTCAGAGAGGTGGAACTGCCAGTGATAATCGGTTCACAAGTCTTTAAGACCATTTTCTATGTGATGGACATACAACCTGCTTACAACTGTTTGCTAGGTCGACCTTGAATTCACGCCGCATGCGCAGTAATGTCGACCCTTCACCAGAAACTGAAGTATGAATGGGAAGGACAGATTATCACCATCTGTGGTGAAGAGGACATTTTTGTTAGCCATCTGGCTACATACAAGTATATTGAGATGGATGGTGAAATCCATGAGACAATGAGCCAAGGGTTCGAGGCCCTAAATGTCAATGAGGCGACTGAAGTATTTGCTTCATCCTAGGAAGACAGGATGGGTACTTCAATTGTCTCCTATCAGCAAGCTCGGAAGGTTGTTGAGGATGGTAATGCCCAAGGCTGGGGCAAGCTGCTGCCAGTGCAAAAGAAGGAAGATAGATTCGGTTTGGGTTACAGATCATTCCGACAAGATCAATCAGAGGCTGCAAAAGAGCCCAAATTCATCAGTGGGGGGATGCTCACCCCAGATGCTATTAACAATCTGGAAGACGAGACGGATAGCGACTGCAACCTGGAGAGCTGGATACGTCCAAGGATCCCGGGGAATCAAGTCCTTAACTGGTCTTCCCAGGAAATTATAAGGGTTAATCCTGCAGAGTAATTATTATTTCCTGTCTTTTTGGCATGCATCTTGCCCAAGGTGTCAGGACTCATTTTGTAATAGGGCCATATTATAATTTTGTGCAAATGATTAATCAATGAATATCAGACATCTTTTGCAAACGAGTCTCTTTTTTGCTCACTGTCTTTTCATTTTTCACTTTTGTACAAAACAATAAAATGGCAATGTTTTCAAAATAAATAACTTCATTTTCACTTTTTTTAAACAAGATTAAAACTGATCACTAAAACGAACCAATCTCAACCCTTGCAGAGATTATCCTCCAGATTGCACCGACAACAACACTGCTATGACCTTGTATAACTTCGACAATCCGATTAATCAAGCTGATGAAGGGGTTGAAGAAGACTATGAGTTACCTGAAGAGCTAGCCAGGTTGTTGAGGCAAGAAGAGAAAGTAATTACTCCTCATCAGGAGGAGGTTGAGACAGTTAATCTTGGTACTGAAGAAGACTTGAAGGAAGTGAAGATTGGGGCCAGTCTGCAAGATTCAGTGAAAGAACAATTTATTGACATGCTTCGAGAGTACGTCGACGTCTTTGCCTGGTCCTATCAAGACATGCCAGGTCTAGATACGAACATTGTTATGCACAAGCTGCCTTTTAAAGAAGATTGTCCTCCAGTGAAACAGGAGCTACGCCGTACTCGTCCAGATATGGCTATGAAGATTAAGGAGGAAGTACAAAAACAGTGGGACGCCGGTTTCCTTGCTGTGACTAGTTACCCGTCCTGGGTTGCTAATATTGTACCAGTGTCTAAGAAGGATGGAAAAGTACAGATGTGTGTGGATTACCGGGATCTGAATAAAGCTAGCCCGAAAGATGATTTCCTATTACCTCACATTGATGTATTGGTTGACAACACAACTCAGTTCTCGGTGTTTTCCTTCATGGATGGATTTTCCGGGTATAATCAGATCAGGATGTCACCCGAAGACATGGAGAAAACTACTTTCATCACACCTTGGGGCACCTTTTGTTATAAGGTAATGCCTTTTGGACTGAAGAATGTCGGTGTGACTTATCAACGGGCTATGGTGACATTATTCCATGATATGATCCACAAAGAAATTGAATGCTATGTGGATGACATGATTGCCAAGTCCCTCACTGAAGAAGATCATCTGGTAAATCTGCTGAAGTTGTTCAAGCGCCTGAGAAAGTATCAGTTGAAGCTAAACCCCAACAAATGCACATTCGGGGTACGTTCTGGTAAATTGCTGGGATTTATCGTAAGTGAAAAGGGAATTGAAGTTGATCCTGACAAAGTTAAGGTCATTCAGGAGATGCCCGCACCTAGGACTGAAAAGGAAGTTCGGGGGTTCTTAGGTAGATTGAACTACATATCAAGGTTCATATCTCATCTTACTGCAACATGTGAGCCCCTGTTCAAATTGTTAAGAAAGGAACAAACAGTCAGGTGGAACGAAGATTTTCAGAAGGCTTTTGACAAAATCAAGGAATACCTACAAGAACCTCCAATTCATATGCCTTCGATTGAAGGAAGACCTCTAATAATGTAACTGACAGTATTAGAAGGATCAATGGGGCGTGTGTTGGGCCAGCATGACGAGTCTGGTCGAAAAGAGTATGCAATATACTACCTAAGCAAAACATTTACCGACTGTGAACAACGTTATTCACTGCTCGAGAAAACTTGTTATGCTTTAGCGTGGGCTGCTCGCCGACTAAGACAGTATATGCTGACTCACACTACTTTGTTGATCTCAAAAATGGATCCAGTCAAGTACATATTTGAGAAGCCCGCACTTACCGGAAGGGTGGAAAGATGGCAAATGATTCTGACAGAGTATGACATTCAGTACACGTCTCAAAAAGCCATCAAGGGCAGTGTACTGTCTGATTATCTGGCTGAGCAACCCATTGATGATTACCAACAAATGAGATTTGATTTCCCTGATGAAGACATCATGTTCCTGAAAGAAAAAGATCATGAAGAGCCTGTTCACACTGAAGGGCCTGACCCAGAAGAAGAATGGACAATGATGTTTGATGGGGCTGTTAATATGAATGGTCGAGGAGTTGGTGCAGTGCTCATTACACCTAAAGGAGTTCACATGCCTTTCTCGGCATTACTCACCTTTGCATGCACTAACAACGAAGCTGAATATGAAGCCTGTATCATGGGTCTTGAGGAAGCCATTGACCTCAGGATCAAGACTTTAACTATATTCGGAGATTCAGCTCTGGTTATCAATCAAACCAACGGCAAATGGTACACCCACCAAGAGCATTTGATTCCATACCATGACTATACGAGGAGATTATTGACCTTCTTCACAACAGTCAAACTTGAGTACATCCCTCGAGACGAGAATTAGTTCGCAGATGCTCTAGCTACCATTTCCTCCATGATCAAGGTTCAGGCTGCCAATTATGTGCCTCGGATTTCGGTATCCAGACTTGACCGACCAACATACGTATTCTCCGTGGACATTGCTAAAGATGACAAGCCTTGGTTCCATGACATCAAATGCTTCTTAGAGGATCAGACATACCCACCCGGGGCATCATCCAATGATAAGAAGACATTAAGAAGGTTGGCTGGTAGTTTCTTCCTGAATGTTGATGGCTCATTATACAAGAGAAACTTTGACATGGTGCTTCTTAGATGTGTTGATAAGAAAGAAGCAGACTTGCTGATGCACGAGGTGCATGAAGGATCTTTCGGTACCCATGCTGGAGGACATGTAATGGCAAAGAAATTGTTAAGATCAGGTTACTACTGGATCACAATGGATGTAGACTGTTGTGCCTATGCCAGAAAGTGCCACAAATGCCAGATCTATGCAGATAAAGTGCATGTACCTCCGAATCCTTTGAACGTGATGTCTTCACCTTGGCCCTTTGCCATGTGGGGAATTGACATGATTGGAAAGATTGAACCGACTGCTTCAAATGGCCACAGATTCATCCTGGTAGCCATTGACTACTTCACCAAATGGGTTGAAGCAGCTTCGTATGCAAACGTCACCAGACAAGTGGTATCCAAATTCCTGAAAAGAGACATCATCTGTCGATATGGAGTACCCGAGCGAATCATTACTGATAATGGTTCCAATTTGAACAATAAAATGATGGCAGAACTGTGTCGGGACTTCAAAATTCAACATCACAACTCTTTCCTTACAGGCCAAAGATGAATGGTGATGTTGAGGCAGCTAACAAAAACATCAAGAAGATTGTGCAAAAGATGGTGGTTACTTACAAAGACTGGCACGAAATGCTACCGTTTGCCTTGCATGGGTACCATACCTCAATCAGAACGTCTACTGGGGAAACACCTTATCAGCTTGTGTATGGTATGGAGGCAGTCCTACCTGTTGAAGTTGAATTACCCTCCTTACGGGTACTGATGGATGTAAAGTTGAATGAAGCAGAATGGGTCTGTTCTCGGTACGATCAACTGAATCTGATCGAAGAAAAGAGATTAGCTGCAATCTGTCACGGGCAACTATATCAGAAAAGGATGAAGAAAGCCTTCGATCAGAAAGTCAGGCTTCGGGAATACCAAGTAGGAGATCTTGTGCTGAAGAGACTTCTCCCTCCTCATACAGACCACAGGGGAAAATGGACTCCGAATTACGATGGTCCATTCATAGTAAAGAAGGTCTTCTCTGGTGGAGCACTGATGCTCTCTACTATGGATGGTGAAGATTTCTTATCCCCTTTGAATTCAGATGCAGTTAAAAAATACTTCGCATAAAATGACCCGCTGGACATAAAAACAAAATGTAAGTCCAGGAAAAAATAGGGCATCCCGGCGAGTCAAAAACAGAATAAAAGACTCGGGCAAAAATAAGGGAAAAATCAAAGAAAAATGTACACCCGCTGAGTTGAAAAGCCACATTGGACAGCTCAGGCAAAAATGGGTATCCCGGTGGATTGAAAACCCGAAAGGGTGATCCACGCAAAATAAGGGAATAAGCGAACAACTGCATTTTGAATTCGTCTGTATCACTTACAACATGGCAAGCTTCAAAAGGTTAAAGCATCGGTCAAAATCAACCTTCTTCAGAAAGCAAGATATGAAGAATGTCAAGGTCATACAGGTCATAGAAAAGGAAGCTCACCGAAGCATCATCAACATTGCCAGCACTCTTACTTTTTCTCAATTTGTAACAATCTCCTCATTCCAGGGGATTTGTTCATTTTGCTGTATTCGCCAATTCAGGGCACCCAGATTAATAAAATTAGATTTTCAGTCACACCTCGTTTCGTACATTTTTTGTTTCATTTGCAAAATGTCCAATGTCCATGATATAATATTTGCATAAAACAAATGAGTCGTTCTTAATAAATGCTTGCAGGAAATATATTTACTTTCAGGAATATCTAACTCCTATGACGGAATCCGGTAAGGGATACCCTGGGATGCTTGTGCGTTTCTTTGTCTTAACAGGTTGCAGGTATTCGATACGCAACATGGGACATGCCAAGCACACTTCCCTAGCACATCTTCTCCAAGCAGCATCTGAAAATACTTTTTTCCCCAACAGAGTTGTCAAGGCCTCCTCGTCCCTAGTATAAGTTTATTCAGCAAGAGCATCCCCATCCGGGATCCCCATAGATATCTTTAGGAAGATCATTCAGTGATCTTTCCTCCCCCAAATAGAGTGCCAAGTCTCTCAAAGACAAAAGAATCGACTCCCCGCAGAGTTCCAGCCTCTCCTCAGAAGAGTAAGGCCTGAAATTCTCACGCAACAAAGTGACGGAAGCTTCCTCATCCCCAGTTGGATTATCTCCTTACCGGATAGATCTATCAGTGATCTATTTCCCCCAAGCAGAGCCATATATTTTATCAGATCTACCAATGATCTCATCCCCAACTGGGATATCCTTCCAAGCAGATCAGCCAGAGATCTTCACAGCAGCGAGATCCGAATCCCGAATCGGTTTCTTTTGCATAATCATAGCATTTGCGTCATCTTTCCCCATAAAGCGTAGCATTCCGTTTAATACGGAGCATTACGGCAAAAATAAAACATTTTGCATGATCACAAGTCAGGTTCGAACCAGTCACCTGCAAATACCATCAGTAATGTATATAAAAACTCGCAAGCAAATAAAAGCCAAAGTGTCCCCTTTGCACTCTCCAACACAAATACATGTTCGTATATACCGTTCCGACACTCGTCTGTGTCATTTTATTCCCCTGCAGATATAAGCCACAAACATCCTTCGTGATTACAGATACCTATACACTCTCTTGACACCTGTCCGTGTCACCACTCCCCAGCACGGTTGCCCAAACACTTATTGCAAACCAAACACTTGTTTATAATATACTCCCTTCGACACTCGTCTGTGTCATCCTGTCCCCGCAGGTCGCCAGAATACCTTTTACACTTATAAGTTCATAACTTATACACCTTTCTCTTCTGGCACCCGTCCGTGTCAGACTTTCCCCAGCAAGTTGAACACTCGTCCGTGTCTTGCTCATACTTCACAATGCTTGTCCATACTCCATAATATTTGTTTTCATTTATACAGATACTCGTCCGTATCTTGTATATATATTCATTCCCCACAGATTCGACACTCGTCCGTGTTCTTTGTTAACCAGTTGGTACTCGTCCGTACCATCATCTCTGAACATGCGTCGGCGTTTGTTTCTACTGATACTCGTCCGTATCACGGTCTTAAGGATGCTCGTCCGCATATTTAATCTATACACATTGTCAAACACTTATACCTTTTATTTCTTAAGCGTAAGCACTCGTCCGTGTTTATCATTCCCCAGCAGAACAACTTTTCTTCTATCCGACATTCGTCTTATGTTGTGATACTTTCGGCAGCCATACCCTGCCAGGTGATCGTCCTTCACCTTTGGATGATCATCCCTAATCTTTTCCCCAGCGGAGTCTCCATTATCGTAACCCTTTCCTATCCGGCATTCGTCCTATATCTGGTTATTTAGCAGCCGTCCCCTGCTAGGTGATCGTCCTTCACCTTTTTGATGATCGTCCTTCATCATTTTATCCGATGGTCATCCCTATCGTTGATTGTGTTATCCGGCATTCGTCCTATGTCATGATAAACCCTGAGAGCAGCCGTACCCTGCTAGGTGATCGTCCTTCACCTCTTGATGATCGTCCTTCATCATGCTTATCTGATGGCCGTTCCCATCGTCGACCTTTTTTTTCCATCTGGCATTCGTCCTATGTCGTGATAAAGAGCAGTCGTCCCCTGCTAGATGATAGTCCTTCATCATGCTTATCCGATGGCCGTCCCCATCGTCGACCTTTTTTTTCATCCGACATTCGTCCTATGTCGTGATAAAGAGCAGCCGTCCCCTGCTAGGTGATCGTCCTTCACCTTTGATGACCGTCCCTCATCAACATTTCATTTATTCTTTGAACTGATGGTCGTCCCCCATCGTTATTTACCTTGCTTTGCAAACCTGATGGCCGTCCCCATCATTGCCTTTACCTTTGATCCCTAGAGAACTTTGTTACTTCACCTGATGGCCATCCCCATCATGTTTTTTTATTATTATTTCCCCAGCATGTCGGTCGTCCCCGTCATTGCTTTATCCCCAGTAGTCGTCCTCTGCTCGATGGTCGTCTTCCATCGCCCGCATTTTAATAATTATGCTATACTACACTTTTCAATTTATATCCCTTTTCTTCTTCTCCCCAGTGAGTGCAAATTTTGGACTGTCTTTGGTATTCAACCACAAGTTATCTTGTTCGTCTGTTAAGTCAGGCGCTTACATCCTGCACAGCTAACTCATGCTTGAATAGGGGCTGCTGTAAACACCCCAAATTTGCCCTCACTAATTTCACACCATGGCTTGTGATCTTTTCATCTTTGCATAGGTTTAAGCATATCATCTCATATTGCATTTTTGTTTCACTGATTTGTTCAAGTTCATCTGCATCTAGGGTTTGTGATCTGAGTAATCCAAGGATCCATCTGAGCCACTCCAAAGGTCTCCAATCATTCCAAGAGCGTCCATGTGTGTTCTATCATCATATTATGTCCCTCAAAGATCAAGGAAGTCAATAAATCACAAGAACTTGGAAAGCATGGAAGCAGAGTTAGGGTTTCACTGCACAGATGACCTGAAATTAGGGTTTTGGTTTCAGAGGCCATAACTCCAAATTTTTTGCTCATTCTTATTTCTAATAGTCTCAATATGTTATAAGGATCATTTGTACCAAGTCTGATGAAGAAATTCATTATGGAAGTCATTTGTTCACTGGGTAACTTCTTGAGCAAGTCAGAGCAAAATCAGGGCATCTGAGGCCCCCAACAATGGAACCAAAGTGGATTTTTCATCAAATTGAAGTTATATGATCTTTATTTGATCATTTAAGTGCTTGAAAGTTCACAAAATTGAAGAAAATTGAGCTAAACCAAAACTTGCCAAAAATGGAAATGACTTGTAATGGAAACTTTCCATTTTGGAAAAGTTTTTCAACCTCCTCTTTCCCAACCAAAAATGCTTCAAATGAAAAATTCTTGGTCATCAAATTTGTATATTGGATCATTCCCTTTTCAAAAAGTACAAGAAAAAGTTCTAATTCATTATGGAACTCAAGTTATGGCTTGGCAAAGTTGGCAAAAATCACATAATTTTCACTTTCACACCAAAGAGGATTTTTTGCAATTTCACAAACCAAGTCATTTTGTGACCTCTAATCACTCTCTAAACATCATACACACATGATACAATGCATTGTGACCAAGATTTCCCAAAGAACCACTTGCTTTCATGCCTTGCACTTCAAGATTTCTCAAAGGGGGAAAATCACATAACATTTGCAAAACCTATGAGATCTTTGCTTCTAAGCCATCCAGCTGCATAATCTCAATCCCATGGCTCTCCTTGATCAATGCTGAGGCCAAACATGCCCTTGTACAACCTCTGCCATAGCCCATACCTCAAGTACAAGTTATTTTGACATTTTGGCAACTTGCCCATACCAATCACCACAGGCCACCACCCACTTTCTGACCTATCAAACATTGTTATGTGGATCAAAAGCAACTCATAACACACATCACACAAGCCTGGAACCTCAGAATCACCAAGTTCCTCAAAATCACCTCAAAAGCAAAAGCTTTCGAAACACTCTGGTCAGCCACTAAAATCACAAACAAACTTCACCATTCAACTCACCATCATCATTAGAACATAAACCAACCATCAAACAAGCTTCAAAGCCTCTCTACACAAAACACGATTCTGGTGCAGCAAGAGTGCAAGCTCTCAAACCAGCCATTATAAACTCCTTCCAAGCATCAAAGCATCACCAGGAGGATCATTGGGGTCATTTTGCACCAAAGAGAAGGCCATATAGCTCAGATTGAAGAAGCTCCATCTCAGGTATCCTCGAGAACAAATTTTCCAGAACTTGTTTTTCTTGTTATAGAAATGTTCTTTATGCTTTGCTGATCACCATGATCTATTTTGTTTTGAAAATGAGTAAGAAACAAGCATGTATGAAGCTTCTGAAATTTTTGTGTGTTTTTCTGTTTGCCTTTGATTCATGATCTTGAGTGAAAATAAATGATTTTTGTTATTGGATTCTTGTTTAGAAGTGTGTAATGGTTGTTTCTGGAGATTTTGGTGAGGTTTCATTGCGTTTTGAGAGAGATAGCATGAATGAGTGACCGGAGAAGATGACCGGAGCTAGCTCCGGTCACTTGAAAATGTTTAGGGGTGAGATTACGGTTAATTCAGTCAGTTTGAATATCAGCCGTAGGATCCTGTGTAGCGCGTGTTTGTAGGGTCCAGATTGATCCACTTAAGCCTTAATCCAGTTTAATTAAATTAATTAATTAATTAACTCAGTTTAAATTTGGACCATTGGATAGCGCGCGTGGTCTTTCCCACCAAACCCCAGTTCAAATCCTGTCCATCAGGTCAACATACTTTCTTTTATTTCAATTTTTATTTCATTTTATTGCATTTATTTTGTACATTTTATTTAAAATACTTAGAAAATTCCAAAAATATTTTTCTTCTGCATTTTATCTTCAAATATTTTTCTTCACCCAAAAACCTTTTTATTTTTATTTTTTTCATTAAAAAATCATTTTAAAAAATATTTAAATGTTTATTTTAATTAATTAATGGAAATTAATTAATTAAAATACCATTTAGGTTTCTAAAAATTCCAAAAAACATCACATTGCATCTTAGGACATTTAGAAACATTGTAAAGCCATTCATACAAATGTCTTTTTGGTTTTGATTCAACTTTGACATTTTTCTTGAATTTAGGGTTCATAAAAATCCCTTTTTTGAACCCTAACTTTGAAAATTCTTTTCTGCCTAACCATGAAGGGTTTGACATTGGTTCTTTTTGCATTGTTCTTCATATAACATGTAGTATCTAGCATATTTTTTTCATAAATTTATCTTGCATTTTCCATTTGATTTGCATTTTCCCTCTTAAGATACCCAAAAACCCTAGTTAACTTGAAAAAATCATAATTTCTTTTAGGTTAAGAGTTAGACCTTCTCCTTTGGGGTATGATATCATATGGGATTAGGGTTACTTTGAGTTCATTTTCAAATTTTTTTATCATGTGATTTGCTTCTGTTTTTGATATTTGCATCTCATCCTTTCATATAACCTTAATCTTGCATCCATACTTGCATCTTACATTGCATTGCATGAACATGTGAACTTGCCATGACATTCTAAGCATTTGTATGCCATCTTAGACATATTAAGACATTGCTTGAACATTGATTGGTCATTTATTCATACATTTGCCTTGCTTTGCATCCATTACATTTCATAAGCATACATGTGTTTCCATGCTTCCTACATGCTTCATTTGCATTCTTTCTCTTTGTATGAACATTCATTACACTTGATTTGCCTTTGCATCATCTCATACCATCATTTGCATCATGTATTTGCTTCTGTTTTTTTTTTACCTTTGCATACATTTCATTTTCATTTCATTCCTTTCCTTATGCTAACATTTTCAGGTGGTAAGTAACTTGAGAAGTGAATTTGCCTTCACTTCTCATTTCTCTTCATCTTTTTCTTATGCATCCTTGCTGAATTTTTCTTTGCTTTAGAGTGAGCTTGATCATTCATGTTCATCATTCACTTTCTTTCTCCAAGTTACTTATCTTCTTCAGTGAAGTAAGTAACTTATTTCTTCTGCTTCTCCTCCTTTCATCTGCTTCTTCCATTGGTGGCTTCTTTGAAGATCTCTTGAAAGCCTTACAAACCATAGGAACACCCAAGCATGACAATAATTAGGGTTGTGATTAGTCCCCCTTTAGCTTTTACCTTTGTGTCTTCTTTGTGTCTCTCTTCTCACCTCATCATTAGAGACTAAACCTTTAAGGTTTGAAGACTTTGTGATTAGGGTTATGCCTGCATCCTTCTCTTAGGATGGAGTGTATAACTTTAATCCTAAGTGTTAAACCCTTAATTTGTTTAAACCTCTTAATTAATCCATCTTAATAATCACTAAGACAATAGCTTGTAACTTGGGCCTTGCATTAGGGTTCTAATTCTTCCTTTATTGGTTAAGAAGGACTAACCCTAGTGTTAATGGACAAGTCCCCCTCAAGTTGTCTTACAAATCATAAAACTCACTTCTTAATCTCACCCTTAATTAAAATCCACTTTAATAAAGGCTTGTTTTATCATGAGGTTAATCCCTAATCATGGATTAAGTTAAGGCATCTTCCTCAGCTTAAGTGTGCTCATCTATTATCCTTCTATTAGGATGGTGTAATGGGTTCACTAATCCTTGATTATGGCTTAAACTCATTACTTAACATTAAACAAAAACTCAAAAACATCCAAATAATCACAAGTAGGTTAATGATCTTAATCCTACATCATCATGGTAATTAAGTTGAGATGTTTATCTCATACTTAAGGTATTCTCATTATCCCTAATCAAAGGGAGGATATGATGAGTTTACTAACCCTTGGTTTAGGCTTAAGCTCATTAACTTATGCAAAAACACCAAAAACAAATAAAAGATTGAAAACACAAAAAACAAACAATAATCGTCTCCTCCGGGATTCTTTTCTCATCATCTTCACTCATAAACTAGAACTCGCTTCTTCCGCCTAATGCAAGACAGTTAGCACTTGAGCCAGACAAATCATACACTTGAGCATAGACAAGCAAGCAGTTCACAAGTCAATTTATCTTTCAGTCTCTTTGAGTCGAACTACGGTGTTATGACTTCCTCATTGCACGAGAGGATACGTAGGCATAACTTAACTGTTATCGAACAAAAGTCTTTGTGTCTTCCCCCTTTTTCAGCATTCTTTTAAGCCTCATCCCTGAGCATTTCACTTCACTTTCTTGCACTGACACTTGTATATTTTTTTCTTAGCTTTTTCACACATATAACACATACACTACCCCTTTAAACATAAACTTTCAAGCATGGATCCCGTTGAGTACGACGGACAATCTGGGTGCTAATACCTTCCCAGGTTGTAACCAACCCCCTTTCTCAGTTTCTCTGGTTCGCGACCGTCTTATCCATCTTTTCTAGGTTTATGCAGCATTACCTTTCCTTCGGAATAAAAATGCCTAGCTGGAGACTCTATTCATCCTCATCTTCATTTCTCCTTTCGCCGACTGTTCGCGTATGTACCCTATGTGACTAGGTGTATTTTAGTGGGAGCGACACTTTGTTCTCCTCGACCCTCGAGTCGATGTTATTTCCTTATTTCCTCGACCCTCGAGTCAATACTTCCTTATTTCCTTGACCCTCGAGTCGAAGTTGCTGCCTTATTTCTTCGACCCTCGAGTCGATATTTTTGCTTTGTTTCCTCGACCCTCGAGTTGATGTTGTCACCTTTGTTACCTCGACCCTCGAGTCGATATTGCCGTTTTTTACTACCTTTAAGTCGATGTCATAGTCTTCACTTCCTCAACCTTTGAGTTGATATTCAGTGAGTCCATTATAAACAAAAATCAGTCAATTATATCATCCTGGCCTAACCATACTTGGTGCATCTCGGCCCAGGGCATGTGTGCATATCTGTTTTTGACAGGTAACAGTTTCAGGCTAAGCTCAAAAGCAAGATTGAAGTTTACTTCGGGGTTATGAGACGTTCTTCCCTCTTGACAATTAATAGACCTATCCATGATTCAGAATACGAGGCATGGTATTTCGCAGTGATAAGAGGTTTTTTTTTCATGAGTCCTTATGAGACGAATTCTTTCATAATCCAGGCAATATGGGGCAATTATGTCGAGATTCGGAGAATCTACGAGAGTTTTAAGACACTGAGCATTTCGGATGCCGTGTTTTTTTGTAAAATCCCCTTGAATTGATATTTGAACAGTCAGCTAGTACAGAAGGAAATATGTTCCTCAAGAAGCTTAGTCCCCCAGTAAGAGACGCATTACAACTCTTATTTCCAACAGGAAGATGATTCACAGCATCCGCAGCAGAGTGTGAGAAAGAACATTCCCCAGCTGAGTCAGAGCAGGCAGTGTTCCCAGCAGAACTTCGAGATTAGTTTAATAATTCTCTTCCACAAGCAGAGTCTTCATTCCCAACAAGCAGTTGAATACATTGTCTCCCCACGTGTTTAGAATTGTCAGAATTCTATCCCTAATCAGGTCCTGACAATTTGTTTCCCCAGCCGAGTCGGAAGATTGTCATTCCCCACGGAGTTTCATGATCAGAAGTCAACCATCATTGAAATATTCCCGAAGGGATCGCCAATTTATTTTTGGCCAAGGTGACAAAGTAATGCAGACAGTGTCATCGTTCTTCACTTAAGCTCAAGCATTGTAAGAATGTCTTGATGTCTTATCTTCAGCAGAACGTTACCCGGAATGTTCTCATTCTCAGCGGAGTTATAGATGGTATTCTCCCTTTGCAGAGTTGTTACTCTTTACAGCCAATCTTATGTTATTCGCGTTCGTCCAGTGTCAACAGACCATTCCTATTCAGACTTGCATTTGTCTAGTGTCAACGGACTCCTCTCATTCGGATTTGCATTTGTCCAGTGTCAACGAACTCCTTTTGCTCAATTCGCATTGTCCAGTGTCAACAGACTCCTCCTATTCATCGCTTTGTCCTGTGTCAACGGACCTGGGTTTGAAGTCCTGATGGTAAAAATCGTCGAAATTTTTCTTTAGAATCATAAGTGCATGTTAAGATGTGGATTCTAATTAGGGTCGTTCCAGCGTAATTAAGGTGAGATCCTGACAGTGGGTTTATATTGTCAAAATAGTGTTGAGGATTGTAAGCGCATGTTAAGATGCAGATTCTCCCAGAAGCACGCGTTCACTGTATATCCGACCCGAGGGTGTATGAAGAGAATCGTAAGCGCATATTAAGATGTGGATTCTAATAGGTATCGTAAGCGCATGTTAAGATACGGATCCTGATCAATGCATGTCTACCCTACAGACTCAAATGCACCAATGGGAAGCGTAGGAAGACATGAGATTCGTGAGGGATCACCCAGTTTCAAATTCCACAGTCGTTGTGGCAAACCAATAGTCTCTTGGCGTCGTTCAAAAGACATTTCTTCGTCTTTAGCTTTGTTTACTTTTATCCACATCAAAGTTATCCAAGCAGGTTATCTTTGGTTGGTTTTATTTCCCTTTGCTTCTGCTCCAGCAGAGTGCAAATTTCAGGGTCTTTTTGGTATTCAACCACAGTTCATCTCGAACGGCCGACAGTCGTTGCTTTCGTCCTTTTCAGATTAACAGTTTTTTGAATAGGGGCAGTTGTAACACCCCAAAATTTGCCATCTGATTTCCATAAATTTTAACATATCATTCTCATATTTCACATTGCATATTGGCATAGAAAAATGAAGCATAACATCCATAGCATAACATAAGTTGGTGGTATCTTAATTCAGGTGTAGTTTTTCAGTTCATGATTCAATTGAGATGGACATTTGACCTAATCTTTGTCAAACTATCGAAGGATTTTTTAAACTGAAAGTTATCTGCATTGGTGGTTATTTCTCGGACAATGCGTATTCAAATTTCCAGTTGTTGTGTGTTGAAATTCTTCAGGTTGTCAAGCTGTGATTCATAAAAAAGTTTCAGGCCATATCGTTTTGGTGGAGCGTTCATCAGTCCATCAGTAGTTCACTTGTGGATTTATTTCCCCTAGCATGTATTAAGATAATTAGAGCAAATTCCTAATTTGGTTCATATGATCATAATTCAAGTACAAGTCATTCATCTATTCAAAAGAATTTTGTTCATTTTATCAGAGATTCGGGAAACAGTGGAATTTAGGTTATGGTTGTGTATGCATGTTGGTGGTAGCTGATTCCTTCCATAAAAATTACTCCACATCCATTTTTTATCTGATCCATTTCAATCATTCACTATCCATTTCAATAGCCATTCTATAACCCATTTTCGACCCATTTATCCATTTTTTTCAATTATTCTTTTTTCTAACCATTTTATTTCTAAAACCATTTCCATTTTTATTATCCAAATTTCATCTAAACTCTACATCAAATATTCAAAATTCATCCTCCATTTTTTATATTACAAGAAAATTCAACATATTTTATATACTTAAAGGCCCATAATTCTCTTGTGAGCTCAATTCATTTTTCTTACACAAAAAAGGTTTAATAAAAAAATAATAATAATCATCTTATCCAAAAGGGCACAGGTGCATCACTATGCGGTACGAAAACAAGAAGGAAAGTGATTTTGTGGTTCCAAAACGCAGGCACCAGGTGAATCAAAACGCATACACCAACAAATAAAACGCATAGAACAACACATCAAAAGCATGACCCATCAAAACGCACAAGTGAACAACATGAAACGCAAAGAGAGTTTAGAAAAGCATAAAGAAATTCAGTTTACAGGCACGAAAAAATCACCACACAATGGATTGATACAAAAAAAATAACAGAATGTTGGGATTTTTATCAAGGATTGAGTTAACAAGCAGAAAAGAAGAAAAACTCTAACAAATTCCTCATCAGTGGACCACAACATAAACGAATTCCATTTTTGCTTCATCACCACATAATTCATCATCCCTATTCACAGAAAAAACCATAACATTCTTCTTCATCACCATAACAATACATCGAAGTTGAATTGACTCTCCTCAATGACACCATAACCGCGGATTCATCTTATTCATCCCTAACAATCAAAACTGATTTTCATTCTCTTGCATCATCATACATGACTCGATCACTCTGCATCGCCATTTTCAACCAAGCTTAATCAGACTTCATGAAAACCAAAACGGAATTCGTCATCGGAGTAGAGCCTAAACTCATTATCATGTTTTGTTGAGCGCAAAAACTGAGAAGCTTCTCTTAGAATTCGTCATCACTCTTCGTCACTTTCACCAACCGAAGCGGTAGCATCGTTGTTCTTCGTCAATCGTAACATCAACGCGATTGATTTATAGGTGCAAACTTCTGAACTAGTTAGTTTCATTCGATTGTTCTGTGTTGCTTTTTTTTTTGTGGCTCGTGATTCCGAGATTTCGATCTGGTGATTTCAAATAGTTTTGGAGGAAAGTAGTTTCGGATTTATGTTGAGGGAGGATAATAGGATAAAGTTTATGAAGGATGTTTGGTGAGCGGAGTTGTTTTGCTGGCGGGATGAAGGTGCAGCGCCAGAAAGGATGGAGAGGAAGATCGTTGCGTTTCATTTTGTTTTAAGCTCTTGATTGTTTATTTGTTTTGTTATAATTTTAAGAATCATAAGTTAATGATTCAAGAGATAAGATTGGGTGATTTTTGTGATTTTCATCCATACCGGCGGTGACACTTGTCACCGTCCGGTAGGACCTTTCTGTCTTGCTCTCGTGCACATGCGTTACATCATAAGTATCATGCACCTTCATTTTTAACCATCTGATGTGAATACTAATTCAGTCCTTTGATCGTGCGCACCAGATTGAAGTTAATTCTGTTGACTGCAGGCCACCATAATACCTCAGTTTTTGTTGTACTTTGGGCCTTCGTCCATTGTTGTCTGCACCCCCACCTTAGGCCCAGTTCTTTTGTTTTTGACTGCATCTTTACTATGTTACACCCCTTCCCTATTTTCTTTGTTTTTATTTCTTTTTTGCATCTAGTTTCAATTTTAATTCATTAAAAATACCTAAACATTTTATAAAATTCTCCAAAAAATATTTTAGCATTTTAACTCATTTAAGAATTTTTCCATGCTTTTATTTTCTGATTTCAATGAACTTTTATTTTTATTTCGAATTTCCATTTAATTTCTTTCTCATTTAATTTCCATAAAAACACCTTAACTTGTAGAATTTATTTCTCCCACCTCAAGTAACATTTTGACTCTGTTCTTTTTGCATCTCTGTAAAGACTCAGAAAAGCTCATAAAAATATTTTTGTCTTATTTTTAATTTCATTTTATCCTTAGTTTTGTAAGTCATGCTTGTGCGATTTCTTTAATTGTTCTTAAGCGGCTTTGTGCGATCTTTTAGTGGGGTCTTTAATGTGAATATTTAGGAGCCATTTGGACACTATGTTTACTGCTGGTTTGTGATTTTAGATATTTAATTTCATAATTTTCTCATGAGCATTTCTATTCGTTTGGTGCCTTGCTTCTTAGTTATCTTTTCGTGCCTCTTTCTTCCCTCTTTCTAACATAGTTTGAGGAAGGAATTTATGTCATCCTATTATGTTTTCTTGGTAATTGTTTTAGGTCACCAATAGGGTTTAGGTACTGACTTTTTTTATTATGACCTTCATCTTTGGTTTGTGAATTGTTTGAATATTCTTATTATTTTCACCTTATGCTTATGTGGTTCACTAACCTTTTGTTTTGTAGGGGGTTATGGTAAGTCATGTGTGTGGGAGGGTATCCCACATACAATTTCTTCCTTCATATCTTTCTATTTTCAAGTTTTGATTGCCTTAGCCTTATGCTATGCTTAGAAACAACTTAACTTTTTATAGAAGTAAGTTGTTTTCTAACTTCTTCTTCTCCTTTCTTCCTCTTCTTTCTTCTTTCCTTCTTCATTAGAATAGAATTCAAACCACACTAACCTAGGTATTCCATGCATGATAACTTTTAGGATTAGCCTTACCCCTTAGATTTTACCTTTGAGATCCTTTTGGTGCTCTCTCTTTCTCATCTTCAAACAAAACCTAAAAAACACTTAATAAATACCACAAAAAAAAACAACAAAAACGCTTATTTAAAAGACTTGAACAAAGAATAAACGTATCTCCTCTGAGACTTCTTTTCCCATCACCCTCACTCATTATGTAATAACTTGCTCCTACTTGTCACTTTGCAAGACGGTAATGCACTTGAGCCAGACGAGCCTGCAACACCTGAGCATTGGCATAAGAAGTTCAAGCTTTTAACACACAAGTCATCTTTCCACCCCTAGTTAGGGGAACTACGACGAATCTGATCCTTATGCCCAGATGAGGTATGTAGGCAGCGGGGTAGGGCCAGTTCAAGCACAATTTTTATTTTCCCTACATTTTTCCTCTTCGATTTCTTTTTCAGTTCCCTTTCTCATTTCAGTTCCAGTTCCTTTTCTTTTGCAGCAGCTTTCTTTTCTTCACCCTTTGAGACAATTTCTTTGCAAGCATGGATCCCTTCGGGTACGACGGACGATCTGGGGTGCTAATACCTTCCCAGGTTATAACCGACTCCCGAACCCAGATTCTTTGGTTCACATGACCTCTGTCCTTCCTTGCTTTTCTTTGGTTTGTGCAACATTACCATTCCCGTTCCTTCGGGATAAAAATGCCTGGCTGACAACTCTACCTTTCCCGCGCCACTTTTGCGTTTGTACCTTGATGGAAATCCAGGGAGCGACACATGCCAACACAAAAAACGAGAGAAACTATGCACTGGATTAAATTTACAACAATTCAACAACTCACTTTATAACCAAGCTTCTAATTAATCTCATGCCTGTTTACAAAGATAAAAGCCATAAGAAAAAATCACATAGTAAAAAGGATCCATAACAGAAAAATCTGGAAAAAATCAGTTGCAAAACCAGCTCCAAAAGTCGGTTAGAAAAGCTGAACAAAAACTCAAAGTAACAGAAACTCTTTGATCCTTCAATCAAGACTCCTCTTGGGCCTTTTATCAATCTTCAATCCTATTACAAAAATCAAAAGAAAGCACATATCAGTTACAACAGAATTTGAGCAAATTACACTAGAAAAAGCTTACACCAGAAGAATTTCACAACAGAAAAATCAATTCAGAAGAAGTCAGTTACAAATTAGTTACAAGTTTCTAACCAATGCTAACAACTTCTAACAAAAATCCTAACTAACTCTAACTGAAATCTCACCTGGAAGTACCAAAACACCCTTGAGTTCATCTTCTATAAAGCCATAAATTAAGCACAAACTTGAGGTCTCTAGACATTTTCTTCAATCCTTCAGCTCACTTCTTCATTCATCCTCTCATTGATCTGCACCATCTTTTGATCCTCCATTCATCAGCTTGCATCACCTTCTTCATCTTCAACTCCTCATCAATCCACCATCTTCGACTCTCTCTCGGCTCCCCCATCTTCAACAAAATTATTCTTCTCAACTCTCCAAAACATCCTCTTCTTCATCAATCTCTCAACTCAATTTCACCATCTCAATCAAAAACTCTCGATTCTTCATCAAGCTCCATCATCACTATAACCTGCAAATATCAACAGTAGAGCATCACGACGTGACAACAATCAACAACAACGAATTCTCGCAACAATTTCAAAACATCTCACATAGAAGAAGATGAATGAGAACACATAGAAATGATACCAACCATATGCAGATTCGGAAAGAGGGAGACACACAGAGTCAGAGCAAACACGTACCTGAGGAGTATTCATGTTCGGCGGCCTCATCTTCATTACGAAGGTTTTGACTAAAACTCGTTTAAATCCATTTTATTTCTTTTTCTTGTGCGAGTAGTTGATGTTGAGCACGATTAGGAGATCTCGATCTCGTTGTTCAGTTAAGCTTTTAAGAAAACTAACACCGGATTCAAGAAGAGGAGATAAAATTGAGGGGGGTTAGTGAAAGGTGTTTTCAATTTTGGGTGTGGTGAACCTTCGAAGAAGACGGTGGCGGCGCTTCCGGTCGCCGCTTCTCCGGCCAGATTAGGGTTTGTGTTTAGAAACGAAGAAGAAGAGCATAATGGCACCACTTGAAGTAGAGAGATGACCGTTTTGATTTTTTTACTTGTGAAGAATACAAAGCATAAAATAAAATAAAGCCACTGTTACATTGTGGATAAGAATAGATAAGGTTGGTTTTGGGTGGTCCATTTTGGCGGTGACAAGTGTCACCGTCCGGTAGGACCACCAGATTCTATTTCCATATGCACTACCACACCATAATATTGTGCACCCTCTCATCGTAGCCTTAGGATTCATCATCATCTTCATCAGCATGATCTGACGGATTAGAATAGGTCAATGGAGTTCCCTGAGGATATACCATGCACCTTCAGGACCCAACGATTGTGGGCTTAGCATAGTATTGTTATTCGCACCATGTGTTCCTGGCCCATTTGCATTATAACTGAACAATTACTTTGACAACACCCCCTGTTTCTTTTTTTATTTTTATTTTATAGTTCTTTTAAAAATCAATTTTAAAAAATAGTTTTTCCCAATAAAAAAATTCCAGAAAATTAAAAATAATAGTTTAGCATGTCATTAAATTTGTGACAAATTTTAATTCTCTTTTTTTCGACTTTTCGCATTTAATTTTGGTTATTTGCTTTATATGCCTTTAAATATTTTGCATTGTTTACTTGTTAATTCATTTGTCCATACTTTTGCATACTCATATTAAATTCCACATACTAACAAGTTCTTTTATTGTAGGAGGTATTATTCGGGGACTTTCTACGTACGAATTTGGATTTTCGCTTTGATATTTTTTATGGTTCTTGTGATTTTGTGATGTAATAGTTAGTATACCTTTTATGTTTGAATGGTACTTAGGAATAAAATAGAAAAATTAAAACTGAAGCGCTTAGAAAACGAAGTTTTAAAAAAGGACAAGAAAAGAAATATTTGATCCAACGTCGAATAAATTTCAAACAAAAATAAATGGACAAAATCCACATGATGTTAGGGTTTCCATGATTACACCTTTGCATGAGCGAATATTTAATTATCAGTTAAATCCACGATGTAATAGACTTTAGGATAGTCATCCATGTATGCTAACTTTTGTAGATTTTTCCCTCTTATCCTCAACCTTAGGATCAATAAATGCATGCTAACAGTAGGGTTCAAGTCTTAGTCTCCCCATAGTTTTTCTTTACAACTTGGAGTCCTTCTTCTCATCTTCAAAGAAAAGCAAAAACATTTAATAATGGAAGTGTGTACAATACGCTACGAGCCTTAAGCTAAATAGGAAATGATTGGTGGAGGTCTCCTCCACTCTTCTAGAATACTTTACAAACGTCCCATTGGGGCGAACTTGGAAAGTATTCGCTCATGTATCATAGTACTTAGTGTTGTGCATACAATAAACACAAAATAAAATAAAAAACTTCTTCTAAAAGACAATAAACCAACTAGACACCACGTATTATCTTCTCATCTCCCACTCTTTACGGACGATTGTGACTTGTCTCAACAGTTCAATAACAAGAGGGTAACACACTCAATTCAGCGAGCCTGCAACACTTGAGTTAGAGATATGGGCAACATCGTCCTAAAAAACACCAAAAAATCCCATCCCTAGTTATGGGAACTATGGAGACTCTGATTCTCATATCCCATGAGATACGTAGGCAGTGGGGTAGGGCCCAAGGTTTTGTGATATAGCTTTTGGAAGATAAAACAACCCAAGGTATGATGATATGGCTTCCCAAGTCGTAACCGACTCCCGAACCCAGTTCTTTGGTTCGCAGGACATTGTTTTTTCCTTCTCTCTTTGGTTTGTGCAACATTACCCTTCCCATTCATTCGGGATAAAATGCCTGGCTGGCGACTCTACCTTTTCCGCGCCACTTTCACATTTGTACTAGGATGAAAATCCTGGGAGCGACAGTTGGCGACTTTGCTGGGGATCGAACCTAAAATCTCTGGTTTCCCCTATGAGAGTCAATCCTAACGATTGTCTGTTTCTATTTTCTTTGGGTGTTTATCCATTTGTTGTTATGTACTTTAGTTTAGCTTTACTGTTTTATTTATAGTTTATCGCTTTACTTTACAACTTTATTTACAGTTTTTCGCAATCATCTTACTGTTGCATATACTGGCATATATTGGTTGTTCTGGTTTTCCTTGGTGGGATGAGGTTATTGTGAGATAAGCCAACTACCCGGCTTGAGTATACACATAGATTTTAGAGTGGGCAGTCGTGTGGCTTGCATGGTCTTGAGCACGTGTAGTTTTTACGAGTCACACACCCAGATCAGGCTCTCTTGGGAGATGTTCTATACTGCATATGCAAACCATAGAATGTTCCCACCTGAGCTACTAACACTAGGAACCGATCACCGAGGACCTTAGTGGTAACAAACCTCTCAAGTAGTGACAGTGGCATACCATATTTTGTGGCAAACCCATTTGCACCCGAGGGCCCACTGGGAACTCACATAGGATGACCTTGTTCTCTCATAGGAACTCAGTTAAAGCAATTGGCCATATGATATAGCTTTTAGGAGGATAAAGCAGCCCAAGGTATTGTGATATAACTTTTTAGAGGATAAAGCAGCCCAAGGTTTTGTGATATAGATTTTGGGAAGATAAAACAACCCAAGGTTTTGTGATATAGCTTTTGGGAAGATAAAACAACCCAAGGTATGATGATATGGATTTTGGGAAGATAAAACAACCCAAGGTTTTGTGATATAGCTTTTGGGAAGATAAAACAACCCAAGGTATGATGATATGGATTTTGGGAAGATAAAACAACCCAAGGTATGACGATATGGCTTTTGGGAAGATAAAACAACCCAAGGTTTTGTGATATAGCTTTTGGGAAGATAAAACAACCCAAGGTATGATGATATATCTTTTGGGAAGATAAAACAACCCAAGGTATTGTGCTATATTCATGGAGGATAAAGCAATCCAAGATTTTGTTTGAAGTAACCCTTGGGGGGATATAGCAACCCAAGAATAATTTGTTGATGACATTCGTCTGCTGGGGGAATTAACCTGAAAAACAAGGTTAGTTCTATGCAAATATCATGATGTATATAACACTTTGCAAGATAATATCTCATGAGAATGTTGTATGCGTATGATATGATATGATGATGTATGTATGAATGAATTATGTAGTTGAAGCGCATGAGTAGTTTCATAGAACAACTGTTGGCTGGGGAAAATAAATCATGATTCGTTGCTGAGGAATGCGAAGACTTCGTTCCCGTCTTGTTTTGAAATATCGTACTTAGAACCTCCCGTTTTCGTTCGCCGTACTTCTTATTGAAGGATTAAGTTCCTGAATATCCTGACTGAGGATAAAAGAGATGGACATTCCTCTGGGAGACTTATCATGTCACGTATCAATTCTTCGGAGGATATATTATATTTTAAATGAAACTATTTGAAGACTTTGGAAGTACAGGATATAACTTGAAGTATTCCGTAAGAATATCCGTAAATATTACTTTGTAGGGATGAGCCAGCAAAGATTCATTGAATTCCTATCTCTGATCGTCCTTGGTAAATACTATTATTGTATTTTATGCATTTTTGGTAAACATCAATCATATTTAAAAGCTACATGCATTCAATTGTAATCAACGGACGTTTTCGCTTAAATAAAAAGGGAAAAGTAAACCTGAATTCGGAAATAGGATTATATCAATTTTGAAGGTGTATACTCATTCAAAGTAACCAATGGATTTAGGACTTCTGATATTCTCGACTTCCCAGAGTAATTCTCTAGGAATTATCATGACTAAATCTGAAGACATGATACTAACACCATCTGATACTAATGGCGCAGACAGTTAAGTTCCACAATGGCTTCTGCTGAGAATCCAAAATCAAGGCAATATAATGAGAGGAACGTGCTTTCAGACTGTGGTAGATCATATACGCTCCGAGTATTAGATTTGGAAAGAGGGTGTTGCCCCTTAGTTGAGGATGATTTGTCCCATAATGGAAGTATCTGAAAAAGCTACCTCAAGAGAAACAAACAAAATGCCCCACAATAATATGCCCCTGGCATCGTGAACTTGGTAATGTTTCCTTTAGTGCTTCAGATATATGAGACTTGCCCTTGGCTATTAAGCATAATTGAATCTTGATCTGATTGCCCCAAATGAATTAGACAGTATCATGGCATACCCCCTTGTTTGGGAGATAGTGACTATGCCCCTTTGTATATATTGGCTTTGATCCAGGAAGCAACTTTGTCTATCAGAAGGACTTTGGTTTATTGAATATTCATCCTGTAAGTTTCTCTGTTTGTCAAACATTCGGTTATGCAAACAATGATATAAAAAATGCAATGCTTATGTCTGTCGTCTTGAAGTTATAAAAATGGTGATATTAACTTGAGATTTATAATAAGCCCTAAAGGAGCCAGGATACCTTTTGTAGTAGTATGCTTTAGAACTAACCATGCTTCAGTTAGGATTTTTAAAGGCTTATAACGTGGTATGGTTCGCAGTTTAAGAAACAAAGGATAAAGGCTCAAATTTTATTTGTACCCAACCCATCCTTCGTGATGTTCTTTAGTCCTATGTTCGGTTAACTTATGTATTGAGGCTCCAAAGGAGTTTGGAATTGTAACACTGACATTTGCGATGGTTCAAAAACCAGAACTTTATTTGAAAAGTCAGTCATTTTTTTTGTTGAGGATTTGTAGTGACCTCTTTTTATTTTGGATTTGTTATCCCTTCCTTTTGCCTGAACTGTTTGTTTCAAGATTACAGTCAGCGGGATGTCTCAATTTTTACTAAGTCTCCTTCATAGGTTTTGACTTAGTGAGCTTTTCTTTTGCTAGATATTGGTTGTCAGACTTAATGATCAAAGGAAACCATCATTAGTTGTGTATGAAAAGGACAATTGGTATAATTGAGTTAACCGAAGAACTACCTTGCCCCAGTTTATGATTGAGGGTTTTAATTTGCATGAGAATGAAAACTCCTACTTCATAGGCTCAATAGGGATGACTAGCGATTAACTTCCTTATATTTCCACTGTTTAGGATTTGAAACAATGCATGTACATCGTCAACATAGTCTGTTCAAAAGCATATTGCATAAGATTATGGTATTCTTTTCGTCATCCTCCCTCTAAAGGCTTACAGCTTTAACAAGAGTTAAATATCACAGAATATAAGTAAGAAGCATAATTTTAAATATAGTGAAACAAATGGATTAATTCAAGACAAACATACGCAATGCATTAATGTAAAACAAAGTTTGACATAATAGTAAATGTTTAAACCAACAAAAGAAATCACAAATAGATATCCAAATGTTCTCAAAGCCTCCTCTAAACTTGTTACTCCGTACGTCTAGTATCTTTAATGTTTGACGGATGATAGGAGAATTCAATATGATCTTCTAGAGTAACCTCGAGGATTCCTTCGTCAATCATGTCTTGAATTTTATTCTTTAATGCCCAATAGTTATCAGTGTTATGTCCAGGACAATTGGAGTGATATGTACATCTTGCATTGGGATTAGAGCGAGGAGAGGAAGTATTGGGATTTTGAGGAGCGTCTTCCAAGATAATCAACTTCATTTCCAACAAGCATTGAAAAGTTTGCGATATTGGCGTATTGAATCGGGTGAAATGTCTTTTACACTCCTGGTGTTGTGGTGGATTAGCCCTACAAGACCTTCTTTCTTCAACTGAATAATTATCAGTAGTAGCCAATCTATTTCCTTCTCTTATCCTCGTCTTCCTTTCAACCAAGTCAGCTTGTTTCACCAGAGGTTGACTGATGATTAAATTCTCGACTCTGTTGTCTTGAAGTTTATTGACAAAGATTTTCAGCTCTTCTTGCCTCTGGGCTAAGCTCTGGATAAAAGCCACCTGGCCATTCATCTGAATTCTCATCTCTGCTATCTCAACTTGCAGTTGTTCCAAATGATCACCCTTGTTGTCTTCAGGTTTCTTCTTTTTCATGTCCTTAGTGAGGAGTGCTATTAACTCTTCTTGCCCCTTGGACAAGTTCAGGATCACCTATTGAAATTGAGCAATCTGGGTTTGGAGATCTTTGACAGATTGTTCGAGAGCCATTTCTGCTAAAATAAACAGCGAGAAGATGAGAAACCGGATGTGAAAATCTGTCATGCAATGATATGGTATGTAGATGCATATGCAATGTTTTCAAGGACCGTAGGATTAAAATTTGTTAAAACAAACAAAAACAAAACTCTTATTAGTGAGTGTTAATATAAATTGTCCCTTGGGCTTACAATGAAAGGAAATAAGAATAAAGTACAAAGAAATAAATATATGGGACTTAGTTCTCCCATGGATGCTTCCTCTTAGTGTTGAGGTATGTGTTAAGGTTCTGTTCCTTGTGGAGTTTCTTTGTCACTCTTTCTTGACTAGCTCTGAACTGAGTCTCAAAAGTATCCCTTTGCTCCTTCAGTTGGATCCAAGACTTCTGCAGTTCCTCTAGATCAGTAGGCATATTAGGATGGAGAATGGTGTAAGGAACATCTCCTTCAACAATAGGCTCCATGGCAACTGGTAAGACAACAGGATATGGCATCATAAGAGTCTGAGCACGAGATCGCACCCATCTGAGGTAAGGTTCCATAAGAATGGAGTATTTTGGTTCCTGAGTTTTGCTATCAACTTTGTTCACCTTGTTCCAAGCTTGTATGAACCTTTGGAGATAACCCTGAAGATCATTGTCGTAATCAAACACAGTTCCTTGAATAAGCATGTTATGAGGACCATTACTCCGAGCATAACCAAACTGACGTAGAGATAAAGAAGGGTTATAAGTAATGCCCCCTCTAATGCCAAGGAGTGGCACATTAGGGAACTCTCCACAACAGTCAATGATAGTAACATTCTCCATAGATCGAGAACACCAATGAATGTCTGAATAAGAATCGACATGATCCTCTTAGACCACCTTAACCCTTGTTCATTCTTCATAACGGGTCGAGGAAGGTGAGAAATAAACCACATAGATAGTAGAGGTATGCAACACATCAGAGTTCCTCTCGCTTTCGTAGTACGAGTGTGAAGAGAGTGCAATATATCTCCAAGTAAGGTAGGCATTGGATTGTGAGTCAGAAATATGTTGATGGTGTGTATGTCTATGAACTGGTTTGGATTAGGGAACAATATTAATCCATAGATTAATAAGGCTAAGATCTCCTCAAAAGCATCATAGCTCATAGCATCCAAGAACACTTGAGCTTTCTCCATCAATACCTTAGCATGAATACCCTTAACTCCGTTTCTCGTTTCTAGGACAATGTATGATTTATTCAAATGTAGGGCTGCAATAATGATTTCAGGTTTAAGCTCTTTCTTTAAGCATGTAAAGGGTTTCTGATCAAGGATAGGTACCCTAAGTAGCTTGGAGAATTCTTCCATTGTAGGTACCACCTGATAGTCGAGGAACGTGAAGTAGTGATGTTTAAGATCAAAGAACTGAAATATGACACTCATCATGTCTTCATTAAACCCTGAAGTAACTAGATCCAATAGGTGACCATGCTTCTTTATGAATTGGGAGCTTTCAGAAACTTTAGAGACCAATTCCTTAAGCTTAGGAGGTATCCCTACAAATTTGATTTACATAGTGTTCCTACGAGCAGAAGCCATAACCTGCAACAGAGAACAAAGATAAATCCTTTGGTCCTTGAAATGGTTAGTGAAAATGCTATGCTTATGATGTCATGATGTTATGCTCAATCACAAACATGTGGCACACACAAACAAGTCACACAATAACCTTAGGTTTAGAGGCTTGCATGAGGTTTAAAGGTAAGTACCCTTCCCCTGAAGTTTAGTTGGTTCATCTTATCCTACAAAAGTAATCAGGTTCTAAGGGATCTCAATATCACTGATCCTTTCCAAGGGTTTTCGTTCAGTAGGCAACTTACTTTCCAACCAAAACCCCCCAAATTTAGGATCTAAATGAGCGTAGCGTCAAGTATCAACCAACTTTAGACTACTCCAAAGCCGACTATCTCACTACTTTCTAAAGGCCAAGATGGTTTAACTAGGGTTCTATAAAGTTAGTTAGTGTAATGACAACATATGGTAGCCTCAGGTTATCCTCAACTTACTTAAGGAACATAAGAACCAACCAAGAAGTCACTCAAACGTAGCCACCAGATCAACCATATCAGTATACGCCGTACAGTTTCCTTGGTCTATTGCTACTTACCTAGGGTACACTAGATCCGGGTTAGGATCTTTCACACAAAAGCCCAACAAATAATATAAAGCAAACAATTAAGTGATCTAATTCCTAAGGGTACCCCTCTTTTACTTAGTAACTCCCCAGTAGAGTCACCAGTTCTGTAACACGGTGGGAGAACTGACTTTCTATAAATGTTGTGGATAGCAAGAGTCGCCACCGACTTTTATTTTATCCATAAGGAAAGGACATAAAAGAACAGGAAAGACCGATTTTAAAAAGACTTGAGTTTGGGCAGTAGGTTATATACAGGGAAGGTGTTAGAACCCTTTATATCCATGGTTATCCATGGGCTCTTAGTTACTTAGCTCACTTAATTATTTTGAAAAAGGAAAGTGTAGTGTGTGTTTAGAAATTTGTCTAAGTACTTTGTAATGATCCCCGTATGGATGTATACAAAGCCTTTGCTTGAAAATGTTTGAAAATATTGAGGTGTGAAAAGTATTTTTAAAGTGTGAGCAAGTAACTATGAGGTACCTACCCTAGACTAAGTCATTCATGTTCTTTTATATTCTTTCAAGGGTAAGACTATCCCTATTATAAAGGAATAGGTAGTCATTACCTTGGATTTTATTAAGGGACGAGCGTAGGGTCATTGTACGGTCAATAAAGGCAACTGGAGGGTGTCTTTAGCAATTGAGAGGAACTATCATCTTTTAAACCGAAAGGACAAGATCGTTCTAGGCAACACCGTAGGGACTTGATCTTTTAACCGAGGGGAGGGACAAAATGATTTTTTAATTGTAGGGTTTTGCTTAAGACACCCCACTTTCGAGGGACTTGACCGTTTAAAAGACAACTTAAGAGGAATACCCTAGGAGGTACAGACAACGATCATATATCGACTTACGTGTGTGAATATTTATTTTTAGATATTTATTCTTTTTATTTAATTTTCTAAGTCCGATTAATTTCAGTTAAGTTTCCACTCCCTATTTACTAACCAAACAATTAAATATTTACAGAAATAAAAAGCAGAAAAATAAAATTCTAAGTTATTACACGGCTTCGGAGCAAATACATAATTATGAGGCGAAAAATAAAATGAGATATTTACAAGCGAGAAACAATTACATAATTAATGGCGAAAAGAAACATAATAAGACAATAATAACAAGGCGGGTTATGAATAACATAAAAAAGAGGGAAGAGGTTTAGGGTTTGAGAGAATTTTTAAAGGTTTGAGAAAAAATAGGTTTCAAGAAAAGGTTATGGTTTAAAGAAAATTTTAGGGTTAAAAGAAAAAAAATAAGAAGAATATACTAAATTTATAAAGAAAATATATAATCAGTTTTCGAGAAAAAGGTTTGCGAAATGAATAAAAACTTTAAGGTTTACAAAGATAATAAAAAATTAGGGATTTAATTAAAATATAATAAAGTTATTAAGCATTTTTTAGAAAATATTAACTAAATTATTGTTTTTATTTACAAATTAATCCAATTATATAAAAATATTAATATTTAAAGAAAACTGAATAATTGTATATAAAAAAAATATTAATGGAGTTTTGTAAGAAGAGAAAAAAAAAGGTTTTTTAAAATAAATTAGAATTAGCTTAAATTAATTTTTTTGGAAAAGTTTTAGGATTAATTAAATTAAAAAACAAAAATATAAAGAAATTAGAGACGTTTAGAGAAAAAAATAAATAACCCATGATTCTTCCTCAAAATGCCAAAAACTAGGGTTTGAACCCTGGACCTTCATTTCACCAGACTCATCCCTAGCCACTAGGACACCTGTACGCAAGTAACAATATTAGAAAACAATTATATATAAAATAAATTTATAATATAAAACAAAATATATAAAAAAAAATGCCTGAGGCTGGGTTTGAACCCATGCCCTTAGGACTTTGAACCTATATCTCCACCACTAAACCATTGTGCGTCTGGTAGCGATGAATGAAAGTCAAACATTATATAATAAGATTAATGAAAAAAACCAAATTAAAAAAATAACATGCTGAGGGGTGGATTTGAACTGAACCCACACCCTCAAGCTTACAACGTACGCGCGCTACCACCAGGGCACATACTCCATCTGTGTCAAAATATCACACTAATTAATAAAAAATAAAACAAAAATTTGAAATTTGATTTTCGCGCGCGGACTAAGTCGTCTTCCACCTCTAGACGCTATTCTTAGCTACGGTTTTCATAACACCATTAGTGACGGTTTTTTGGTGTAGCCATAGACCGGCGTTTCTACACAATATGCAACAAACACGATTAATCCAAAATTAATGCATAAAATAAATGCCTAAGTCCTGTAAGATCCAAAAAAATACCATAAAACGCTATGAGAGTCTACGAATCAAGAATCCCCAATTTCACTCCACAAACCCTAATCATGGTAGAAAGTGATTCCTGTAATGAAACTCAAAACCAAACATCCAGAAACAATCTATGATATATTTTGAACAATCTTGATGCATTAAAAACGATTTATATATATTGAATCATGGAAACCAAAAAATGAAAAAAAATCAAGAACTTCAATTCAGTTCATGTAAATGGTGATGCTTTTGATGATGCAAAGGATCAGGATTTGTTCAATGGTCATCCAGAAAGAGATTGCAACCTTTATTTTGCATTGAAAGTGTCCAAAACTCCAAAAACGAATATATGATTTTTGATAAATTTTTGAAGTTTGAATCCTATACCTTTGGCCTGTAAAAATCCTCCTTTATGCCTTGGTTCCCTTATGCACTTATAGTAGAACACATTTAGGTTAGAAATTGGGCTTTGTGTTTGTGGATTTTGGTTGCTTGAGTGTGAAGAAAGCCATAACTCATAATGATCCAAAAATCAAATATATCCTTGCCAATTATGCCTTGCACGAATTTGGACTAACTTCAATCAGTTTAAATGCAATATATTTGCTTCTAGAACAAATATTTGATCTAAATATTGACTTTTTATATTTTATTTTTATTAAAATTGAATTTTAACAAATAAAATCCAAATAGATAAAAAATAAATTATAAAAATCAGAAGGATTGATTATTGGGTCGTGCATGGTCTTAACTTTGAGATTGGGTTGCAATTTGATGGGCCCATTTGGAAAATTTTGAAGTTTAGGCCTTAGTTGCTTCATACACCCCTTGAAATTTCCCAACTTTGACAAGGCACAACTCCCTCAATTTTAAGTCTATGAGAGCGATCTTGGACTTTTTAGAAATCTAAGGGAGTCCTCTAACAAACCTTTTTGGTCTCATGTCCATATCTTTTATCATTTAATAATTATGCTCTTTGGAAAAAGTTGAGTTTTTGTTGACTTTTGAAAGGACCTATAATGTCTTAGCTCATACCTTCCAAATGAAGCATTTTTAGGTTTGGCTTGTGAGACACAAAGTTGTATAGAATTCAATTTCCTTCAAAATGAGCTTTGGATTTGAAATGTTTGATGAATTATGTGAAAGTTATGGCTGGTCAAAGTTCAATTGACTTTTCCTATGAAAATCCTAATTTAGAAACTCCTGATTCTTGATGATCTGAAATTTCCTTGATGAATCATGATCAACCCTTGATCAAATGATGAATTTTAATTCATAATCTTGATGTTGGCAAAAAATCTTGAAGTTTGACTTTAACTTGACCACAATTTGACTTTTTAACCAAGTTGGCTGATTTTTTAATACTTGAACATTTGACTGGTCAAACTTATTGGGAAAGTTCTGAAACTTGACATGGGGATTCTTGAAGATATGTGGGATGTTATAAAGCTCACTTGAGGCCTTGGAAGTCCATTTAGCTTGGAGAAATTCAAAACCCTAATTCTGGATCCATTGTTCAAGAGGATGCTTTGTCTGATGAAACCCTCAAACTCTTTGACCAATTGGGGACCTTGAGAACCTTATGACCATTGAGAAATCTTGAGAAACATTGCCTTGATTATGGGAGGAAAATTTTGGGGTACAACACAGTGCATTGTATAACATTATTTGCATGCATTCTTAACACATATTTATTCATTTACAGGGTTGCATATCACATCCTTGATTCCAGTTGTGGGTATCATTTTTTTAGTATGAAAGACAAGAAAAAGCTAAGTGTTTCAATCTTCACCAACTACGTAAAGCTGGAATCAGAGGATGGAATACCCTAAAAATGAATAGATATGTCGTACACATTCATTGCATGCATTTCATATTTGAATTTTAACAGGTTATCTGGATTTCTTAACTTATTCAACTGCAGGCAGTATAGCTGGTCAACACATTCATCGATATCCAACTCACAGGAACCAAGTAAGAATGGCTGAGAAAATGCAGAATGATCTCACTGAGCTCCGATAGAGGATGGATCAGTTCATGGAATTGATGACCGGTATGGCCCAGAACTAGGAGTGCCTCAGATTAATGGTTGAGTAACCCCGAGGAAATGCTAATAATAAGACACATGGTGGGACTGTGGATCTGAACGCTGCCCGTAAAGAAGAGCCAAATCCAAATAGGATTGTGGCCCGTAATGTGGTTTTGGAAGACACACAAGAGGACGAGTTCACTCTACTGGATGCTGATATGGGTAATATGAACGAGATTAATGATCGAAGGTATGAAGAGTTGGCAAAGAAGATTAAGGCCATGGAATGTCAGAATTCCCTAGTCATTGATGTAACCAATATGAGGTTAGTGCCAGGAGTCAGAATCCCTCCTAAGTTTAAGGTGCCAACATTCGACAAGTACAACGGCAGTACGTGCCATAGAACTCACATTCACGCATATTTTGGAAGAATCTCGGCTCACACTGATAACGAGAAACTCTGGATGCATTTCTTCCAATATAGTTTATCTGGAGCTTCGTTGAGCTGGTACATGAAGCTAAGAAGGGTCTTTATCCGAAACTGGAAAGACTTGGATGAGGCTTTTCTCAAGAAGTATCAATATAATATTGATATAGCTCCAAACCCGCACCCGGTTGTAGAACTTGTCTCAAGGATCTAAAGAAGGTTTTAGGGAGTATGCCCAGAGGTGGCGCGAACTGGCTGCACATGTTCAACCCCCATTGCTGGACCAGGAAATGGAAGACATGTTTATGGGCACCTTGCAAGGTTCATTCTTGGATCGTTTGGCCGTTTGTACGTCCATCGGTTTTTTAATATCGTCATTGCGGGAGAAAGGATAGAAAACTTGCTGAAGTTAGGAAAGATCTAGGACATAAGTGGTGCTGGTTCTTCTGGCATGAGGAAGCTTTTTTCCAACGGCCAAAGAAGAAGAGAAGGAGAGACCAATGTTGTGTATAGGGGTCAGGGAATAGATCGTTCTCAAGGATACTACCAAGCAACTGCATTGATTATTCATATGCCACAGGTTCAACAACAACCTCAGGGTCAGCAACAACAGGCACAAAGACCATTTCAGCCAAGAACAAGAGTGAGGGACCGTAAAATTGACCCTATCCCATTTCTGTATTTTGTATTGCTTCCAAAGTTGCTTAAATTGAACATGGTCGAACTCCGTACCATGAAGGCTCCTTCTGCCAACAATCTACCACCAAATTTTGATGCAAACGCCAAGTGTGAATTCCCTTCGGGTGCCCAGGGGCACAATATTGAGAAATGTTGGGCTTTTCAGAATAAGTTATAATACCTAATTGACTCCAAGGCAATCAATTTCCCCCCTCACCCAAATGTACTTCGAAACCCAATGCCTAATCACGTTGGAGTCGGAGTGAACCTCGTGAATAAAGGTGTCAGGGTTGTTACACCAAAATGTCTGTTCTTAAGCTGAAATCTTTGAATTAATCACCCAGGTTTGCAAGGGTATCCGCAGAAGCAATAAAGCCAGAAGTATTCAAATACTCTCAGTAATGGTAATTGTGTGTTTGTCTTTCTTCAATGCATTTTCTTCCATAGTGAGGGGAACTACGTCGCTCTGATTCTTCATTGGTCATGGGTCAATGGAGATATGTAGGCATAAGCTCGTCAGGTCTTTGCGAGAAACCTTATAGGGCAACTTTATTTCTCATCTCTAGTCTTTCATTCATACATCTCGTGTCAGTATTCAGTGTCGAAGCATTAAGGTCAGAATAATAGGAAGAGGAGGTATGATTGCCATGTTGGGTATGAGGACATTTAATGGAAGATTGCAAGTCCATGTAAAAGCTACTAATCACTGAAAGTATCCAAGACTGATAGGTCCAGATGGAGTCAAACCTCCTCAACTACGACAATATTCAGTTCCTTTACTGCATTTTCATTTTTAGTTTCTTTTATTTGCTAAACATTTGTCTACGTGTTTGAAAGTTGTTTTCTTTTGAACGATAATCATAATAAAACTCACATGTTTTTCTTGAAGTAATTCATTCGTATTCACTTATAATTTTGTATGTGTGCATTGTAATACCAATTGTCATGTTTAAACTCAATGAGGGAGAATGACGAAACAAAAACTCAAGAATCTCTAACTATGTGCTCTTGAATAAGACCATGTTGACGATGTACATGCTTTGTTTCAAATCCCTAAACACCGGAGATATAAGGGAGATAAACCCTTGCTAACCCCTGTGATCCTTGAAGTAGGAGTTTTCTTTTCGCATGAAAAAACCCTTACATTTAACCTAGGGGCAGGGTAGGTCTCAGGTAGTTGGACCGAGCGTTTAGACTTTCACAAAGGAGTGTATCTGAGGATCCTTTACATTTCATTGTAGCAAATCAAGAGGTCCAAAGACCAGAAACCACAATGGAGGTCCAAAGACCAGAAACCATGATGGTTATACTAATCTGGAAGCCACAATGGTTATCCTTCGTCAACCAAAGAATGAGGCAGTCACAACCCTCACAAAGCGATCAAGACAAACAGTGTCACACGATTTGTTCAAAAAAAATAGAGAATCGAAAAAAGAAGAAAGGAAAAAGTTGGCTAAGTCGAAACTTGAAAACAAACGACTTAGGCAAAAGTTATGGATAAGCAAAAGAGCATAAAAGATAAAGATGAAAAGGATTACACAAGAAATATCCTTAAACAAGAACAAAGTCGTGTGATACAGATACGAAAGACAAAAAGGTGACTGACTCCAAACGACAACCCCATTGGTCCTTGAACCGTTAGTGTCAATGGTTCCTCAACCATCATAAAACCTTTTTTTGAAAGGTGAGCACTTGTAAAAGATAGTTGAACATAGAAATGGAGGACATTACGAAGAGGGGTGGGTACCTATAAACTTAGAGCTTATATCCTTTATTTCTATAACCGTGAACCAGGCCACGATACAACCTTCAAAAGTCCTAACTAAAACAAGGTTATTTTGATAGCGTACTACTACGAGACCGCGTTCCTGACTCCGATGAGTTGTGCTAAACGACCTTTGATGGTATTGCATGTGCATGCTTTCTTTTATTAAAAAATAATGTTGTATCTTAACCAGTGATTCGCTCACAAAGGGTTACGACACCTTTTCAATAAAGACTTCAAGATTAACATGTGTGTTGCATTAGAATAATCATTATCAGAATACATTTTTTTCTGCTTGCATACATTTGGTTGGCATCATAAAAGTTCACATATGGAACCTCAATCCAGAAGTTTAATCTTGCCAAGTTGAGAAGTCTGAAACTTCTGAAGGACGATCACGTCGAGGTTCACTTTTCCAAGAAACTCCATTGAGTAGGGACTTTCCCAACTAGTCGTGGTAAGAGCCCGCCAATCCGAGGCAGTTACGTCGAGAAATCTCTTCAAATTTCAGTCTAACTAGGGAAATCAATTCTAGATTCAAATCTCTCTAGGAGCAATTAGCGTGGGCATTCCCTCAAAGATTAGTCAGTCAAGGGCAAAAACTACTCAAAGACTCGCAATGAGGAAGGTCACCCCAATAGCACGAGAATTCATTCTTTCCCGAAGACAGACAGTCGGAAGCACCTATCCAGGGTTCATAATATTGGGGCAGAAAACCTCATGATGAGGTGAGATCTTGGGGAAATTTCCTTCGTTGACCATACAATCTGATGTGGTTAATTCAAGATCCAGCGAATCTCTTCAAGAGTTTGAAGACACCAAAGCATTTCAAATGCTAGGGTTTCTGTAAAATCCTCTTGAGACAATTTATTTTGGTAGATCTTACGATATGCAAGACAATTCTCATAATGAACGTTCGATGATCGATCCCAACAGGGTACTGGAAGGGTGTTTCCCTAATCAGAGAATTCCTCCTCAGTCGTTATGGTTTCTTCATCTGATCATCATACACGACTAAAGTCCAGTGGTTATTGGCATCCTCATGATTAAAGTCCAATATCTATTGGCATCTCCTCCACTAGGGCAATTGGCATCTAAATGTATCCAGCCTCTCATTTCAAGACGAGTGCAACTTAGTCTCATGCTAAGCTCAAAAGAAAGATTGAAGCCTATTCGAAAGAAAAAGACGTTAATCCCTCTCAACGATTCGTCAACCTATCCAGAGTTATGAGTACTGGGGAAACGATACTTATGAAGGTTTTCTATGTCACCCTTTTGTCATAACTCTTACTGATAGATTCCATTACCCAACTAGCGGTTGCTCGTCAAGCAAATTATCTCGTTAAACACTTCCAATAACATCAAGCTCATCTGTGTTGACAATGGTTACCTTTTCTGCAAGGTTATTACACTAATTCATACAATCTCTATGATACCTAAGAGTTTAAAGACACTAGGTCTTTTGTAAAATCCTCTTAAGGTAATGTCCGGGCGAAAGCAAATGATCCCCAACACGAGACTACTTGAAATCTTTCTTCCTCAACATGATGTATTGTGGTTTTGTTATTCCCAATAGATGAATGGAAGTTATGTCCAGCATAAGGCATCACAAACTTTTTCTCTTCAGCAGGTTTCCCTGATTCTGCTCCTCAGCAGATCAAGGGTGGCTCTTATTCCCCCAGCAGATCTCAGGCAAATTTTTCTTTTCCCCAACAGATCTCGGAAAATTTCCTCGCTCCTGCAGAGCAATAAGGATTGATAATCTCCAAGTAGAGAGTCGTCTTCCCACGGTGAATTATTTCGTACAAGAATTCAAGTATTCCCGGCAGGCAGTTGAATGCTGCCCTTCCTTATAGAGGCTTGAAAAATTCAGGTTGATAGAGAGTTCTCATCAGCAGAGCCTTGGCAAGACTTTTTCCCAGCTAAGTCAGAAAATGGTCGATCCCCCAACGAAGTCTTATGGGTGAGATTCAATCCCCAGTAGTTGAGGTATCCCCTAGCAGGGCCCTCAAATCTAAAGTCCAATTTATTTTTGGAAAATGTGATAATTCAAGGCTGATGGATTATTCACGCTCTTCTCCAATAGAGATATTATCCCCGCATGGCTTCCCGAGATCGAATTATCGATCATTTCATTCTCAGCAGAGTCAGCATGGACTTATTACTTCCTCATCAGGAATTCGCTTTGCATTTGCATCATTTCATTGACATACTCAAAACATAACATCCCCAGTTTCATGGGGCATCAAGCCATGCAGTACAACATATGCATATGCATACCCAACATAATCCAAGTTTGATATCTTGCAAAGTCCAGCTGTAGACTGGCCAAAGTCCATCCTTAGGGTGGCAAATTTCTAAAGTCAAACCGTAGATTGGCGAAATTCCATCCTCAGGGTGGAAAATTTCAAAAGTCCAACCGTAGATTGGAAGAAGTCCCCCGTAATGTGGAAAAAGTCCCCCGTAGTGTGGCAAAAAGCCCCCTGTAGTGTGGCAAAATTCCCTCGTAGTGTAGCAAAAAGTCCCTCATAGTGTGGCAAAAAAGTCCCCCGTAGTGTGGCAAAAGTCCCCCGTAGTGTGGAAAAAATTCTCCCGTAGTGTGGCAAAAGTCCCCCGTAGTGTGACAAAAGTCCCCGTAGTGTGACAAAATTCTCCCTAGTGTGGCAAAATTCCCCCGTAGTGTGGCAAAAAGTGCAACCGCAGATTGGCGAAAGTCCGTTCATACGGTGGCAAAGTATCTTGGAGTCCAACCGCAGATTGGCGAAAGTCCGTCCTCAGGGTGGCAAAGTATCTGAAGTCCAACCGCATATTGGAGAAAGTCCATCCTCAGGGTGGCAAAGTATCTGAAGTCCGACCGCAGATTGGCAAAGGTCCACCCGTAGTGTGGCAGGTCAGTAGTCGTCCGACTCTATCCGAAGGACATCATTAAGGCACTGTTGTAGCCTATCAAAAGTCCACCCGCAGTGTGGCAAGCCAGTAGTCATCTGGCATGGTTCAAAAAGGCATACTTTCAAAGTCCACCCGCAGCGTGGCAAGCCAGTAGTCATCTGGCATGGTTCAAAAAGGCATACTTTCAAAGTCCACCCGCAGCGTGGTAAGTCAGTAGTCTTCTGGCATCACTCAAAAGGCATCTCCCGTTTACTATTCTTCCCATCAAAATTATATCTGAGCTGAGTTCATATGGTTGGGTTTATATCCCTTTTTCTTCTTCTTCACAGAGTGCAAATTTTCTGGTTGTTTCTGGTATTCAATCTCTGCATACCTTAAACGTCTAAAAGCAACTGTTATCAACCATTCAGGTCTACAATGATTGAATAGGGGTAGCTGTAACACCCCAAAATTTGCCCTCATATTTATTACTAATCTAAATGGCTCATGTTTGCATTCATCTTCATTTTCACTAGGCCATAACTTTGCATTCGTTCATTGGGATTGACTCACTAAGACTTGGGATCAAGTTTTTTCTGATGATTGAATTTTTTCGGTTCAAAAGTGATAAATTTAGTTATTCGCTCAATGCAAGGTTGAGCTTTCCGCGTTACGAGCACTTTATCATCCAATGTTGTTTCTCAAAGGCCTCAAGAAACTAGGTATTCATCGTCGTTCTCGATGGAGAAAGCTATGGGTTAGGTTGGTTCATCACAATTTAAATCATAATAAGTTCAAAATTGATTCGTGTCTAGCATTATCTCTCGACAAATGATTCAAGACGTTAGGTAAGCCGAAAAGGAAGAGTTTAAAAATGTTGAAGATTTGTTTCAAGTGTGGCTATTGAGTTCAATTCAAGTGAAGTATCAATAGGGAATTAGGTCATAGTCTATTTAGTATTCAAGGCTTTAGCATTCCCACAAGTTTAAGGTGTTACCATCCATTAAAGTTTAAATTCAAATTTTGTCTATAATGTCAAATGCATTCCATTTTCATTCAAATTCCAAGTGATAGTTGTGCCATCTAGTCTCTGTTATTTTGGCAACATGATATAATTGTTGTTTTAGTCCGAAGAACAATACACCTTTGTTGCCATTTATTCATTCCAATAGTACATGAGTGAAAATTAAATAGGGTTTGTCATTAAGAATGGCAACCAAGAATTCAAGCTTCTTTCGGAAGAAATTGAGTGTTGGTTTACAAAAATTGATCACATCTTTAAACACACACGAATTCGACATGAAGAAGTTCTAACTGCATTCTAAAAAGCAGGTGTGTGCATAAAATGCAGTGGCACCCTATCCTGTTGCCAGTCACATAAACCACAAAAAAAAGCAAGGGGCTGATATAAAAAATCTAAGATTCAGAAGAAAATGTCACAATAAAAAATCAGTATAAGCTCTCAAATGACAAAAAAAATCTACATTGGATGCTCATAATAGATTTACATCATACACCAAAAAATTTCAGAAAAATAAAGAAGTCATTATCCATCATTTCAGTAACAAGAAACTACAAAAATTTCCAGTTACAAAAAACTCCTTGAACTTGGAAATGAATAACATAAATGCTTAGAGGAAGAAGCTAAATCTGCTTGTTAGGCTGAATAAAATGGTTAACTAAGTTAATATTGGTCTCCACAAAATCATCACGACTAATAGTGAGCCAATCCGACTATTCTCTCCAAGATACCTAATATAGTGAAGGTGATGTCGCACTAAGAAAACGAACGGGAATTTAGTTTACAAGTGGTAAATAAAAGGCTCACATTTGTAGACAATTGGATAACTGAACAAGCAACGAAACATGATTTGAAGTTATACCTTTTCAAGTTTGATTGGTTTAATTATTAGTTGAGGACTCTCCACCCGTCCTTCGATTCCAAGAATTGGTAGAAGACATGACCAACATCCAATGGATGTCATTTAGAGCTAAAGGATGATATGCGGAAACACTTCTCTTACAACTTGATTTTGTGATCCTGCCAACACAAAAAACGAGAGAAAATATGCACTGGATTAAATTTACAACAATTCAACAACTCACTTTCTAACCAATATTCTAATTAATCTCATGCCTCTTTACAAAGATAAAAGCCATAAGAAATAATCACATAGTAAAAAGGATCCATAACAGAAAAATCTGGAAAAAATCAGTTGCAAAACCAGCTCCAAAAGTTCGTTAGAAAAACTGAACAAAAACTCAAACATAAACTCTTTGATCCTTCAATCAAGACTCCTCCTGGGCCCCTTATCAATCTTCAGTCCTGTTACAAAAATCAGAAGAAAGCTCATATCAGTTACAACAGAATTTGAGAAAATCACACCATAAAAAGCTTACACCAGAAGAATTTCACAACAGAAAAATCAATTCAGAAGAAGTCAGTTACAAATCAGTTACACGTTTCTAACCCATGCTAACAACTTCTAACAAAAATCCTAACTAACTCTAACTGAAATCTCACTTGGAAGTACCAAAACACCCTTGATTTCATCTTCTATAAAGCCAGAAACTCAGCACAATCTTGAGGTCTCTAGACATTTTCTTCAATCCTTCAGCTCACTTATTCATTCATCCTCTCATTGACCCGCACCATCTTCTAATCCTCCATTCATCGCCTTGCATCACCTTCTTCATCTTCAACTCCTCATCAATCCACCATCTTCGACTCTCTCTCGGCTATTCCATCTTCAAAAAAATAATTCTTCCCAACTCTCCAAAACACCCTCTCCTTCATCAATCTCTCAAACTTAATTTCACCGTCTCAATCAAAAACTCTTGATTCTTCATCAAGCTCCATCATCACCATAACCTGCAAATATCAACAGCAGAGCATCATGGCGTGACAACAATCAACAATAACAAATTCTCGCAACAACTTCAAAACATCACACATAGGAGAAAATGAATGAGAACACATAGAAACGATACCAACCACACGCGGATTCGGAAAGAGGGAGACACACAGAGTCAGAGCAAACACGTACCTGAGGAGTATTCATGTTCGGCAGCCTCATCTTCATTACAAAGGTTTTGACTAAAACTTGTTTAGATCCATTCTGTTTCTTTTGCTTGTGCTAGTAATTGATGTTGAGCACGATTAGGAGATCTTGACCCCGTTGTTCAGTTGAGCTTTTAAGAAAACTAACATAGGATTCATGAAGAGGAGAGAAAATTGAGTGGGGTTAGTGAAAAGTGTTTTCAATTTTGGGTGTGGTGAACCGTCGGAGAAGACGGTGGCAGCTCTGTCGGTCGCCGCTTCTCCGATAAGATTATGGTTTGCGTTTAGAAATGAAGAAGAAGAGCATAATGACGCTACTTGAAGGAGAGAGATATCCATTTTGATTTTTTTACTTATGAAGAATACAAACCATAAAATAAAATAAAGCCACCATTATATTGTGGATATGAATAAATAAGGTTGGTTTTGGGTGGTCCATTCCGACGATGACAAGTGTCACCGTCCGGTAGGAACATCGAATTCTATTACCATATGCACTACCACACCATAATACCGTGCACCCTCTCATCGTAGCCTTAGGATTCATCATCATCTTCACCAGCATGATCTGACGGATTAAAATAGGTCAACAGAGTTAACTGAGGACATACCATGCACCTTCAGGACCCAACGCTTGTGGGCTTAGCATAATATTGTTATTCGCACCCTGCGTTCCTGGCCCATTTGCATTATAATAGAACAATTACTTTGACAACACCCTCTGTTTCTTTTTGTATTTTCTTTTATAATTCTTTTAAAAAACAATTTTAAAAAATATTTTTTCCCAATAAAAAATTCCAGAAAATTAAAAATAATAGTTTAGCATGTAATTAAATTTGTGACAAATTTTAATTCTCTTTTTTTCGACTTTTCGCATTTAATTTTGGTTATTTTCTTTATATGCCTTTAAATATTTTGAATTTTTACGTATTAATTCATTTGTCCATACTTTTGCATACTCATATTAAATTTCACTTACTAACAAGTTCTTTTGTTGTAGGAGGTATTATTCGAGGACTTTCTACGTACGGATTTGGATTTTCGCTTTGATATTTTTTATGGTTCTTGTGCTTTTGTGATGTAATAGTTAGTATACCTTTTATGCTTATATGGTACTTAGGAATAAAATAGAAAAAATAAAACTGAAGCGCTTAGAAAATGAAGTTTAAAAAAGGACAAGAAAAGAAATATTTGATCCAACGTTGAATAAATTTCAAACAAAAATAAATGAACAAAATCCACATGATGTTAGGGTTTCCAAGATTACACCTTCGCTCCACTCTAATAAACCAAAGCACACCCTTGTATGATACGAACCATAAGTCGCGTGTCTCAGCGCCGCACAATCGACCCACCCGATCCATCATTCCATTCCATTCACGACTCTTAATATATTCTCACCAACTATGACATAGGAGGACCATGTTCATTATTTCATGTTAATATTAAAATTTCATATCCAATATCTACCTACTTGTGTTTGCTTCATATGCTCCCTTAGGGTTCACAACTTGGACTTAATTATCAGTTAAAGCCACAGTGTGATAGACTTTAGGATAGTCATCCATGTATGCTAACTTTTGTAGATTTTTCCCTCTTATCCTCAACCTTAATATCAATAAATGCATGCTAACAATAAGGTTTAAGTCTTAGTCTCCCCATGGTTTTTCTTTACAACTTTGAGTCCCTATTCTCATCTTTAAAGAAAAGCAAAAATATTTAATAATGGATGTGTGTACAATATTCCACGAGCCTTAAGCTATATAGGAAATGATTGGTGGAGGTCTCCTCCACTCTTCTAGAATGTTTTACAAACGTCCCATTGGGGGCGGCCATGGATAGTATTTGCTCATATATCATAGTCTTTAGTGTTGTGCATACAATAAACATTAAATAAAAAAACTTCTTCTAAAAGACAATAAACCAACTAGACACCACGTCTTCTCTTCTCATTTCCCACTCTTTGCGGACGATTGTGACTTGTCTCAACAGTTCGATAACAAGACGGTAACGCACTCGATTCAGCGAGCCTGCAACACCTGAGTTAGAGCTATGTCAACGTCATCCTAAAAAACATAAACAAATCCCATCCCTAGTTAGTGGAATTACGACGACTTTGATTCTCATATCCCATGAGATATGTAGGCAGTGGGGTAGGGCCCATTCGAGCACATTCTTTATTTTCCCTACTGTAACACCCCAAAATTTGCCCTCTAAATTATTATTATCTAAAAGGATTTATGCCTCGCATTCATCTGTATTTCCATCAGGCATTTGTCGGCATACGTCTGCTACCAGGAGCAATGGTTTGGAAGAATGTGGGTTGCGCAGTACCTTGGGGTTTGTCCCCTTTTTGCAGTTTGTTTCCTTGGAAAATAAGTGAATCATTGATTAGGGCTTACCCTCACGATTATGATTTTCATAAGGACCCTCAAAACTTGGATATGTCGTTATTAAAATGCGTCGTCTTTCTGCATTCACTAGCATGTGATTAGGATCGTCCTTTGCAGAGAATTCTCAGGTACATCAAAGTAACGTTGTAGAGTCGAGAGGAAAAGGTAACATGGTTTAGTTTAGGATCATGGCTCCATCTGAGTGGTTCCTGGGTACGCAAGCTTCACAGGAATGTATTATGATTTGTCCAGAGAGTTTGATTCAAACGCCAATTCAAAGCCCATTATCTATACCGTTCATATTTCCCTTATCCTATTCAATCCACATTTTTTTTATTATCCGTTATGCCATCTTAAACCAAGTTTTCATCCATTATTCATTCTTATTTCAAATCCAATCAATCAAACTTCAAATTTGGACCATCCTTTTGTCTACACCTACCATCCTTTTCAAATTTCCAAGTCCTGCATCTCTAAATCAGGCCCATTACATTCACTATGTTTGCTTGTTTTAGAATTAAAAATAAGTAGAGATCACAAGGCCCATATGTTGTTGAGGTCATTTACCTTTTGCTTTATGTCATTAACCAAAAAATATAATAGGCAAAAAAATGAATAAAGGAAGAAAGTGATGGAGCCATGATGCCATGTTCCGCGTACATACACGCAAGGGCCACAAAGACCTAAGCCTGTTTTTGGTTCACTCCAAAATTCATTGATTCAAAGCATGAAACACAAATGGGAATATGTAAAAGGGTATTATAAACCTAATAACCCAATAAAATCATATCAGGAAAACCAATCAAAAATAATAATAATGTAAAAAAGGGGGGAGATAACAGAAAACTAAATGTTGATTTAATCAAGAATTCAGTTACATATGGAATTATTGTTACAAGGAAAAGTTCATAAGAGAATGAACATGATGATAGGAAAAATTAGCAATCTACAAAATATTGCAAGATAGCAACCAACAACAAGACATGAGAGAAACCATCCTGTTGCGAATTGAACTTCGGCTGTATGTTTCCGGTATCGAGATTCTTAAAGAAGAAGTAAGGGACTTGTTGGACGCATCCACTATAAGCAAATCCGATACTGCAAATGGACATGCTGGTAAACCACCTGTACAGATTCGCGAGACGTCAAATGGCGTTATTACCGAAGTCAGTGTTGCATCATTAAAAGAAGGATTGCTGGCCTCGAACAAGGATCTCAGAGCAACTTCACGCATCTTTAATTGACCTCCAACCTGCAAAGATTCAAGAAAATGCCAATGATTCATCAATATATTCAACAGAGATCACTAACTGTCAGCTCTAGTCTTAATTATCTTAATGGTCAAAACAGCAAAAATAACGACTAGCATGCCGAAACTTCTATCAGTGATAAATCGGCAGCAGCAGCTTTACAACGTAGTTTTTTGTCAAAAGAGGTACATCCAAGAAAATTAACACAAGAGCAAGTTATAGTTTGTCAATGCATCAAATAAAGAGGGACCAATTTGCAGCTACAAATAAGTATAAAGATCAAACTATGACCATCTGTCACGAACAAAAAAATTTATAACCACCCTAACAGAATTCTAACAACCCCTAACTGATCAACAAACTCTAACTGCTTTAACCAATTCACAACAGTTTTTAACTGATTTACCTGAATTTTTGGGAGTCTGGGAATCCTCTCTATAAAATCAGAAGTGAGATGAGTTTTTCAGGGGCTGGATCACTCTTCACTTTTTCCACCAAGACTCTTATTCATTCACTCTCCATTGTTCTTGGAGCTACAACCATTTCCTCCTCACTCATCCTACATCTTCTTCTTCCTGATCCATTCCATAACCTTCGATTTCCAACAATCTTCATGAAATCATCTCTGCATATCATCAATCACCATTCTCACGATACATTTCCTTCGAAACCAAACCTGCAAATTCAATCAAGAATAAGCAAATAATTGAAGCAATATCACCAATTGAAGGAAGCAATTCGCGGATTGGTATCACTACAACAAAACCGGTTCGGGAAAAAAAGAGATTGAATCGTTAAGTTTGTTACCTCACAGCAAGGGAAACAATTCATTCGGCAGGACTCGAATTCCACAAATTCATCAACTCTCAAATAACCTTCAAGATCGTAAAAGCCCGTCAGACCAGAACTTGATCAGTGTGTCTTTGCAAGAGAAGGAAGGATCATCACAAAATTCATCGAATTTCATCACTGCCTTCAATGAGTCATCCACAACGCAATCCGCAACAAAGACGACAGTCTCGCACAGAGAAGAAGGAAAACCGAACGGCGACTGCCTCCATTCTTACGTCCATTCTTCAGCTCACAGTCTGGTTGTGCATTTTGACAAAGGTACACCGGCGCTAGCAACCGAGATCAAAGAAGCTCTTGAAGGAAACGACATCACATCGAAGATCGACGCTCTCAAGAAAGCAATCATGCTTCTCCTCAACGGTGAAACCATTCCTCAGCTCTTCATCACCGTTATCCGTTACGTTCTCATTTGCGATGATCACACCGTTCAAAAACTCCTCTTTCTGTATCTTGAAATCGCCGACAAAACTGATTCGCGCGGTAAAGTTCTCCCTGAGATGATCCTCATTTGTCAACATCTCCGTAATAATCTTCAATCTCCTAACGAATTCATTCGCGGTGTTACTCTTTGGTTCCTTTGTCGTATCAATGAATCCGAGATCGTTGAACCGTTGATCCCTTCGATTCCGTCAAATCTCGAGCATCGTCAGCCTTTTGTTCGGAGGAATTCTGTTCTTGCTATGATGTCTGTTTACAAACTTCCTCAGGGGGAGCAGTTACTTGACAGTGCGCCGGAGATCATTGAGAAGTTTCTCGCATCTGAGCAGGATCCATCCAGTGGCGCTGCAGTGAAGAGGGGCTAGGGTTTGTTATTAGAGAAGATGAGTTTTCTTTTGAAGAAAAGAGAACGTGATTAGGAGAGAAAGAAGAAGGGGCGGAGGGCATGTGTGATGCCGGCGGCGGCTTGGGCTAGGTTAGAAAGGGAGAAGAAGAAGATGAGAGGTAGGGAGGCGGCGGAATAGCAGAGAAGATAAATTAGGGTTTTTCTGGTTTTATCGTCCATGTATGTTTGCTCTTCTTTCTTTTGTCTTTTGTTTTTTTCTTTTGTGTGTTTTGTTTATAATTACAGCTTGAAAACAATTAAATGGAAGTTATTAGGATAGTTATTATGAGGATAATGAGGAAATTAAAACCATAATAATCCCAATAAAAATTTCCGTTAGAATTAATAATTAATAAGTTGAAACTCATTAACCTCTTTACAAATTCCACCGCCCTTATTGTTCTTATTCCTTCCATGCGGATCTGGGCCTAGGTGAACTGATATTCACACCTCATCCTTGCCAAGCCCAGCTTCATTTTAACTTAATAACATTTCTACTGCACCCCTTCCATTCTTTATATGTTTCCTATTTTTTGCTTGTTTAATTTAATTCATAAATAAATATTAAAATGAATGTTAAAATTCTATAAAAAATACAGTAGAATATTAAGTCATTTTAGAAACTCTCCCAATTTTCACTTTCTGAATTTAATCATTTTTCAATTTATTTTCGAATTTTCATTTAATTGATTTTCTATTGAATTCTCATGTGGATACATAAATTTGTCCAATTTCTTTATGCCACTTCCCATAATATTTTCTGCCCATTCTTTTTGCTATGATTAGAGGACAAATAGAAGTACCTATAATATTTTTTGTGTATTTTTTAGGGCATTTTTTCTATTGTTTGGATAGTGTAATTTGTGCAAATTTGTGTTGGAACTTTACATATAATTAGGTGATCATTTGCCTTAGTTAGAATAAGAATTTTTTAGGGATTTTTTAACACAATAATATAATCAGGTTGAAGACCTTAGGAATTTAATTGCACATTTTTTTTATGACTTTTAATATTTTTGTCATTTTAATTCATTCCTTCACATTATGCATATTCATAATCCATATCATTTACTAACTATTTGTTTTTTTGTGCAAGGTGTTTTGCAAGGTTTGGCTTATGGACTTGGATGTTTTATGCCTTGATTGTGTTTTATACTTTGTGTATTTTGTGATGTAATAGCTTAGAATTTGTATGCTTGTATAGTTTCCATAAATAGGATAGAAAAGATAAAACAAATCGTTAGAAAACCAAATTTTCAAAAACAAAAAAAGTATTCGATCCAACGTCGAGTATACTTTCAAATAAATAAATAAAGTTTATATTATTCTAGGGTTCCTCGATTACCTTCGTTCCATTCCATTCAACCAATATCAAACTTTGTATGTTTCATACCATAAGTCGTGTGTCATAGCACCACGCAACCGACCTACACACCCCATTGTTCCATCCTGTTTACATTTCATACGTTTTTACCTACCATGACCTAGGAAGACCCTATTGCTCATTACTAACTTCTTTTACTTGCATGTTTAGTCTTATATCTCTTATATCTCTTAGGTAGATTTTAATTGCAAACCTCACTAACCATAGGTTATCCATGAATTCAACTGATTTAGGGTGAGTCTAGTTTCCCTTAGAATATTTACCTTTTATAACTTGAGTCTCTTCTCATCTTTAAATAAAATAAAAAAACATTTAATAAAGGAAAGGTGTACAATGCGCCACGAGCCTTAAGCCACACGGGAAATGACTAGTGGAGGTCTCCTTCACTCTTCTAGGATGCTTTACAAACGTTCCATTGGGGGCGATCTTGGAAAGTATTCGCTCCTGTGTCATAGTCTTTAGTGTTGTACATTCAATAAACACAAAATCAAAACATTTCTTATAAAAGACAACAAACCAAGAAGTCACGTCTTCTTTCTCATCTCATACTCTTTGCGGACGAACATGACTTGTCTCGACAGTTCAAACAGCGACACGGTAAACACCCTCGAGTCAGAGCCGGTAACACCTGAGCTAGAGCTATGGCAACGTCATCCTAAAAACCACAAACGAGTGTAAGCCTTAGTTAGACGAACTACGGCGTCTCTGATCCTCATTTATCCCGATGAGGTACGTAGGCAGTGGGGTAGGGCCCATTCGAGCACAATCTTCCTTTTTCCCTACATTTTCCCATTTTATTCCCATTTGTTAATTCCATTTCTTTTTCTCAATTCCATTTCATTCCAGATAGTTATTCTTTCAGTTAAACAGCATATTATTTCTCACCCTTTGAAAGCAGACTTATAAGCGTGGATCCCGTCGGGTACGGCGGACGGGTTGGGGTGCTAATACCTTCTCAATTCGTAACCGACTCCCGTATCCAGATCTTTGGTTCGCAGGACCTTGTCCTTTCCTTCTTCCTCAGGTTTGTGCAACATTACCTTTCCCATTCCTTCGGGATAAAAATGTCTGGCTGGCGACTCTACCTTTTCCGCGCCACTTTCGCGTTTGTACTAGGATGAAAATCCCGGGAGCGACAGCTGGCGACTCTGCTGGGGAACTTTAGAAATTCTAATCTCCCCTTTGAGAGTCAATCCTAGCGCTTGTCTGTTGTTGTTTTCTTTGGGTGCATATTCATTAGCTGTTATGCTTTAGTTTAACTTTACTGTTTTATTTACAGTTTATCGCTTTCCTTTACAACTTTATTTACAGCTTTCTGCACTTTACTTTACTGTCGCATATACTGGCATACTGTACTGGCTGTTCTGGTTTTCCTTGGCGGGTTGGGATTATTGTGAGATAAGCCAAATACCCGGCTTGAGTATACACATAGGATTTAGAGTGGGCAGTCGTGTGGCTTGCGCGGTCTTGAGCACGTGTAGTTTTCACGAGTCCCACACCCAGATCAGGCTCTTTTGGGATATGTTCTATACTGCCTAGGCAGACCATAGAATGTTCCCACCTGAGCTGCTAACACTGGGAACCGATCTTCGAGGACCTTAGTGGAAACAACCCTCTCCAGTGGTGACAGTGGCAGACCACATTTCGTGGCAAACCCATTCGCACCCGAGGGCCCACTAGGAAATCGCATAGGATGACCTTGTTCTCTCGTAGGAACCTGGTTAAAGCAACTGGTCGTATGACGGTAGTATTGTACCCTACGGGATGAATGTACTATTGTTTCTCGACTTCAGTGCTTGAAGCCGGGAACTTATGAGGGATGCTTGTTTTTCCGGAATTCAGCTGAGGCCTCCCTGAGTAGTATATAATGCCAAACCGATTCCCTGATTTGGTCATGAGCCATTTCTCGGAAATGGTGAACGTATTATTGCTATTCGGCTTTGAGAGTCCGTGATGTTGACCCGTAGTAGCAACACCCGTGAGATTGGGAGGGGTTTACAGGTTTGCAGGAACCCTAAGACTTCCAACATACCCGTTTTTGCCAGTGTTACTCAATGATATGATCCGATACTTGGTTAAGAATTATGGAACTTCTGCACAGAGATACTGATATCATGATCTTCACCAACACTTGGTTATCTGATCCACACCAGCGTCGGACCGCCGACCATATGCCAGTTGCATACATGACATCATGGCATTTTAGCATACATGTTCAGTTACTTATAAGGATCCCATATCTGGATTATGTCGGATTTTCATCTGCATTAAAACTTGGATCAAAACGGATGGATTCCCATGAAATAACCTAACATGGCATTTGCATACATCCTTGCATTTTTTACAGGTGTTCAGAGACAAATTCTTATCCTGACCTGGTTTCTCTCCAGAATGGTCAATTTGAATCACGACTGTCAAGGTTTAGACATGAAACAACTCCGAGCGGAGATGACCGAGATGAAGGCCCAACTGGGGCATGTCGTAGTGGACATTCGAGCGTTGTCCCAGGATCAGAAGTTGTTGAGAGAAGAATTCAACCTGATGAAGACTCAGATAAAGCTGCTTACAGGAATCATGAATACTATGTCGAAAAAGGAAAATAGTTGTGTGTCCGCCTTTCAAACAGAAGGTCATGTTTCTCCCATCTCCTTGGGATGTCCAATAAATCAGGGTTCTTTAGATGGATTTCCTCTACAGTTCGAATCTCTTCACCAGCAATCGTCACTCGGCAGTCAGGAAGAGCATCAGATAGGAACCAACTCCGCATGTGAACTGAATGATCCTACACCAATCGTTACCAAAGAAGTGAGCACTTTCTTTCCTTATCAGGGATCCTTCTCAGCTGCTACGCCTTGGTTTCCAGAAGAAATACTTCAACCGATTTCGGCTATAGTTCTTCCATTGTTAGCAACCCGTCATCAACAGGTTCAAGAAAGGATTATTGATCTGATACCCGTGTCTTATGCTGAATTATGTCCACAACTGTCCGAAATGGGATTGATTGAGTGTCACAAGATAACTCTTCCTTCAGCATGCAGGAATACAAAAGAAGTGGTCAACTTTCCTTCTCCTAGAATCATTGCTCAGTCTAAGTCTTCAAAGGGGCTGCATCAACAATCTTCATTCACTCCTCGGCCAAGTACGAGTAAGAAAGTACAGGGACATGTCAGGCGTCCAACGCAGTGTCAACAACGAAGTTTTCAATCACGACCACAGGGTCAGCAACAACAGGTACAGAGACTGTTTCAGGAAAGAACAAGAGCGAGGAATCGCAGACTTGATCCTATTCCATGTCCATATGCTGTATTGCTTCTAGAACTTCTGAAGTTGAACCTGGTTGAGCTCCGTACCATGAGAGCTCCTTCTGCTGATAATCTACCACCAAATTTCGATCCAAACTCCAGGTGCAAATTCCATTCAGGTGCCCAGGGGCACAGTATTGAGAAATGTTGGGCTTTTCAGAACAAGGTACAAGACCTAATTGAATCCAAGACAATCATTTTTTCTCCTCATCCAAAGGTATTCCAGGATCTGATGCCTAATCACGACGGAACCAGCGTCACGGTTATTCTACCAAATGGTCCATGTTAAGCTGAAGTCTTCGGGTTAATCACCCAGGACACCAGGGTATTCATGAAGCAAATAGAGCCAGCAGTATGCAAATACTCTCAGTGATGGCATTTATGTGTTTGCCTTTCTTCATTTGTTCATTTTCATCCCTATTGAGGGGAACTACGTCGCTCTGATTCTTCATTGGTCACCAGTCAATGGAGATACGTAGGCAGAAGATCGTCAGGTCTTTCCGAGCAACCTTATGGGGCAACTTTACTCCCCAGCTTCACTTTTTCCTTCAGATGTCTTGTGTCAGAGTCAGAATAGCTAGAAGAGGAAGTATTACTGCCATGGTTGGGCATGCAGCTACAAATTGAAGGTTACAAGTCCGTGAAAAAGTTATTGATCGCCGAAAGTATCCAAGATTGACAGGTCCAGACGGAGCCAAGTCTCCTCAACTATGGCAATATTCAGTTTCTTTACTGTATTTCCATTTGTAGTTTCTTTTATATGCTAAACATTTGTCTACATGTATGAAATTTGTTTACCTTTTGAATGTTAGCAATAATAAAACTCACATGTTTTTCTTGAAGCAAATTCATTTGCATTCCCTTATAATTTTGCATATGTACATCGCAATACCAACTGTCATGCTAAAATTCTATGAAGGAGAATGACGAAACAAAAACGCAATATCTCTAATTGTGTGCTCTCGAGTAAGGCCCAGTTGACGATGTACAGGCATTGTTTCAAATCCTAAACACTGGAGATATAAGGAAGATAAACCCTTGCTAACCCCTTCGAGCCTTGAAGTAGGAGTTTCTTTTCACATAAAAAAACCCTCACATGTAACCCAGGGGCAGGGTAGACGTCAGCTAGTCAGACCAAGCGTTCAAACTTTCATAAAGAAGTGTACTTGAAGATCCGTTGCATTCCACTATGCTAATCAAGAGGTCCAAAGACCCGAAACCACAATGGTTATCCAAGTCAAAAGGTCCAAAGATTGACAACCACAATGGTTATCCTTCGTCGACCACAAAATGAGGCAGTCACAACCCTCGTGAAGCAATCAAGACAAACAATGTCACGCGACTTGTTCAAAATGCAAAAAGAAAAAGAAAAGAAAAGGCCCGCTGAGTCGAAACTTGAAAACAAGCGACTCAGGCAAAAGTTAGGGCATCCCGCTGGACTTCACAATCAAAGATTCACAAGAATCAGTCCAGGCAAAAGTTAGGGATAAGCAAAATAACGCAAAAGCGAAAGATCGAAAGGATTACACAAGAAGGATCCTCAAATAAGAACAAAGTCGTGTGACACAAACACGAAAGATAGAGGAGTGACTGACTCTCAACAATAACCTGATTGGTGCTTGAACTGATAGCAACAATGTTTCCTCAATCAACACGAAACCCTTATGAAAGGTGGATGCTTGTGAAAACTAGCTGAACATAGGAATGGAGAACATCACGAAGAGTGGGTGGGCACAAATAACTTCGAGCCTTTATCCTTTGTTTTTATAACCGTGAACCAAGCCACGATACAACCCTTGAAAGTCCTAACTGAAATAGGGTTAATTTGAAAGCATACTGCCACGAGACCGCGTTCCTGACTCCTATGAGTTATGCTAAAAGACATTTGTTGGTATTGCATGAACATACTTTCATTCAAATAAAGGTCGTATCTTAACCAGTGATTCGCTCACGAAGGTTAACGATCCATTTTCAAAACTTCAAGATTAACATGTTTGTTGAATTAGGATTTTCATTTTTAGAATAAACATTTTCTCACTTGCATACATTTGTTGAGCATCATAATTGGTTCACATGCGGAAATTCAATACAGAAGCTCAAGCTTGCCAGGTTGAGAAGTCTAAAACTTCTGAAAGACTGTCACGTCGAGGTGCACTTTTCCGAATAAAGCTTCATTAAGCAGGGACTTTCCCAATTAGTCATGGTAAGAGCCAGCCAATCCGGGGCAGTCGCGTCGAGCAATCTCTTCAAAATCAGAGTACCCGGCCAATCCGGGGCAGTCACGTCGAGCAATCTCTTCAAAATTAGAGTACTGAGCCAATCCAGGGCAGTTACGTGGAGCAATCTCTTCAAATTTCAGTCAAACTGGGGCAATCACCTCGAGATTCAAATCTCTCCAAGATCGAAGATCAGCCACTCAGGTGCAAATCTGTTCAAATACTCGTACTGGGGCAGGCCACCCTAATAGTACGAAAGTTCATTCTTTCCCGAAGACAGAGGATCGGAAGCATTTACCCGGAGTTTAGAATATCGTGGTTACTTGTCAAGTCAACTATCTCGTTCAGCACTTCTGACAGATACAAACTCATCCACATTGGCAATGGTTACCTCCCCAGCAAGGTTATTACATTGATTCATGCAGTCGTTACAATACCTAAGAGTTTAAAGACGCCAAGTCTTTTTGTAAAATCCTCTTGAGGTAAAATCCATACGGAAGCAGCTGATCCCCAGCCCGGGACAATTTGAAATCTTTCCTCCTCAGCAGGACGTGTCTCGGTGTTGTCATCTCCAACAGGCAAATGGAAGTTGTCCTCAATAAAGTCAGCACTTTTTCTTTTAGTTGGTTTCCTTGATCTTGATTCCTCATCAGATCCAAGGCAATTCTTATTCCCCTAGAAGATTTCAGATAAATCGTTCTCCTCCCCAGCAGGTCCATAAGAGTGGATATTCCTCAATAGTCAAGGTATCCCCAGGCACGGCCCTCAAATCTAAAAGTCCAATTTATTTTTGGCAAAGGTGATAATTCGGGACAGATGAATTATTCACGCTCCTCTCCGACAGAGATGTCATCCCCACAGGGCTACTTGATATCGAATTCGCGATCATTGTGTTTCCCCACAGAGTCAACAGAGACTTATCATTTCCGCGTCAGGAATTTCTTTTACATTCACCAGTTCATTAACAATACTCAAGACATAATATCCCTAGTGTCATGGGGCAACATACCATGCAATTCAACATATGCAAAGTCCAGCCGCAGACTGGCCAAAGTCCATCTTCGGGTGGCAAATCTCAAAAGTCCCCCGCAGTGGGCAAAAGTCTCCCGTAGTGAGCAAAAGTCTCCCGTAGTGAGCAAAAGTCTCCCGTAGTGAGCAAAAGTCCCCCGCAGTGGGCAAAAGTCTCCCGTAGTGAGCAAAAGTCTCCCGTAGTGAGCAAAAGTCTCCCGTAGTGAGCAAAAGTCTCTCGTAGTGAGCAAAAGTCCAGCCGCAGACTGGCCAAAGTCCATCTTCGGGTGGCAAGCTGCAAAAGTCCACCCGCAGTGTGGCAAATTTCAAAAGTCTCCCGTAGTGAGCAAAAGTCTCCCGTAGTGAGCAAAAGTCTCCCGTAGTGAGCAAAAGTCCAGCCGCAGACTGGCCAAAGTCCATCTTCGGGTGGCAAGCCGCAAAAATCCACCCACAGCGTGGCAATTTCCAAAGTCCACCCGCAGTGTGGCAAAGTATTTTGAAGTCCAACCGCAGATTGGCGAAAGTCCATCCACAGGGTGACACCATATCAAAGTCCACCCACAGCGTGGCAATTTCCAAAGTCCACCCGCAGTGTGGCAAAGTATTTTGAAGTCCAACCGCAGATTGGCGAAAGTCCATCCACAGGGTGGCATCATATCAAAGTCCACCCACAGCGTGGCAATTTCCAAAGTCCACCCGCAATGTGGCAATGTATTTTGAAGTCCAACCGCAGATTGGCGAAAGTCCATCCTCAGGGTGGCATCATATCACAAGTCCACCCACAGTGTGGCAAGTCAGTAGCCATCTGGCATTACTCCAAAAGGCATCCCCGTTTACTATTCTTCACATCATAATTATATCCAAGCAGAGTTCGTTCGGTTGAGGTTATTTCCCTGTTCTTCTGCCATAGAGTGCAAATTTTCTGGTTGTTTCTAGTATTCAATCCCTGCATACTTCAAATGTCTGAAAGCAACTGCTGTCATCCATTCACGTCTACAGTAATTGAATAGGGGCAACTGTAACACCCCAAAATTTGCCCTCTAAATTATTATTATCTAAAAGGATTTATGCCTCGCATTCATCTGTATTTCCATCAGGCATTTGTCGGCATACGTCTGCTACCAGGAGCAATGGTTTGGAAGAATGTGGGTTGCGCAGTACCTTGGGGTTTGTCCCCTTTTTGCAGTTTGTTTCCTTGGAAAATAAGTGAATCATTGATTAGGGCTTACCCTCACGATTATGATTTTCATAAGGACCCTCAAAACTTGGATATGTCGTTATTAAAATGCGTCGTCTTTCTGCATTCACTAGCATGTGATTAGGATCGTCCTTTGCAGAGAATTCTCAGGTACATCAAAGTAACGTTGTAGAGTCGAGAGGAAAAGGTAACATGGTTTAGTTTAGGATCATGGCTCCATCTGAGTGGTTCCTGGGTACGCAAGCTTCACAGGAATGTATTATGATTTGTCCAGAGAGTTTGATTCAAACGCCAATTCAAAGCCCATTATCTATACCGTTCATATTTCCCTTATCCTATTCAATCCACATTTTTTTTTATTATCCGTTATGCCATCTTAAACCAAGTTTTCATCCATTATTCATTCTTATTTCAAATCCAATCAATCAAACTTCAAATTTGGACCATCCTTTTGTCTACACCTACCATCCTTTTCAAATTTCCAAGTCCTGCATCTCTAAATCAGGCCCATTACATTCACTATGTTTGCTTGTTTTAGAATTAAAAATAAGTAGAGATCACAAGGCCCATATGTTGTTGAGGTCATTTACCTTTTGCTTTATGTCATTAACCAAAAAATATAATAGGCAAAAAAATGAATAAAGGAAGAAAGTGATGGAGCCATGATGCCATGTTCCGCGTACATACACGCAAGGGCCACAAAGACCTAAGCCTGTTTTTGGTTCACTCCAAAATTCATTGATTCAAAGCATGAAACACAAATGGGAATATGTAAAAGGGTATTATAAACCTAATAACCCAATAAAATCATATCAGGAAAACCAATCAAAAATAATAATAATGTAAAAAAGGGGGGAGATAACAGAAAACTAAATGTTGATTTAATCAAGAATTCAGTTACATATGGAATTATTGTTACAAGGAAAAGTTCATAAGAGAATGAACATGATGATAGGAAAAATTAGCAATCTATAAAATATTGCAAGATAGCAACCAACAACAAGACATGAGAGAAACCATCCTGTTGCGAATTGAACTTCGGCTGTATGTTTCCGATATCGAGATTCTTAAAGAAGAAGTAAGGGACTTGTTGGACGCATCCACTATAAGCAAATCCGATACTGCAAATGGACATGCTGGTAAACCACCTGTACAGATTCGCGAGACGTCAAATGGCGTTATTACCGAAGTCAGTGTTGCATCATTAAAAGAAGGATTGCTGGCCTCGAACAAGGATCTCAGAGCAACTTCACGCATCTTTAATTGACCTCCAACCTGCAAAGATTCAAGAAAATGCCAATGATTCATCAATATATTCAACAGAGATCACTAACTGTCAGCTCTAGTCTTAATTATCTTAATGGTCAAAACAACAAAAATAACGACTAGCATGCCGAAACTTCTATCAGTGATAAATCGGCAGCAGCAGCTTTACAACGTAGTTTTTTGTCAAAAGAGGTACATCCAAGAAAATTAACACAAGAGCAAGTTATAGTTTGTCAATGCATCAAATAAAGAGGGACCAATTTGCAGCTACAAATAAGTATAAAGATCAAACTATGACCATCTGTCACGAACAAAAAAATTTATAACCACCCTAACAGAATTCTAACAACCCCTAACTGATCAACAAACTCTAACTGCTTTAACCAATTCACAACAGTTTTTAACTGATTTACCTGAATTTTTGGGAGTCTGGGAATCCTCTCTATAAAATCAGAAGTGAGATGAGTTTTTCAGGGGCTGGATCACTCTTCACTTTTTCCACCAAGACTCTTATTCATTCACTCTCCATTGTTCTTGGAGCTACAACCATTTCCTCCTCACTCATCCTACATCTTCTTCTTCCTGATCCATTCCATAACCTTCGATTTCCAACAATCTTCATGAAATCATCTCTGCATATCATCAATCACCATTCTCACGATACATTTCCTTCGAAACCAAACCTGCAAATTCAATCAAGAATAAGCAAATAATTGAAGCAATATCACCAATTGAAGGAAGCAATTCGCGGATTGGTATCACTACAACAAAACCGGTTTGGGAAAAAAAAGAGATTGAATCGTTAAGTTTGTTACCTCACAGCAAGGGAAACAATTCATTCGGCAGGACTCGAATTCCACAAATTCATCAACTCTCAAATAACCTTCAAGATCGTAAAAGCCCGTCAGACCAGAACTTGATCAGTGTGTCTTTGCAAGAGAAGGAAGGATCATCACAAAATTCATCGAATTTCATCACTGCCTTCAATGAGTCATCCACAACGCAATCCGCAACAAAGACGACAGTCTCGCACAGAGAAGAAGGAAAACCGAACGGCGACTGCCTCCATTCTTACGTCCATTCTTCAGCTCACAGTCTGGTTGTGCATTTTGACAAAGGTACACCGGCGCTAGCAACCGAGATCAAAGAAGCTCTTGAAGGAAACGACATCACATCGAAGATCGACGCTCTCAAGAAAGCAATCATGCTTCTCCTCAACGGTGAAACCATTCCTCAGCTCTTCATCACCGTTATCCGTTACGTTCTCATTTGCGATGATCACACCGTTCAAAAACTCCTCTTTCTGTATCTTGAAATCGCCGACAAAACTGATTCGCGCGGTAAAGTTCTCCCTGAGATGATCCTCATTTGTCAACATCTCCGTAATAATCTTCAATCTCCTAACGAATTCATTCGCGGTGTTACTCTTTGGTTCCTTTGTCGTATCAATGAATCCGAGATCGTTGAACCGTTGATCCCTTCGATTCCGTCAAATCTCGAGCATCGTCAGCCTTTTGTTCGGAGGAATTCTGTTCTTGCTATGATGTCTGTTTACAAACTTCCTCAGGGGGAGCAGTTACTTGACAGTGCGCCGGAGATCATTGAGAAGTTTCTCGCATCTGAGCAGGATCCATCCAGTGGCGCTGCAGTGAAGAGGGGCTAGGGTTTGTTATTAGAGAAGATGAGTTTTCTTTTGAAGAAAAGAGAACGTGATTAGGAGAGAAAGAAGAAGGGGCGGAGGGCATGTGTGATGCCGGCGGCGGCTTGGGCTAGGTTAGAAAGGGAGAAGAAGAAGATGAGAGGTAGGGAGGCGGCGGAATAGCAGAGAAGATAAATTAGGGTTTTTCTGGTTTTATCGTCCATGTATGTTTGCTCTTCTTTCTTTTGTCTTTTGTTTTTTTCTTTTGTGTGTTTTGTTTATAATTACAGCTTGAAAACAATTAAATGGAAGTTATTAGGATAGTTATTATGAGGATAATGAGGAAATTAAAACCATAATAATCCCAATAAAAATTTCCGTTAGAATTAATAATTAATAAGTTGAAACTCATTAACCTCTTTACAAATTCCACCGCCCTTATTGTTCTTATTCCTTCCATGCGGATCTGGGCCTAGGTGAACTGATATTCACACCTCATCCTTGCCAAGCCCAGCTTCATTTTAACTTAATAACATTTCTACTGCACCCCTTCCATTCTTTATATGTTTCCTATTTTTTGCTTGTTTAATTTAATTCATAAATAAATATTAAAATGAATGTTAAAATTCTATAAAAAATACAGTAGAATATTAAGTCATTTTAGAAACTCTCCCAATTTTCACTTTCTGAATTTAATCATTTTTCAATTTATTTTCGAATTTTCATTTAATTGATTTTCTATTGAATTCTCATGTGGATACATAAATTTGTCCAATTTCTTTATGCCACTTCCCATAATATTTTCTGCCCATTCTTTTTGCTATGATTAGAGGACAAATAGAAGTACCTATAATATTTTTTGTGTATTTTTTAGGGCATTTTTTCTATTGTTTGGATAGTGTAATTTGTGCAAATTTGTGTTGGAACTTTACATATAATTAGGTGATCATTTGCCTTAGTTAGAATAAGAATTTTTTAGGGATTTTTTAACACAATAATATAATCAGGTTGAAGACCTTAGGAATTTAATTGCACATTTTTTTTATGACTTTTAATATTTTTGTCATTTTAATTCATTCCTTCACATTATGCATATTCATAATCCATATCATTTACTAACTATTTGTTTTTTTGTGCAAGGTGTTTTGCAAGGTTTGGCTTATGGACTTGGATGTTTTATGCCTTGATTGTGTTTTATACTTTGTGTATTTTGTGATGTAATAGCTTAGAATTTGTATGCTTGTATAGTTTCCATAAATAGGATAGAAAAGATAAAACAAATCGTTAGAAAACCAAATTTTCAAAAACAAAAAAAGTATTCGATCCAACGTCGAGTATACTTTCAAATAAATAAATAAAGTTTATATTATTCTAGGGTTCCTCGATTACCTTCGTTCCATTCCATTCAACCAATATCAAACTTTGTATGTTTCATACCATAAGTCGTGTGTCATAGCACCACGCAACCGACCTACACACCCCATTGTTCCATCCTGTTTACATTTCATACGTTTTTACCTACCATGACCTAGGAAGACCCTATTGCTCATTACTAACTTCTTTTACTTGCATGTTTAGTCTTATATCTCTTATATCTCTTAGGTAGATTTTAATTGCAAACCTCACTAACCATAGGTTATCCATGAATTCAACTGATTTAGGGTGAGTCTAGTTTCCCTTAGAATATTTACCTTTTATAACTTGAGTCTCTTCTCATCTTTAAATAAAATAAAAAAACATTTAATAAAGGAAAGGTGTACAATGCGCCACGAGACTTAAGCCACACGGGAAATGACTAGTGGAGGTCTCCTTCACTCTTCTAGGATGCTTTACAAACGTTCCATTGGGGGCGATCTTGGAAAGTATTCGCTCCTGTGTCATAGTCTTTAGTGTTGTACATTCAATAAACACAAACTCAAAACATTTCTTATAAAAGACAACAAACCAAGAAGTCACGTCTTCTTTCTCATCTCATACTCTTTGCGGACGAACATGACTTGTCTCGACAGTTCAAACAGCGACACGGTAAACACCCTCGAGTCAGAGCCGGTAACACCTGAGCTAGAGCTATGGCAACGTCATCCTAAAAACCACAAACGAGTGTAAGTCTTAGTTAGACGAACTACGGCGTCTCTGATCCTCATTTATCCCGATGAGGTACGTAGGCAGTGGGGTAGGGCCCATTCGAGCACAATCTTCCTTTTTCCCTACATTTTCCCATTTTATTCCCATTTGTTAATTCCATTTCTTTTTCTCAATTCCATTTCATTCCAGATAGTTATTCTTTCAGTTAAACAGCATATTATTTCTCACCCTTTGAAAGCAGACTTATAAGCGTGGATCCCGTCGGGTACGGCGGACGAGTTGGGGTGCTAATACCTTCTCAATTCGTAACCGACTCCCGTATCCAGATCTTTGGTTCGCAAGACCTTGTCCTTTCCTTCTTCCTCAGGTTTGTGCAACATTACCTTTCCCATTCCTTCGGGATAAAAATGTCTGGCTGGCGACTCTACCTTTTCCGCGCCACTTTCGCGTTTGTACTAGGATGAAAATCCCGGGAGCGACACCTACATTTTCCTCATTTTTTCTTTTCGTTCTTTTTTTTACAAGTTCCCTCTCTCATTTCAGTTCCAGTTCTTTTGTTCAACAACATCTTATTTCTCACCCTTTGAAACAGACTAACAAGCGTGGATTCCGTCAGGTACGACAGACAATCTGGGGTGCTAATACATTCTTAGGTCGTAACTGACTCCTGAACCCAGTTCTTTGGTTCACAGTACCTTGTTCTTTCCTTTACTCTTCGGTTTGTGCAACATTATATTTCCCATTCATTCGGGATAAAAATGCCTGGCTGGCGACTCTACCTTTTCCGCGCCACTTTCGCGTTTGTACTAGGATGAAAATTCTGGGAGCGATAATGTACCCCCATGATTAATCGACAATGATACAAAATTAATTTGAGATGGCCTAGAACAAAATAAATACATTTAACATCAACATTCACATTTGTATCGGTTAATTAACGCATGAGTTCAGATTAATCAACATACCTTAACAAATTTAGGGTCTTCCTTTGTCTTGTACAAAGGTTTGCCATGAGTGGAAGACATAGCTATTACAGATAGACAACAAATGGAGAGGGGGGAAACTTAGGGTTTTAGTTTGTAAAAAATGTGAAATCTGTGAAATGCAGAGAGAATTATCTATGCGTGAGAGGCCATCTTCTCTAACATTCGCGTTGTCTTCTTCCGCCTTCGTGTGATCTTCTGGTCTTCTTCAACGTTCGCGACCCTAAATTTTGTTCTAAAAGAAATTAATAAATAAAGAAAATGACTTTTATGTAAAGAAATTAATAAATAAAGAAATTAATAAAATAATATAAAAATCTACTATGTCAGTACTTTAATGATACGACCCTGCCATGTCAGTACTTGAATGACATGTAATTAAAAAAAAGTACACCTGAGCGCTTTTTTTTCTCCAGAAAAAAGGGTATGGGGGACCAAAATTGTTTAAAAACAAAATAGGGGGACTGATATCGTGAGTTGGACAAAATAGGGGGATCAAAACTGTAATTTAGCCAAAAATATATAAATATTTTATCATTGTAACTAAAAAAATATAAATAACATTTATACTAAAAAATAAATTTAACCACAAATTACACTACATGAAAAAAATCAAAAGCCAAAACAATTTTGGAATTAAAAACTTTATTTTTTTAACTTATTAAAATTTGATCATTACACCTAATCATCTCATTTAATCTATAAAATATTAAATCAATTAAAATGACCAATTATTATTAAACATATTAATTTACTTTAATTTTCAAGATGTCATGGAGTGTAGATATTCAATTAGAACTAAAATTTGACGTGGAGCTGTCATATATATATATATATATATATATATATATATATATATATATATATATATATATATATATATATATATATATATATATATATATATTGTAGGTTTGTAAAAATTGTAAATATGATATATTAAGAAGTATTTAAAACAAATATTTGATGTGAAGTTGATATAAATTTTAGGTTTAGAAAAAATTGACTAATATCTAAAAGTTAATATTATTTGAATTGGAAAAATGATTTTATTGAAATCTGTAGTTAAAATTAGCTCATATGGATTCAACTGAGTTTTGTTAACTCATCTGAATTCACGGGTAGATGTAAACATATCTATGAAATGCTATGTTGTAGACTGTTTCATCTTTTAAATATTTCTCTTGTTGCAGTTTTATATAGTTGAAGTTAGAGAATTGATTATACGATTTATTGTAAGTACGAATCAATGCTTAAAAGTTGGTACATATTAGTAACATTTTTTCTAACTATGTCGATGTTAACCGATTAAATAATGAATTCAAACTTTACAAATAATGGTTTGGTAGACATATGATGTGAATCCAGATAGAACTCATGCGATAACACGAGTTTCTTACTAGTTCGAAGACTAAAACCAGACACTCGATATTTTGAAGACCAATATCAAACATTGAAAAACTTGGAAAGCTAAAACTTCATTTAAGTCAATAATAATGAAAAAATAATATCATAATTAATATTTAATTTATAATAGTCTATCATATCATAATTAATATAACATGGATTATCATGATTATCATCAGAATTAAAGGTGGCAAAACGAGTCGTGGTCCACTGGGTTGTCCCGTGCACATGCCAAAGAATGACAGGCTGAATTGAGATTTTGCCCCCTGTCCACCAAACCTCGTCTCGCTAAAAACCGACACCTGCCAAAGCCCGCCCCACAAAAACCTGCCGTCCGTCAAAGTTCGTCGCACCTATGAAATAAACATTTTTAAGTATTTGGAAGAGCCTATGAAAATAGTCACTGATATATACATAAGTTGTTTTCAGATTATTATGACTAATCCACTTTCTCTGTCTCTATTGTTGGGCAAGTATTTAAAACTTTACCAATGAAAAATAGCAAAAGCGGAATCGAAATTTGAATTTAGATCATATAAAATAGTAAAAGTGATGTTATATATGGTAAGAGCATTATTTCATTGAAAGTTGATGTTTTAGGCTAATAAAACTTTTAGCGGAATTTTTTAAGAGTGTCACTAGCACTTGTTGGCATTTCACTCTCATAACTAAGACAAGAAAAATGTGGCATACGATTTACTAAATATTGATATCCTAAATTAACATTTGCACTTGATGAAATTTCATTCTCATAACTAAGACAAGCAATATTTTAGTCACTAGCACTTGTTGGCCCTTGATTAGGAAAACCAATTGGTCAATAAACAAAATGTGATACAAAATTTACTAAATTTTGACATCCTAAATATTGCTTCACTATAACTTACATGATACTAAATATTGCTTCACTATTAAATATCATATCTATATTCTATGCAATTTTACTAAATATAGTCATTGTTAGGATTTCAATCCTTAATACATTTATGACCATCTACTTTTGCTTTTATTTTTGGTGAAAACCTGTTGAAAATTCTATTTTTGATTGAAGATTAACATTTGATGGTTTTAGTCTTTTACAATTTATGCTTTCTAAATGTTGTTTTGATATTTTTTTATTGAAATGTAAAAAATAACATTTTAATTTATTTAAAAATGGAAAAGAAAAAATAAAACGGACAAGTCTGCCACCGTCACCTTGGCAGAACGAACTAGACTTTTATGCTCATTTCAATTTGGCGGACATGTCCACCCCGCTCTTTTTTTGGCAGGCTTTAGGCGGTGCAAGCGGCCCGTTTTTCCACCCCTAATCAGAACTCTCTTTTAAACACTCTCTATCATTCAATCACTTAATAAAAATACACGTGAGTTATTAATACAGGTGTACACGAGTTGAGTTGAATCAGTTTTGATCCAATATGTTCAAATTTCAATGTGTTGGGTTTGTAGTCCAATCTGTAATTTCATTGTCAAAGCCGACCAAAACTAATTTGTTCATTTATGGGTTGAGATTGAATGGATTTGCGAGTTGTGTTTCAATAATTTTTTTTATGATTCTTTTTGTCAATTTTTTTAACACAACTCAATATATTCATACTCATTTATAACATTTAAATTCGATGAAATAAATTATATAATATGTATTAAAATTAATCAACACGACATAACACTTGATAATAATATAAAATTCAACAAGACACATTATTTTCATAGAATACATAAGTCGGAAACAATACAAAAGAAAATAAAAAACAACCTATAATCTAAGAATTACATAAATTCATTAGTTTAGTAGTATTATTGGTAAAGAATAAATATTTATTGAAAAATTATGATTATTAGTGAAATATTAGTTTTATATTTTTATTTAAAATAATAATAAAAATAATAAAAAATTATTAAAACTCAATCAATCCATCAACGAATTGCAAAACTCAAATTCGATATCTAAATCATACAATATTAATTGTTATGAGTTTCGTTGAATATATTCGTAAATGAATCAAATTCGATCTCCTGTAATTATGTTTAAGAGAAAATTAAAATTATTTGATAATAAACTAATCTTCAAACTAGATTAATAATAGCAGTGAGAAAAAAATATACACGAGTTCACTATAGAATTAGATTTCACAATGGTAGAATATAACTAGAACACTATTTTTTTATTAGAATAACATATTATTTAGAAAAATACGTATCCATCTTTTTAAAAGACTATTTATCGAATTAACTATATTTGATACTATATATGTTATACCATTCGACACATAAGTATAAAAGGTAGTTTTTTTTTTATTTTTTATTTTACATTGAACTCATTCGCCAAATGATATGACTAATGAATTAATTTTTTTTATTTAAAATTAACATGCATTAGCCAAATGATATGACTTAAATATGAACTTTTTTACACTCATTCGCCAATCCATTTGACTAATGAATTGATTTTACTTTTTTTTAAATTAACTCATTAACTCAATGCATTGGCGAATAAATGTAAAAAATATTTATATTTAAAAAAAGTAAAAATTAATTTATTAGCCAAATGAATTAACGAGTGTAAAAAAATATCATATTTAAACAATTTGACGAATGCATGTTAATTTATGCATTCGTTAAATTATTTAAATATTATGACATATACATACCAAATACCAAACATAGTTAAATTCATATAAAAATAAAAATTAATTAATTTTTATATTTATAAGTCAAATGGTATGACATATACATACCAAATACCAAACATAGTTAATTTGATAAATAATATGAAAAGATCGTTAGTTTCGTTTTTTTAATTTAAAATATGTTATTCTAAAAAAACTCACTAGAACATGGAGTAACTGTTTTTGTTAAAAAAAAACCTAGAACATACTATTTAATCAACTATTTATTAGTAGTGACAAAATTTTACATAGAAAACGAATTTCTTGAAAAAGAGCACTAAAAAACGGCCAGACTTCGTATTGCCGACCTTAGTTTGACTGAGATCTTTTTACAATAATGTGATATTTTTCTTTGGTTACACAATAATAGGATATATAAGTGCAAGGAATTATATGATGATAAATATATCTATACGAAATCTTACATATTTTACTATTATTATTACTATTATCATTATTATTAATAATATTGACAAGAAAATAAAAACAAAACAAAAAATAAGAGTTTTTCCTAGTTTCATATCATACATACGTGGGTTGTTTTGTCCTCATCCTCCATCCCGTTTAATTAGCAACCTCGCCACTTCACAAACAGAAAATCTCGGAACCAGTGCTTACTGTCCCCCACCACTACTCTCTCTGCTAAATTCCCGTTTCCATCACTTTTCCATTTACTATCTCATAAAGTTACCATTTTTCCTAATTCAATCTCTCTAAAGCCACCATTTTTACTTTCATTGTGAGTCATCACACACACATCTTCTCCCACACCTACTTTTCTTCTTTCCTGCATAGCCATTCATTCAAACGTGTGCTTCGTTATTTTTTGATACTATATTCTTTGTTAATCTTAGACCCTTTTGTTACTGATTTTAAAAATTGCTTTTTATGTAATGGGGTTGAGTTTTAGTTTTAGTTTTTGTTTTAGTTTTCATCAACCCATTTCATTGGATATGCTTTTCTTTTGCTTCTTTATTCATTTGCCTTAGATACCAAGTGGGGTATAACTCCAAAATTAAATCTTTTTATTTTATCTTTATTGGCTTTGTTCTCTTATCTTATAATCTTATATTCTTAGTTCTTATATATGATATCTTATTCTGAAGGTGAAGCAAGAGGTGGGAAATTCAAAATGTCTAGGGTGTTTTTTCATATGTTGGTGTTTTTATGGATATGTTGTTGGTTGATGTTGACTGGAGAAGCTCAAGTTGATGAGATGAAATACAAAGATCCAAAGCAACCTATTGCAACGAGGGTTAAGGATTTGTTGAGTAGAATGACTTTGGAGGAGAAGATTGGTCAGATGACTCAGATTGATAGGAGTGTTGCCAATGTTAATGTTATGAAAAACAGTTTCATTGGTGAGAACTGAGAGAATTTCATTTTACTTTCATAGTTATTATTGTCTTTTGAATTGAAATACAAATCATAATCTGTTACAAATCTAATAGTTGTATGTGATGTTTCTTGAGTTTACATATTAATGTCACTTGCATATGTGCAGGGAGTGTATTGAGTGGTGGTGGTAGTGAACCGCTTCCGAAGGCTAGTGCTGAAGATTGGGTGAATATGATAAATGAGTTTCAGAAAGGAGCTTTGGCAAGTAGATTGGGGATTCCAATGATATATGGTATTGATGCTGTTCATGGACACAATAATGTCTATAATGCCACCATATTTCCCCATAATGTCGGGCTTGGATGTACCAGGCAAGTTGAGCTTTTTGTTTATTATTTGTCTGTTTGGTATTGATTTGGATAGAAACATGATTTTGGATAGAATATTATGACGAAAGTTGATTCATGTAGCCGACCCCACTTACTGGGATAAGACTTGATTGTTGTTGTATTTGTTTGTTTGGTATAGGAATTAGGAACAACATTTGATGCTAAAATTTTAATGCAAGTTGATATCTGTTTATATTTTATGTATATTTATTGGATTGGATGTGACCGCTATTTGCTATGCTCTAATAATCTTTGACGAACAGGGATCCTTCCTTGGCACAAAGGATTGGTGTTGCGACTGCTCTTGAAGTCAGAGCGACAGGAATTCCTTATGTTTTCGCTCCATGTATTGCGGTAAATAAAATATACTAATGATAAACTTGTTGGACGGGTTTGGGCATTCGAGGTTGTCGGATATGTACTATTTTTTGTTGAATTTTACTGATACTCGTAAAGTATTAATCATAGGTTTGTAGAGATCCAAGATGGGGTCGGTGTTATGAAAGCTATAGCGAGGATCATAAAATCGTACAAGAAATGACAGAGATTATACCTGGTCTACAAGGAGAAATCCCTCCCCATTTCAAGAAAGGATATCCTTACGTCGGTGGCAAGTATGACATTATTCGTTTGAATCATGAAAAAAAAACATGGTTGCATGATTGACTTGTATTTTTTATGTAGTTAATGATTTATTAAAGGTTGATTATGTTCCTCTATCCTTAACTAGGCTTATGAAATTATTTTGTTTTAGGACAAAGGTAGCAGCTTGTGCTAAGCACTTTGTTGGAGACGGTGGTACGACTAAGGGAGTAAACGAGAACAATGCGGTGGTTGACTGGCACAGTTTGCTGGGCATTCACATGCCTGCATATTCTGATTCCATCATTAAGGGGGTCGCTACCGTTATGGTTTCATACTCCAGTTGGAACGGTGTAAAAATGCATGCAAATCGTGATCTAGTCACTGGCTTCCTCAAGAACACCCTTAAGTTTAAGGTGATTCGACTCTATATTTTTCTTTTTTCTTATACGTAACTATGTAATAAATGTGGAGGTTTTAAGAACTATTAAGTTGAGTATTAAGTCTAACTACAATTGTTATTCAATTATTTGTCAGGGATTTGTCATCTCAGATTGGCAAGGAATTGACAAAATCACAACACCTCCCGGTTCAAACTACACATACTCGGTTCAAGCTTCCATTCAAGCTGGTGTTGATATGGTTAGTTTGTTCTTTATGTTGAAACAATTTAATGCTTATTGAAGAATAGAATTATAGAACTCAGTTTTTCTTTTTGCCGATTAATTATTTTAGGTGATGGTCCCAATGCTATTCGAAGATTTCATTCAGGACCTTACGCTCTTGGTCAAGAGTAATGTCATTCCAATGGATCGTATTGATGATGCCGTGGGGAGAATTTTGCTTGTGAAGTTCACCATGGGTCTTTTTGAGAATCCTCTAGCCGATTTCAGTTTAGTCAATGAACTTGGAAGCCAGGTAATGATTCATTCAAACCATCATCCAACGATAAAATAGATATTCAGTAACGAACTTGATTTGGTTTTTCTAATCAATCAGAACAATAAAAAATGACGATCTTTTTCATTGGATGAAAATAGTGCATTCAAATTTGATGAAAATAAGAACAAAAGTAGCATGCAACTTTATCCATGTTTCTGTTACATGTAATTTAGAATATTTCTTATCACAATTAAGAGATCGAGAGTTGAGATATTCGAATATGCTTTTTAATTAGGTACACAGAGATCTAGCAAGGGAAGCTGTGAGAAAATCTCTGGTGCTGCTTAAGAACGGGAAAAGTCAAAGTTCTCCACTTCTTCCTCTTCCAAAGAAAGTCCCAAAACTCTTAGTTGCTGGCACTCATGCCGATAATTTAGGTTACCAGTGCGGCGGATGGACAATCAAATGGCAAGGATTCATCGGCAATACCGACACAAGCGGTAAGTCACTCAAACACTCGTAGCAAGTTGAGTTTTAGCCTATGGAAGCATATAAAACATGACAGTGTCTATCTTTCCGCCAGTAAACTATAATTGAATTGAAGACTTTTATTTTTTCAATGATCAGGAACTACTATTCTCAGTGCTATAAACTCAACAGTCGATCCAAGCACACAAGTTGTTTTTCGCGAAAACCCCGACGCTGATTTTGTTAAATCCAACAACTTTGAATTTGCCATTGTTGTTATTGGCGAGCCTCCTTATGCCGAGACTGCCGGGGACAGCCCATCACTTACAATGTTGGATCCCGGTCCAAATATCATCAACAATGTCTGCGGAGCTACCAAGTGCGTGGTTGTCACCATCACTGGCAGGCCTATTGTAATCGAACCATATCTTTCATCCATAGACGCATTGGTTGCAGCATGGTTACCGGGCACCGAGGGACAAGGTGTGACAGATGTTCTATTCGGTGACTACGGTTTCAGTGGCAAACTTGCAAGGACATGGTTCAAATCTGTAGATCAACTCCCAATGAATGTCGGAGATCCTCACTATGATCCGCTTTTTCCTTTTGGTTTCGGCCTAACATCCGAATCCGTCCGAGACCTAGTAACAAGGTAAATAAATATTCATAGACATTTTTTATACAACATTTCCTTGGTGATAGTGATTTATACTGATCGATTGTGCAGGTCAACTTCAACTGCTGAATTTGTAAGGGCTTGTATAGTTACCATTATGGCGACGCTACTGACGAGCTTATATTTAATTGGTATGTTTGTGATTGTTACTTGAGTCACAAGTAAGTTTATTACATCAACATAACACTCTTATGTTTAATGTGTCTCTACATATAATTTGATAGGTTAAGCAATGTATGTTTATGGGAACTTATTGGAGATGGAGGCTAGAGAACTAACTTGGGATGGGATACTTCCTAGATTAGTCCTATTTTAGTCGAATTCATTGTATTATGACATTATTATTCATGAATTAGGACATTTTTTTCAGTACATATACAGATAATTTCTTTATTCGCCAAGTATTTATTATACAAAACCTGGTTCATGATCTTGAATTCAGAAGAGATAATCGTTTAAGTAAGGAATCGCATCTGAGTTGTAGTCGATCTTAGAATTTTCTTGAACTGTTCTCATGCCTTAAAAAGATAAAGGGTTGTTATTTGGCTCTAAGGGAAATATTTGACAAGAATGCTTTAGAGATTTGCTTCCATATCGATATAGATATGTAGGTAAAAGAATGCAACCATACTATTACTCTATTTCTCAATGACAAAGAAAAGAGTCGTAGTCATGCTATCATAATTAACAATCACTCACTAAAAATGTTCACATATACATTACAACAACAATCAAATTTTATTTAACCAACTCATGGATCAAATTACTTATAATGTTTTTTCTTTTTTAACAAATTTACGCCATAATAATCTATTAAATATCATATTTATATTTAAATTGTTAATCTTAAGATTTTTTTAATAGTTTCTCTTATAATTTTTCTAGTTTTTCCTATATCTCTACTTGTTTTACTCTACTTTTGTTAGAATAATCTATATGTCTTTTTTCTACATACCAAATCGCATAAAATTATTTTTCACAATATCATATTTATATTTAAATCGTTAATCTTGAGAATTTTTCTAGTTCTTCCTATATATGTACTTGTTTTACTCTACTCTCATTAGAATATAATCTAGGGTTAAATGTTGTTTATCCCCCTGCCATATGAGCGAGATTTCGTTTACCTCTCTTAAGAATTTTTTTTTGATCCCCCTTGACTTATTAAGATTCACTTTTGGGTCACCCTTATTTGCATATGTGGATTACTTAAACTTATTTGACACGCTAATTGTCTATATAATTACCACACAGAAAATGTTTTAACTATAAAATTATCAATTGTAAAATTCTTCTTCATATTACCCCCTAACAAATCTAGGGTTCATTCTCCTCCTACGTTGTTCATCTTCATCCTCGACTCTTTTTTCGTTTCTGCAACTTTCTTCTTCTTCTCCCAAAATGGATGCAACTCAAAGTTCTGAAAGCAACAATTCGTATGAAACTTCAGCCGTTCTGTTTTGTGGTTGTCTTCGTTCTATGAAGATGTGGATTGCGAAAACGATACAAAATCGCAACCGAAAATTCTGGAAGTGTCGAAATTCTGCGGTAATTGCTCGAGACTGAATCCATTTTAGGGTTTAGGGATTATGTTGTATCTAATTATCTTGATTTTGCAGATGGGGAATGTCGCTCCCCGGATTTCCATCCTGGTACAAACGCGAAAGTGGCGCGGAAAAAGAATAGAGTCGCCAGCCAGGCATTTTTATCCCGAAGAAAGGGAATGGTAATGCTGCACAAACCAGAAGAAAAGAAAGAGGAAGGACACAGGTCCTGCGAACCAAAGAGACTGAGTTCGGGAGTCGGTTACGACCTGGGAAGGTATTAGCACCCAGATCGTCCGCCGTACCCGACGGGATCCACGCTTGCAAAAGAAACTGTTTCAAAGGGTGAGGGTATGAAAACTGCAGCATCAGAAAAGAAATGGACTGGAAAAACACTGAGAAAAGAAATGAAATAAGAAACGAAAGAAAAATGTAGGGAAAATAAAGATGGTGCTCGAACGGGCCCTACCCCGCTGCCTACGTACCTCATCAGGATAATGAGGATCAGAGACGCCGTAGTTCCCCTAACTAGGGGTAACAAGGAAATTGCTTGTGAATTAAAGGCTTGAACTGCCTATGTCAATGCTCAGGTGTTGCAGGCTCGGACGACGAGTGCGTTACCGTCTTGCAAAATGACAAGTAGGAGCAAGTTCGCGTACGGAGCGAAGGAGATGAGAAGAGAATTCCCGAAGGAAAGACGCTTATTGTTTGTTTGTGTTTTTTTATGAAGCTCTTATGAGTGTGTCACAAGGAAATGAACTCAAGCTCTCATCAATGGAATGTGCACTTGTCACTACATTCCAAGATGGAATAATAGAACAAGCACACTCAAGTAAGGAGAAGATCCCCAAAACTTGAACCCAAAGACTAGGGCTTAGGCTCACTAGCTTGCTTACTTATTAAGTGCTTTTCTTTTTGGTTATTTACATGAAGAAGTGTTTTTTTATGCTTTATGAAGCAGATACCTTGATCAGACTTGTGCATCACAAGGTAAACATGTACTATCCCAAGATGGGAAGACTACAAGCATACCTCATGGAATAAGGCTATGGATCAATGCATCACTTCATATTTATTAAAGTGTTTTCTTTTTAAGAGTTATGAGATGAGAAGAGAAGAAGAACCAAAAGGATCTCAAAGGAAGAATTCTAAAGGGGAACTAAAAACAATCCTAAATATTCACATGCATGGATAGCCTAAAGGTTAGTGAGGTTTCTATCCTACTGAAGAAGGAAAGAAGAAGAGAAGAAAAGGATAGGAGAAGGGATGAGAAAGGCCTAAGCCCAACAAGAAAATGTTAGTCCCTATAAACAAAATGAGAAGAGATGGGAGATGGAGATGTGGAACTCAATTCCCACATCTCTCACTTACCATAGCTCCTGCAAGGTTAGTGTAACATCATAAAAACCAAGGCATGAACCAACAAGTCAGAAGTTATACAAGCATAAGGGCAAGGCAAAGAGTTCACAAGATGATGAACAAAGCAGCACAAGATCACACTAAGATGGTTAGAAGTGAAATAAATGCAAAGAAGGCATGCATAACACTTAAGGATATAATACACATAAAAGAGAATCAAAAACCAAAGCTCAAGGAAACTCAAACCCTATCCTAAGACCAGGAACAATCCTAGACCTCTAAAGGATCCCAAAAGATGAGGAGAAGCTGGCACAAGTGCCCTTCTAAACTTAAAAGAAACTATAAGACTCAAAAGGTGTAGAACAAGGCAAAGTGAGGAAGAAAATACCTAAGAAATAAATCCAAGCACCTAAAAAATCTATCCAACTAGCAAAGTACTCTTCAAACACAAGGAAATGAGAATCCAAAAGGGTTTGCAAAAATTCAGCCCCAAACTAGGTCAAAGAAACTCAAGGATGCAAGGTATCACCATCTAGGGTTTAGAAAATTGATGCACAAGTAACTCAATCAAAATCCAGCAAGGAAATTTGTGAAAAATCTAAGATAAATCATGAAGATAGTAGAGTGTCTTAGGATTTGAATGCAAAAAGAATGAGGTTCATAGCTTAAAGGATGAGGAAGATAGAAATTGGACAAGGCAGATTGGTCCATAGGAGTTCACAACAAAACAATGCCTAAAATTGGATTTATTTTGGCCACGTGGGATAAGAGTAAAAATCTGAAAAAAATATGATAAAAAACTAGATGAATTAAAGAATACACAATAATTTTTTATGGATTTTTTCTAAGTTGGGAAGTATTTTAAAATAACCAAAATGCAAGAAGAAAAGAGAAGAAAATAAAAGAATAATGACAATGATGTAGGAGTGCAAAAAGCAAGGCTGGTCAGCACATGCTAACTGCCTGGGCCCAGCAGGGGGGCGCGCATAGCATGTTGGCCTCAGGCCCATGCGAAAATGCAAGGCATAAAAAGAAACTCAGGCAATCTTGACTTATGGCATGCTTCACAAAAAAATAAAACAAACAAAATGCACAAAACATGTGAACATGGGCATCAACCGGTCATGCTAGGGTTTAGTCACCAAAAGACAAAAACAAAACATGCCCAAACACAACCCAACACGTCATCATCTTCAACCTCATTCTCATGAAACAAACTGAAACATTCGAATGAAACAGGAACAAGCAGCCAGCAAAACAACAAAACCAGAGAAACATATCTCCTCCATTTCTCCATGAAAACACACGAACCAAACATCAAAAATGATCTTCTAACTAAGCACAACATGAATCAATCATCACAGACATGTAAAACAGCACACACAGCATGAACAGAATCAAGACAGTTTGGATCTAGAAACTTCAAAACCCTAGCCCGACCTCATTCCAACATCATTTTCAAAACCAAAAAGTTCCACATGCTCAGTGTAACAAGTAGATTACAATGCACATCACCAAAATCATTTATAAACCTATGGATTTGAGGCATACCTGAGATCACACAGCTTCAAATTTCTCCAAGAAAGCCAAAATCCAGCTCGGGATGATCTTCTAGCAACCTCCTTTCACAAAATAAATGTGAAAGAAGCTTCAAAATCGCCTCAACTTTGCTCTTTGATGAAATCTGGTTTGAACTGGACTGGTATAAGAACCTTTCTCTAGCTTGAAATGAAGCTTGATCTATGTCCTATGAAGCTTCAGGAACAAGAATATGGGGTCTGCTTTGTAAATGGAGCTATGGATGAGGAGTTATGAGAGAAAATGCAGCAAGAGCCAAAGCTTGAGTCTGATGAAATTCTTCTTTCTCTGCCCGATTCAAAGAGGAAAATTCACTTATATATGATGTGTTTTCAGTGGCTAGGGTTGGCAAGCAAAGGCACGTGAGAATGGTGTGCATGAGGTGATTTTGCAAAACTTGCATGAGGTGAGTGGTGGAATGATTCACTCGTGCTCTTCCCACTCCCTTTGCACATGCTGACCTCTAATGATCCCTTAATTCAAAAATGGAGAAAACCTGACCCTTGGATCAATACATTATGCTGTTCTGACCATTTTGCCAAAATGCCCCTCATGAGATATCTCTCATCCCACGCATGCTTTTTGCACCCCTTTTGGGCCAAACCCTCTTCATACTATGCACTATGAAATAATGACTCCAAATGGTACACAAATGGGCTTGCAACTTCATTCCATAACAACTTGCCCTTTGGTAAAAAATTTGACACCTCATGTGACAACAAAGATCTCATATGCCCATGCACTTGCATTTTGTGAAATGTGTCAAATTCCTTGCTTGGACCCTCCAATTTCTCTTGAGCTAACAACTTAATATGTCATGAATAAAAAGATGGTGGCCTCACCTTGCACTTGAAATTGGAATACATGAGCCTTTTTTGAGATTTTGCATCATTTGCAAAAGTATGAGGTAAGCTCACCTACCTCACTCTTTGCTTGGCCTCTTGGCACATGTGCAAACCTTTTCAAATACTTGATCAGAACATAAACAACTTTGGCCCTTAGAACTAACCATTACATACTTCTCATGATTTGGCTAAATTTGCACTTTTGAGACCACTTCCATGCTTGGCACCAAAATGCAAGTTTCTCTTGAGCAAAATCATCTAAATGCCTTGCATTGTAACTTAGTAACCTCACTTGATCCATTCCAGCACTTGAAAATGAATTTTGAGCACTCTTGCATTTGGTGTGTGCATGGAAATGTGATTTTGCCCTAAAATGCATGAAATTTTCGAGGGCTTTATCTCTCAAACCATAAATCCCATGAAAATGTACTTGTACTTTTTGAAAATGGCAGGTCTTAGTCTTCAACTTTCATGTTTGGGTTGGGTTCATTTGAAGAATTTTTGACCATGCTAAGCTCACTTGAAAATTAGGGCAAAAGTTGCTAAATTTGGAAAATCTCAAAAACCAACTTTGTACCATTTTTGCAAAAACCTCCAAATATCCATGATTCTTGATCTTCAACCATCCCAAACATCTTATAACATTGTAAAGACCTCCCTTGGCAAGAAAAAGTGGCTTGGACCCCTTGAAATCAGACAGTTGACTTTTTACAGGCACATTTGACCAATTACTTCATCTGCAAGCAACTAAGGCAATGACTGACTTCCATTTGGAATTTTCTCATGAAAATTGACATGTAGGGACCTCTTATCATATGGAAAACAATGCCCAAAAGAATTGGCCAAAATTATGAGTTTAAGGCTCTTGAAGTCAAAACCCTAATTTGGTTGCACTGCTTAGGAGCCTTGCATTGTCTTAAAACTTGTGATGATTAAGCAATCTTCTGAGCTTTTGCAGGTGAACTTGGCCTTGCCAAAAGAGTCTAGACTCATCATAGGCCTCCCACAAATCCATTGGAAACCTTGTCTTAGCTTAGATGGCCTCCAACACCTCCCCAGATGGCCATATGCCTCATGCTAGGGCTTGATGCTTGTCATGCTTTATTTTCCCATGCTATAATGCTATATATATGATATGCTTATGATGCAAATGATGTATTATGATGTTTAAAATAAAGAGGGCAAATTTGAGGTTCTACAGCTGCCCCTATTCAAGCAACTGTTGATCTGAAAAGGACGATTGCTTCCGCTTTCGACCGTTCAAGATAAACTGTGGTTGAATACCCAAGAAAAAAAACGAAAATTTGCGCTCGAATGCAGAAAACAAGAAATGGGAAATAAACCCAATCCAATGACGTTGCAACTGAGCTGAGAGGTGAGCAAACGAGCTCCTTAAGAATCTTCAAAGTAACCTGAGATAGACGAATCTCCTTCACTAGTCCTCACGCAGATAAGCGGAATAAGACGGACGAGCCTTCTTCGGATAAACCTTACGCGGGTTCCGGGCGTGCATATAAGTCTGTGGGATAGACATGCAATCAAGGTAGACGAACCTTCTTCATATATTATCCGCGGATATATGGTATAAGACAGACGAGTCTTCTGAGCAAACCTGTTACGCCAGGTGCAGCAACCATAATTGGTGCTTGAGACAGACGAGCCTCCTTCGGATTTATCCGTTACGCCAGGACCGGTAACCATTTCGACATTTAATTCCCACTGTCAGGATTCGAAACCTCTTCAATACAGACGAGTATCGGATGATCATCAAGATAACACAGACGAGTGTCCTAAGTCAATGATACAGACGAGTATCAGACGATGATCTGAGAAACACAGACGAGCGTTTCAGGCAATGATACAGACGAGTATCAGCAACTGGTAGAGACGAATACCAGAGATTCAAACACAGACGAGCATTTGAAGTAGTCATAGAAATATTAGAGTGAACATCAAATCTTCACATTCAGGTGCAGGCTAGCACAGACGAGTGCCGAGGATGATACAGACGAGTATCCGAGCTTCAGAACACAAAGGAATTCTGGGGGATAAAAACAGACGAACTTCAAACAAACACAGACGAGTGTCGGACAATTGCAGACGAGCAACAACAGAGAATACATATCCAGGCACAGACGAATGCAGCAAAGGATCCAATACCAAACACAGACGAGCGTTGGGAGGTTGCAGACGAGCAACAACAAATATCATATCAGAACACATACGAGTGTTGGGGAGTTGCGGACAAGCAACTATCATAACCAAACACAGACGAGTGTTGGAACATTGCAGACGAGCAATAACAAGGTAATCATTCCCAAGCACAGACGAGTACTGGAAATTGCAGACGAGCAAACAACAACTGATATATCCAAAGACAAACGAGTGTTTGGAATTGCGAACGAGCAGAATCAAAGTAATCATAAACCACCGCTGGGGAAAGCAAACGAGCAATACCACAGAGCTAACACGGACGAGTGTTGAAAGATGCAGACGAGCAACAATAAAGCAGTACCAATGCTAGGGAAAACTCCGTTTAGGGATAACACAAACGAGTGTTGACAAACGCAGACGAGCGGTAGCCAAATGCCTGATTGGCAGCAAGAGATACAACTCTGTAGGGGAAGACAAGTCAAAAGGTCTGGACACTCAACTCTGACTGAAGTGATGAATACCTGACTGTATCATCAAATACCCAAAAGCATGGCAACCTGGCTGAGAAATATTTCACGGACGGAGGTGAAAATCCAATATGAACTCTGTAGGGACCGGATCATCTTCAGACTTGGCTGGGGAAGCTTCCTGGGTAAATACTCTGGCTGGGGAGAGCATCTGATGATTCAAGACTCTGAGGGGATATCAGGCTTTCAGGTACCTGATAGGCAAGAATTCTTGCTGGGGATAGAATACTGTTAATTCCATCTCTGATGACATCAGGTCTTCAGGCACCTGCTGGGTATACTCCACTGGGGAAGAATAGACTACTACTTCACTGGGAAGAAGTTGGGCTGCTGCCAAGGCTTGGTTGGAGGAAAATCTCTGTTTAGACAGGTCAGGCTTTCAAATACCTGCTGGAAGAAGAAATCCCTGCTTGGGGAAGTACTCTACTGGGGAAGAGTGAATTGCTTGAGAGAACGTGACGCCATCCTGCAACCTGCAACAACAGAAAACACACGTGTGTCCCGGGGATTTGCATGGCATGATCTGTTCATCCATTATCACCCGACACTCAAAGAGGATTACAGTTTCCCTGCATGTCAGTTTTTCTTTTCAAAATTATCACCATGTTTAGATGCAATGCTACTTTTGCCAAAAAATCAGGACATTTTGCAAACAAAAATAAACAACACACAACTTTTTGACTGAATATTATTTTTATTGGATAGCCTCTGAATAGGCAAGGATTTACATCAGGAAGCAACCACCTGGAAAGAGGTAGCCACTATAGAAATTGAGAAAAAGAAACTATCCTAATGGCAATGTACACGGCATTCCAAGGAGTTCCATTTCCGCTATGACCTGCATGTCTTCAAGACTTTCCATTCTGTTTTGGCTCTCTGAGAGGACGAGGGGACTGTTTCCTATCCTTCCGATATTGTCAAGCTGTACGAAACGATGACGTGGTTCAGATAACTTGGATCACAGTTGTTCGCTTATTCCCTTATTTTGCGTGGATCGCCCTCTCGGGTTTTCAATCCACCGGGATACCCTTTTTTGCCTGAGCTGTCCAATGTGGCTTTTCAACTCAGCGGGTGCACGTTTTTTTATTTTTATTTCCCTAATTTTTGCCCGAGCTTTTTATTCTGTTTTTAGCTCGCCGGGATGCCCTTTTCTTGCCTGGACTTACATTCTGTTTTTGTGTCCAGCGGGTCTCTTTATGCAAAGTATTTTTTAACTGCGTCCGAGTTAACAGGGGATGGGAAGTCATCTCCATCCATAGTGGTGAGCATCAGCGCTCCTCTTGAGAAAACTTTCTTCACTATGAATGGTCCTTCGTAGTTTGGGGTCCATTTGCCCCTGTTATCTGAACCTGGAGGAACGATTCTCTTCAACACAAGCTCTCCCACTCGATACTCTCGAGTACGTACTCGTTGATCGAATGCCCGCTTCATTCTCCTCTGATAAAGCTAACCATGACAGATAGCCGCTAATCTCTTTTCCTCAATTAGACATAGTTGATTGTAACGAGCACGCACCCATTCAGCCTCATCCAGCTTGACATCCATCATCACGCGCAGTGAAGGAATCTCTACTTCAACAGGTAGGACTGCTTCCATGCCATACACTAGAGAGAAGGGAGTTGCCCCTGTTGACGTCCTGACTGACGTCCGGTACCCATGCAAAGCAAACGGTAACATCTCATGCCAATCCTTGTAGGTGACAACCATTTTCTGCACAATCTTCTTGATATTCTTGTTAGCTGCCTCTACCGCACCATTCATCTTTGGTCGGTAAGGAGAAGAATTGTGATGCTGTATTTTGAAGTCCCGACATAAGTCTGCCATCATCTTGTTGTTGAGATTAGAACCATTATCAGTGATGATCCTTTCGGGCACTCCATATCTGCATATGATATCTCTTTTCAGAAATCTTGCCACCACTTGACGAGTGACATTGGCATAAGACGCTGCTTCTACCCACTTGGTAAAGTAATCAATCGCAACCAGGATGAAGCGATGACCGTTCGAAGCAGTTGGCTCGATCTTCCCGATCATGTCAATGCCCCACATAGAGAAAGGCCAAGGAGATGACATGACGTTGAGCGGGTTAGGAGGAACATGCACTTTATCTGCATATATTTGGCACTTGTGGCATTTACGAGCGAATGAACAACAGTCTGCATCCATCGTCATCCAGTAATACCCTGATCTCAGCAGTTTCTTTGCCATAGCATGCCCTCCTGCATGGGTACCAAAAGATCCTCCATGGACTTCCTGCATCAACAGGCTTGCTTCGTGTCTATCCACGCATCTGAGCAAGACCATGTCGAAGTTCCTCTTGTACAAAACCCCGTCTGTGTTCAAGAAGAAACTAGCAGCAAGTCGTCTCAAAGTCTTTTTGTCTTTGGAAGATGCCCCTGTTGGGTATTCTTGCTTCTCTAGGAATAACTTGATATCAAAATACCAAGGTTTCTCGTCAGACACGGCGTTTACAGAGAAAGCATAAGCTGGAGAGTCAAGCCTGGAGATGTCAATTCTGGGCACAAAATTCCAACACAGGACTTTAATCGACGAAGAGAGAGTGGCCAAAGCATCGGCAAATTGATTTTCATCACGTGGTATGTATTTGAGTTCAACCGTCGTGAAGAATGTCAACAGTTTTCTAGCATAATCCCTGTACGGAACTAGATGCTCTTGATGTGTATACCACTTGCCGGTAATCTGGTTAACAACGAGGGCTGAATCTCCGAATATATCGAGGTTCTTAATCCGAAGATCAATTGCCTCCTCTATTCCCATTATACACGCCTCGTATTCCGCTTCATTGTTGGTGCAGCCAAAAGTAATTTTGGCAGCGAAGGGTAAGTGGACACCTTCAGGATTAATGAGTACGGCACTAACTCCACGACCATTGATATTGACAGCCCCATCAAACATCAACTTCCATTTGGATTCAGGATCAGGTCCCTCCTCCGGAAGTGGTTCCTCAAAATCGTTTGTTTTGAGGTACATGATGTCTTCATCAGGGAAATCAAATCTCATCGGCTGATAGTCATCCTCGAGAGGTTGCTGAGCCAGGTATTCCGACAACACACTTCCTTTGATGGCCTTCTGAGAAGTGTACTGGATGTCGTATTCAGTTAAAATCATCTGCCACCTAGCAACCCTTCCGGTCAATGCTGGTTTCTCAAAGATGTACTTGACAGGATCCATCTTGGAAATGAGAAGTGTAGTATGGGTCAACATGTACTGCCTCAGTCGGCGAGCAGCCCATACCAAAGCGCAGCAAGTTTTCTCGAGCAGTGAGTATCGGGATTCACAGTCGGTAAACTTTTTGCTAAGGTAATAAATGGCGTACTCTTTTCGACCAGACTCGTCATGTTGGCCAAGCACACACCCCATCGACCCTTCTAGCACGGTCAAGTACATGATTAGTGGTCTCCCTTCCACTGGAGGCATCAGAATTGGAGGTTCCTGCAAATATTCCTTTATTTTGTCAAAAGCCCTTTGGCAATCATCGTTCCACCTGACCGTCTGCTCTTTTCTTAGCAGTTTGAATATTGGTTCGCACGTGGCAGTTAGGTGAGATATGAACCGAGAAATATAGTTCAATCTACCTAAGAACCCGCGCACTTCTTTTTCTGTCCTTGGTGCAGGCATCTCTTGAATAGCTTTTACTTTAGCAGGGTCTACCTCAATTCCTCTTTGACTTACAATGAAACCCAGCAATTTTCCGGAACGCACTCCGAAAGTACACTTGTTCGGATTCAACCTCAGCTTGTATTTGATCAACCTATCAAATAACTTCTTCAGGTTAACCAAATGCTCCTCTTCGTCTTTGGACTTTGCAATCATATCATCCACATAACATTCGATCTCCTTGTGGATCATGTCATGGAACAATGTGACCATTGCCCGCTGATAAGTTGCCCCTGCGTTCTTCAAACCGAAGGGCATGACCTTATAGCAGAATGTTCCCCACGGGGTAATGAACGTTGTCTTCTCCATGTCCTCCGGCGCCATTTTTATCTGATTATAACCGGAGAATCCATCCATGAAGGAGAAAACCGAGAATTGAGCAGTATTGTCGACCAACACATCAATGTGCGGCAACGGAAAATCATCCTTTGGGCTTGCTCTGTTCAAATCTCGATAGTCAACGCACATCCGTACCTTGCCGTCCTTCTTAGGCACTGGTACGATGTTAGCTACCCACGGCGGGTAACTAGTCACGGCAAGGAATCCGGCATCCCACTGCTTTTGTACCTCCTCTTTGATCTTCATCGCCATATCCGGGCGAGTTCTTCTTAATTTTTGCTTTACAGGAGGACAGTCTTCTCTCAGGGGTAGCTTATGCATCACAATATCGGTATCTAGACCTGGCATATCTTGATATGACCAAGCAAAGATATCCACATACTCTCTCAACATACTGATCAGCTCTTGTTTGACATCGGCCTGCAGATTGGCCCCTATCTTGATTTCTTTCTTTGCATCTTCGCTACCAAGGTTGACGGTCTCAATCTCTTCTTGATGAGGCTGAATAACTTGTTCCTCTTGTTTCAACAATCTGACCAATTCTTCAGGTAGGTCACAGTCTTCCTCAACCCCTTCATCAGCTTGGTAGACTGGATTATCAAAGTCATGCATAGTCATAGCAGGAACGTTATCCGTGGAATCCGGATGATCAGCACTGCACAAATGATGTGCTTATTCAGAATCTGCTTACTATTTGAAAAGAGACGCTAACACAAAACAAAAATGAAACACATTGCCATTTTTATATATATTTTTTTTTTGAAAAGTTTAAAAACAAAGACAGAGAACACAGTTTGTCTGAAAATGTCCTTTTATTTCATAGCAAAAATAACGATGCAATACAAAACATGGTGGCCCAATACAATGGATCCGAGCATCTTGGGCAGAATGCTGGATTTGACAATGCAGTATGCTAATAGAAGGAAACAAAGCAATTACTTTGAGAGCCAGGTAACTTGGACAATGTCTTCAGCAGACCAGTTTCCTAGCTCCTCGCCGGGTGCACATGAGCGGATCCAATTGTTGTCCCAATCTCTGTCATTATCCCCGTCTTGGCTTGCCATACAGATTTGATCGCGGTCGAGCAACCCAGCACTTGTGAATGAGATAGCCTTACCACTCTGAGCAGACCCCCCAGGCTGGTACCCTAAGCCGAATTTATCATCCTTCTTTTCCATCTCCAACAACTTGCCCCAGCCCTGGGCATTGCCTGATTGGACGACCTCCTTTGCTTCCTGGTAAGAATGAATTGACGTGCCTTCGTTGTTTTTCTTCACCGGAGTCAAGATACTGACATCTGCTTCAAAAGCTTGGCACAAAGTCTCGTGAATTTCTCCGTCCATTTCCACATATTTAAACGTCGACAGGTGGCTGACGAATATATCCTCTTCCCCGCAAACTGTGATGACCTGGCCATCCACCACATACTTAAGCCTCTGGTGCAGGGTTGAGGTAACAGCTCCAGCTGCGTGTATCCACGGCCTGCCCAACAAGCAACTATACGCAGGCTGGATGTCCATGACATAGAAGACACTCTTGAAGACTTGAGAGCCTATCTTGACAGGCAACTCAACCTCTCCGAAAACTGATCTCCTTGAACCATCGAAAGCTTTAACCACCAAATCACTCGGCGTCAGGATAATCCCATCAATGTTAAGCTTCATCAACGCCTTCTTCGGGAGCACATTCAAAGAAGAACCTGTGTCTACAAGGACATGAGACAGCACAGCACCCTTGCATTCCATCGTGATATGCAGTGCTTTATTGTGATTTCTTCCCTCCGAAGTAAGATCTCTGTCAGTGAAGCCTAAGCCATGGCTAGCATTGACACTCCCAACAACAGCTTCGAGTTGATTGACAGTGATCTCTTGAGGAACGTAAGCCATTTGGAGTACTTTCAGCAAGGCTTCTCGGTGCGCGGGAGAGCACATCAACAGTGACAAGATAGAAAATTTTGAAGGTGTCTGATTCAGTTGATCAACCACCTTGTAGTCACTCCTTTTGATGATCCTCATAAATTCCTCTACCTCCTTTTCAAACGTCCCCTGTCCAGCCACAGGAGTAGTTAACTCGTCATTCGCAATCTGCTTCCCTTTGTCTTTGGACGAAGCTTCGGCCTCATGATCCTTTCTCAATGCAGGGGGAGCAAACAAACGGCCACTTCGAGTAAAACCTCCAACACCTCCTACATTTTCAATAGTCAAGTCAGCAACAGGTCTACTCTCCATCTTCTGCCCCGCCACATAGACATCAGAACCATAATGCCACGGAATAGCCCTATCATCAGTATATGGCACTGGTCCAGGTACAGTTATAGTCACAGGACTAATCTGAGGAGCGTAAACAGTAACTGGCTCTTGTCTGACGGGCATGTCAGCTTCATCGTAGAAGATAGTAATGGTTGACACATCATCAGCCTTTTCGCTACTAATCTTGCTAAATTGTAGAGACCCATCATCAATCAACTCTTGCAAACCCGTCTTCAATTTCTCGCAGCCATTCACAGCACTTATACAGTCTTCACAATCGAGAGAACAACCAGGAAATACTTGACCTTTCAACAGTCTCTCTTTCACCACCTTCAACGGCGTCTTGACCTCATCAATACTCAGTACCAAACTCAACTTGTCATCACGCTCAACAGCATTAACTCTTGCCCCTCCATGATTAGGTATAGGGTTCGAGTTGATATTCGGTGGTGGCGCAAAGTTGATTGCCTTTGAATCTAGAAGATCCTGAACTTTGTGGTGCAGCGCCCTGCACTTCTCAGTTGAGTGCCCGGGTGCTCCTGAATGAAAAGCACATCGTGCGTTGACATCATAACCAGCTGGAAGCTCTCCAGGAGGTCGTGGTGCCAAAGTCCTTAATTGAATAAGGTTCAAGTCTAGTAGTCTTGGCAACAAGGCAGCATACGTCATCGGAATAGCTTCAATCACCCTATTAGCAGGACGAGCCTGCCTCGGCTGATAAGGTCTTTGCTGGTAGTTGGCTCTAGGTTGTTGTTGTTGTTGTGGTTGTTGTGGAGGTAGCATCTGTTGTACGGGAGCTGCAGGAATGGTGACAGCAGCCATATGCTCATAAGGTCTTCTGTAACCACGGCCCTGGCTTCGGCCGAATACAGCATTGGTCTCGCCTTCTCGTCTTCTTGGAGGTCCGCTAAAAGCTTTCCTCGCCCCATTTGAACTACTAGCACCGAGGTCTTGTATCTTCCCCATTTTCAACAGTGTTTCAACCCTTTCTCCCGCAATGACAATATCGTTGAATTTTGTAGCAGAACTCGATGCCAATCTCTCAAGAAATACCCCCTGGAGGGTACCCATAAACATATCGGCCATTTCATTCTCTAACAAGGGTGGCTGCACCCTGGCCGCTAGCTGACGCCACCTCTGGGCGTATTCTTTAAAGCCTTCTTTTGCTGTCTGAGCCATATGTTGCAGCTGGGTGCGATTCGGAGCCATGTCCATGTTATATTGGTATTGCTTCACGAAGGCCTCAGCGAGATCCTTCCAGCTCTTGACATTGACCCTGCTGAGCTTCATGTACCACTCAAGGGAAGCTCCCACCAAGCTGTCCTGAAAGTAATACATCCACAGTTTTTCGTCGTCTGTATGCGTGACAATTCTCCCAACATATGATTGCAGATGGGTTTTTGGGCAAGCAGTGCCGTTATACTTCTCAAAAGTAGGAACTTTGAACTTATACGGAATCCTGACTCCCGGAACCAAGCCCAAGTCTGTTATATCGAATCCCAAAGAGCTCTGGGACTGGATAGCCTTGATTTGCTCGGCCATCTCTTCGAATCTCTTGTTCATTTCTACCCCTTGACCCTCGGCTTCATCAAGTAATGTGAATTGGTCATCCTGGTGGTCCATATGAATGTTAGGCACCCCTTCGTTGACTATTGGCACCCCTGGAGTTCCACCCTGACGTGCGCCCGCACCGGTATGATTATCAGCATTCGCAGCAGCAGCAGCGTTCCGGTTCTGATTCTCAACCATCTCTCGCAGCCGTTCTTGATTCTGCCCCATGCCGGCCATTAACGTCATGAAGTTATCCATTCTCTGCCTTAGATCTGCCAAATCTGCCTGCATTTGATCCATGGCTCGCTCTCTGTTAATCTTGGTTGGGTACCTGTGTACTGCTGGTTGCCCCCGAACTTTTCGAGGAGCTATAGTGCCTGAAACACAAAATACGTTAGTAACCGAGACACTACCTGCAAAACAACAAACAGGTTATATGCAATGCAATGTAACTGTTCATATTCCCAATTTTAAGCATTTGGCATGCCCCAGTTCTGGCATCTATCTCGGCAATCCCTTTTTATCTTTCAAACTTTCTCTTTGATAAGTGTTCAGACTTTAGCAGTATCTGGACAAACGAGTCTTGCACATTCAAAGTGATAACTTGCACATTAGTACTGAATATGGACAATCCACTATAGGCTAAAAGTCAGAATACATCAGAGAATATTCCCCAAAGGGTTACAAATCAGTACATAAAGCCAAAGGAAATGAAAGCAAGACTCCTACAACAAGCCTGTAGGTAGTCTGAAAAATAAACTAAGCTAAGGACCCCGGTTCTGCCACCTCCGCCCTGCTTTTCTTGACCCCTGCTCTCAGCTTGAGCTCTTCGATCTCTTTCCTGGCTTCCTCCAGAGCTAATTGACTTTGGGCCAACTGTTGGGTCTTCTCCCTCCGGATGGCGTGGGTTTGTTCCACTTCCTCTTTCTTGAAAGCCATCTGAACTTCAAAGAACTCTTCCTTCTCTTTGAATTTCTTTTGGTCTTCATCCCTTTGGCCTTTCAACCAAACAATGGACTGCCGAGCACTCCTGAGAGTCTTTAAGGTCTCCTTGCGCTTAACTTCTCTTCGAGCTTCCATCATACCCAATCTGTGGAAATGAGCTTCTTTTCCAGCAAGATCCTTCTCTTTGTTTTCCAACGAGGCTTGGAGCTTCTGCAGCTTGTCCTCGACTTCCTTCTTATCTCTATTGGCCTGGTGGTATAAGCTTACCATCTCAATATTCTCTACTCTGACCTCATGCAGCTGGGCTTCTAGCTTCTTGTACTCCTCCAAGGAAACCGTACTGCTCGGACCTGGTACCTCTCGGGGATAAAGTGGAACTTCGACTGAAAAAGGCATGAGAACTGACTCGATATGCCTTTGCAACCATTCAGCATATAGTGGATATGTCTTGGGAGCAACTCGGCCGAAGTCCCTCTTCCCTTTCCTTTTCCTGTGATCCCAGGATTGAACTGCTTGTTGGACTAGCTCTCTGTTTCCGTCAACAGGAAAATACAAAGATTCAGCAAACATTTCCATCTGAGGAGGATCCTTCAAAGGGTAGCCAAACTGCCTTCTGGCTAAAGTCGGGTAGTAACTGATGACACCTTTCCTTCCCAGCAAAGGTACTCCAGCAAACCTTCCGCAACTAACCATCACTTCTTTTCCTAGCAAATCCCTGTCATAACCCCAAGCAATGTCTTCTTCAGTCAGTCCCATCAATCTTCTGGACCATCTCCATTCGCCTCGTATATCCTTGAAGGCACCTGACTTAGGCAACTGTCTAGTGAACCATTCAGCAAACAAAGGAGCACAGCAGACCACTGGACCACCTCTACCTTTCTCGTTTCTGTAATGGACACTAAAATAAAAGTCACCCAATAAGGTGGGCACTGGATTGCCTTTTGCAAAGATTGAAATCACTTCTAAGCTGACAAACTCTTTCTCTCCGGGAAACAAGCTAGACCCATATACCATCAATGCCAGCAAGGCCCCAAAGTCATTCCACTTAGCTTCTGTAGCATACTTCTCAGCCTCTGGAATAAGCACACTCCATGGTAGACCTCTGCCTTTACTCTCTTGCAAAGCTTTTCTGACTGAAACAACTGGCAACCTACAAACCTTTGCTATGTCTTCATTTCTAAGCACAACCTCTGACCCGTAGAACGGCAATGTCTCTCTGATCGGAACACTCAGCATGCTGGAGATCTCTTCCAATGTCGGAGCTAAGATGTAACCTGAAAGAACAAAGCAACGCAGCAGGGGATCATAAAATTGCAACAAGGTATGCAAGCTGTCCTTTTGGTCTGTAGTAGGCTTGTCCACAAACTTCAGTATCTGGCCATATCTTTTCTTGAAATTACCCAAGACTTGATCGTTCATCAGACCTGCTAACCTCTGAACACTTTTAACTTCCGGTTGAAGAAAGGTATAATGCACATTCTTTTTTCTCGGTTCGCTTCTGATTTCTGCCATGGAGATAAGAATACCAGAACTGGGAACAGATGTGATCAATGACCTGAAAAATGGGAAACATAAACAGTTAATGCAAAGAATGATGCAAATGTAATGCAATGCAAGCACATGACCAACTGGGACCATCTGGACTAGAACACTGACAAGGGTCCCTCTGAAAAAATGGCAAACCCATCAATTTACTGAGTCACACCCTCTGATAATCACAACTTTCCGATAGAAGATCTCAGAATCACAGTATCAAGAAATCCAGAATTCCAGGACCATAACTTCGGAACCATAGAGTCAATAGAACCACAGATCATAATCACAGGACCAAAGATCATAACTGAACAAATGAGTGTATGTTGAGGTCGTGGGTTCCTGCACACCTGTAAACACCCCCCAATCTCACGGGTAAAAGGCTCCGGGTCAGACATCACGGACTCTCAAAGCCACATAGCAATAATACTGTCACCATCTCCGAGAAATGGCTCATGACCAAATCAGGGAATCGGTTAGGCATTATGTACTATGCAGGGAGGCCTCAGCTGAGTCCGGGAAAAACAAGCATCCCTGATAAGTCCCCAGCTTCAAGCGCTGAAATCGAGAAACAATAGTACATTCAGCCCGTAGGATACAGTACTAATGTCATACGACCAGATGCTTTGACTGAGTTCTTATAAGAGAACCAGGCCATCCTATGCGAGTCCCCAGTGGACCCTCGGGTGCGAATGGGTTTGCCACAAAATGTGGTCTGCCACTGTCACCACTGGAGAGGGTTGTTTCCACAAAGGTTCTCAATGATCGGTCCCCAGCTGCACATAACTGTCAGGGTTATGTAATGAGAGAGGAAGATCCCCAAATCAAGACACTTCCAAGACAATCGCAACCTGGGTGTGGAACTCACTACTACCCCCATGACAAGATCTCATGAGGCCAAAGTGGAACCACTCTAAGTCCTATGGTGCACTCGAGCCGGGTACTTGGCTCATATTTCTCAAGAATCAGTAACTCCCATCCCACCAAAGGAAACCAGTCCAGACAGTCCAGTATGATATATATGATGCAGAAAATAAATACTGAAAACTGTAAATAAAGCTGTAAATAAAACTGTAAATAAAGCAGTAAACAAACAGCAACATAATACAACAAGCCATATCAAACAAACATCACCCAATGAAACAGAAACAAACAAGCGCTAGGAGAGACTCACAGGGGAACCAGAGATCATCTGGTGTGCATGTCCCCAGCAGAGTCGCCAGCTGTCGCTCCCCGGATTTCCATCCTGGTACAAACGCGAAAGTGGCGCGGAAAAAGAATAGAGTCGCCAGCCAGGCATTTTTATCCCGAAGAAAGGGAATGGTAATGCTGCACAAACCAGAAGAAAAGAAAGAGGAAGGACACAGGTCCTGCGAACCAAAGAGACTGAGTTCGGGAGTCGGTTACGACCTGGGAAGGTATTAGCACCCAGATCGTCCGCCGTACCCGACGGGATCCACGCTTGCAAAAGAAACTGTTTCAAAGGGTGAGGGTATGAAAACTGCAGCATCAGAAAAGAAATGGACTGGAAAAACACTGAGAAAAGAAATGAAATAAGAAACGAAAGAAAAATGTAGGGAAAATAAAGATGGTGCTCGAACGGGCCCTACCCCGCTGCCTACGTACCTCATCAGGATAATGAGGATCAGAGACGCCGTAGTTCCCCTAACTAGGGGTAACAAGGAAATTGCTTGTGAATTAAAGGCTTGAACTGCCTATGTCAATGCTCAGGTGTTGCAGGCTCGGACGACGAGTGCGTTACCGTCTTGCAAAATGACAAGTAGGAGCAAGTTCGCGTACGGAACGAAGGAGATGAGAAGAGAATTCCCGAAGGAAAGACGCTTATTGTTTGTTTGTGTTTTTTTATGAAGCTCTTATGAGTGTGTCACAAGGAAATGAACTCAAGCTCTCATCAATGGAATGTGCACTTGTCACTACATTCCAAGATGGAATAATAGAACAAGCACACTCAAGTAAGGAGAAGATCCCCAAAACTTGAACCCAAAGACTAGGGCTTAGGCTCACTAGCTTGCTTACTTATTAAGTGCTTTTCTTTTTGGTTATTTACATGAAGAAGTGTTTTTTTATGCTTTATGAAGCAGATACCTTGATCAGACTTGTGCATCACAAGGTAAACATGTACTATCCCAAGATGGGAAGACTACAAGCATACCTCATGGAATAAGGCTATGGATCAATGCATCACTTCATATTTATTAAAGTGTTTTCTTTTTAAGAGTTATGAGATGAGAAGAGAAGAAGAACCAAAAGGATCTCAAAGGAAGAATTCTAAAGGGGAACTAAAAACAATCCTAAATATTCACATGCATGGATAGCCTAAAGGTTAGTGAGGTTTCTATCCTACTGAAGAAGGAAAGAAGAAGAGAAGAAAAGGATAGGAGAAGGGATGAGAAAGGCCTAAGCCCAACAAGAAAATGTTAGTCCCTATAAACAAAATGAGAAGAGATGGGAGATGGAGATGTGGAACTCAATTCCCACATCTCTCACTTACCATAGCTCCTGCAAGGTTAGTGTAACATCATAAAAACCAAGGCATGAACCAACAAGTCAGAAGTTATACAAGCATAAGGGCAAGGCAAAGAGTTCACAAGATGATGAACAAAGCAGCACAAGATCACACTAAGATGGTTAGAAGTGAAATAAATGCAAAGAAGGCATGCATAACACTTAAGGATATAATACACATAAAAGAGAATCAAAAACCAAAGCTCAAGGAAACTCAAACCCTATCCTAAGACCAGGAACAATCCTAGACCTCTAAAGGATCCCAAAAGATGAGGAGAAGCTGGCACAAGTGCCCTTCTAAACTTAAAAGAAACTATAAGACTCAAAAGGTGTAGAACAAGGCAAAGTGAGGAAGAAAATACCTAAGAAATAAATCCAAGCACCTAAAAAATCTATCCAACTAGCAAAGTACTCTTCAAACACAAGGAAATGAGAATCCAAAAGGGTTTGCAAAAATTCAGCCCCAAACTAGGTCAAAGAAACTCAAGGATGCAAGGTATCACCATCTAGGGTTTAGAAAATTGATGCACAAGTAACTCAATCAAAATCCAGCAAGGAAATTTGTGAAAAATCTAAGATAAATCATGAAGATAGTAGAGTGTCTTAGGATTTGAATGCAAAAAGAATGAGGTTCATAGCTTAAAGGATGAGGAAGATAGAAATTGGACAAGGCAGATTGGTCCATAGGAGTTCACAACAAAACAATGCCTAAAATTGGATTTATTTTGGCCACGTGGGATAAGAGTAAAAATCTGAAAAAAATATGATAAAAAACTAGATGAATTAAAGAATACACAATAATTTTTTATGGATTTTTTCTAAGTTGGGAAGTATTTTAAAATAACCAAAATGCAAGAAGAAAAGAGAAGAAAATAAAAGAATAATGACAATGATGTAGGAGTGCAAAAAGCAAGGCTGGTCAGCACATGCTAACTGCCTGGGCCCAGCAGGGGGGCGCGCATAGCATGTTGGCCTCAGGCCCATGCGAAAATGCAAGGCATAAAAAGAAACTCAGGCAATCTTGACTTATGGCATGCTTCACAAAAAAATAAAACAAACAAAATGCACAAAACATGTGAACATGGGCATCAACCGGTCATGCTAGGGTTTAGTCACCAAAAGACAAAAACAAAACATGCCCAAACACAACCCAACACGTCATCATCTTCAACCTCATTCTCATGAAACAAACTGAAACATTCGAATGAAACAGGAACAAGCAGCCAGCAAAACAACAAAACCAGAGAAACATATCTCCTCCATTTCTCCATGAAAACACACGAACCAAACATCAAAAATGATCTTCTAACTAAGCACAACATGAATCAATCATCACAGACATGTAAAACAGCACACACAGCATGAACAGAATCAAGACAGTTTGGATCTAGAAACTTCAAAACCCTAGCCCGACCTCATTCCAACATCATTTTCAAAACCAAAAAGTTCCACATGCTCAGTGTAACAAGTAGATTACAATGCACATCACCAAAATCATTTATAAACCTATGGATTTGAGGCATACCTGAGATCACACAGCTTCAAATTTCTCCAAGAAAGCCAAAATCCAGCTCGGGATGATCTTCTAGCAACCTCCTTTCACAAAATAAATGTGAAAGAAGCTTCAAAATCGCCTCAACTTTGCTCTTTGATGAAATCTGGTTTGAACTGGACTGGTATAAGAACCTTTCTCTAGCTTGAAATGAAGCTTGATCTATGTCCTATGAAGCTTCAGGAACAAGAATATGGGGTCTGCTTTGTAAATGGAGCTATGGATGAGGAGTTATGAGAGAAAATGCAGCAAGAGCCAAAGCTTGAGTCTGATGAAATTCTTCTTTCTCTGCCCGATTCAAAGAGGAAAATTCACTTATATATGATGTGTTTTCAGTGGCTAGGGTTGGCAAGCAAAGGCACGTGAGAATGGTGTGCATGAGGTGATTTTGCAAAACTTGCATGAGGTGAGTGGTGGAATGATTCACTCGTGCTCTTCCCACTCCCTTTGCACATGCTGACCTCTAATGATCCCTTAATTCAAAAATGGAGAAAACCTGACCCTTGGATCAATACATTATGCTGTTCTGACCATTTTGCCAAAATGCCCCTCATGAGATATCTCTCATCCCACGCATGCTTTTTGCACCCCTTTTGGGCCAAACCCTCTTCATACTATGCACTATGAAATAATGACTCCAAATGGTACACAAATGGGCTTGCAACTTCATTCCATAACAACTTGCCCTTTGGTAAAAAATTTGACACCTCATGTGACAACAAAGATCTCATATGCCCATGCACTTGCATTTTGTGAAATGTGTCAAATTCCTTGCTTGGACCCTCCAATTTCTCTTGAGCTAACAACTTAATATGTCATGAATAAAAAGATGGTGGCCTCACCTTGCACTTGAAATTGGAATACATGAGCCTTTTTTGAGATTTTGCATCATTTGCAAAAGTATGAGGTAAGCTCACCTACCTCACTCTTTGCTTGGCCTCTTGGCACATGTGCAAACCTTTTCAAATACTTGATCAGAACATAAACAACTTTGGCCCTTAGAACTAACCATTACATACTTCTCATGATTTGGCTAAATTTGCACTTTTGAGACCACTTCCATGCTTGGCACCAAAATGCAAGTTTATCTTGAGCAAAATCATCTAAATGCCTTGCATTGTAACTTAGTAACCTCACTTGATCCATTCCAGCACTTGAAAATGAATTTTGAGCACTCTTGCATTTGGTGTGTGCATGGAAATGTGATTTTGCCCTAAAATGCATGAAATTTTCGAGGGCTTTATCTCTCAAACCATAAATCCCATGAAAATGTACTTGTACTTTTTGAAAATGGCAGGTCTTAGTCTTCAACTTTCATGTTTGGGTTGGGTTCATTTGAAGAATTTTTGACCATGCTAAGCTCACTTGAAAATTAGGGCAAAAGTTGCTAAATTTGGAAAATCTCAAAAACCAACTTTGTACCATTTTTGCAAAAACCTCCAAATATCCATGATTCTTGATCTTCAACCATCCCAAACATCTTATAACATTGTAAAGACCTCCCTTGGCAAGAAAAAGTGGCTTGGACCCCTTGAAATCAGACAGTTGACTTTTTACAGGCACATTTGACCAATTACTTCATCTGCAAGCAACTAAGGCAATGACTGACTTCCATTTGGAATTTTCTCATGAAAATTGACATGTAGGGACCTCTTATCATATGGAAAACAATGCCCAAAAGAATTGGCCAAAATTATGAGTTTAAGGCTCTTGAAGTCAAAACCCTAATTTGGTTGCACTGCTTAGGAGCCTTGCATTGTCTTAAAACTTGTGATGATTAAGCAATCTTCTGAGCTTTTGCAGGTGAACTTGGCCTTGCCAAAAGAGTCTAGACTCATCATAGGCCTCCCACAAATCCATTGGAAACCTTGTCTTAGCTTAGATGGCCTCCAACACCTCCCCAGATGGCCATATGCCTCATGCTAGGGCTTGATGCTTGTCATGCTTTATTTTCCCATGCTATAATGCTATATATATGATATGCTTATGATGCAAATGATGTATTATGATGTTTAAAATAAAGAGGGCAAATTTGAGGTTCTACAGGGAATAGTTGCTATCTTTTCATCTGGGATGACGTAACTGCTCACTCCATGGTGGAATTGTCCAAGGTTGATTATTTTTTGCAAAAATTGTGATGTGGCAATGGTGAAGTTTGATCTTACAGAAAAGAAGGTTGGAAAATCCAAGTTGAAGATAACTGAGTTGAAAAGAAATAATTTCCAATGGAAGATGGCATTTTTCTTGTCTTGTATTATGTTTGCATTAGTGTATAAGTACATGTAATTGATATATCCAATGTGTAAAGAAGTTTATGTAGGTCTTGGTTTAAGTTCAGTGTTTTTGGTTTAAGTTAGATTTTTTGTTTTAGTTGTTGGAACATGAAATTGTGATGTAATTGTTAAATGATTATGAAATATGATTTGATCCAATTTGTTGTAACTCTGATGTCATTAATTATAGGTCATAACACATACAATCATTAAACATAATATGATCATTAAACATAATTGACAATAACATTAATCAATGGCATCAACTACAAAACACAGTTGCAATCAAACATTGACATAAATCATAACAAATACAAAATTCTCAGTACATTGGCATAAGTCAATAATTAAAGATTCCAAAATAATACATAGCAACATATAAATATCACACCAATTGAACTATTTATTCATTTTCTTCTTGGCACGAATAGAGGTAGATCCTTCTTGTGTCAAAACTCCGTCATCTTCCTCTGGCAGAAGTATTGGTTGGTCAGTGTTTGAACTGGACCCAATTACTGGTTTTTGAAACCACTTCAGCTTGATTCTCTCACTTGATCTCTTCAAATGGCATCCATCTATTCCAATAAAGGGTCTGCAACCATTTATGAAACCCTTTTTGCAACCGTCAAAGCAAAAGTAAAAAATCTAGGTTGAATTGAAGGATTTGATTTGTCAACAGTTATAGAAAAAGTATTACCAATATTAACTCTATGTAATTCTGCTGCATATCTCCTTAGATTTGAATACTGTTTGTCTGCATCACCTTCCAAGATCTTATTTGCAATTAATGTTTCCTTCCATGTCATACCTACAGTGATTCCCACAGAAAAGTTTTGTCTCAGATCCTGTATGATGTCACATAGCCTGGCATTCTGAGATGTTTGCATCTTCTTCAGTACAATCTTAGCCACCCACCTTGAGTTTGCCGACTTGTTATCCAAAACCTAGCACATGTGTGTTGGTCTTATATGGTTTTTATAGAATAAGTGTGCTTATGGCCCACTTTAAAGCAAAGCATTAAAAACCCACACTTGACCCTACATTCAACCCTTACTCTATAAGACTCATTTTTAACAAAATTAATTTCCCTACCATTCAAAATAGACCACTCATGTATTGCTTCAATAAAGTCATCTAGGGAATTGAACTCCATACCCCACACAAACTTAAAATTCCTATTCAAATGTTCTTTTCTAAATTTTTTCAAATTTAGGACCTTTCTCGTCTTCAAAATTATCAGGATCTGAAGACAAAAGCTCATCACTCAAATACTCATTATCTTACAAATTCTTATTTTCTCCTCCACTTAAAAAACCACTCAAAGTAGGTGTTTATCTTATAGGAACAGTGACATCAATGTCTTCAAAGCCATCAACCATTGTAGTTGCACGCTCATCTTCACTATCATTCAATGCTTTTACACCATCATCCTCACAAACCTCCAACTCAATATTGCCATTCACATACCTAGGACTCCTAACTGACTATCTAATATCGCTCACATTATGCTCCACAAACATCTCCCCTTTAACTTGGGTGGCACACGCATACACAATAAAGTCGTAACTGTCATCATCCCTTTTGAACACCACCCATTGTAAACTTATCAATGTGGATCCCAGAAACAAGTGTTGATACACCACCCCTGTAAATAGTAACCCCATCACTCAACACTACAAATTCCCCCCGTGATGAAAAACAACATCAAACATTTGCAAGTTCTGAAATAAATCAAAAACAAACTTTAACCTAACATTCAGGTGTCATTATCGCATAAGAAATGAAACCAAACGAACCTTTATCACTTCAGCATTGTAGGTTGAATCTTCTTCCTCTTGCTTATTCGGTTGCTCACATTGCATTGAGGAATTAACTTCATTCGACTGTCTCTTCGTCGCGTTTCTCTTCTTCTTCGACTGCCACTTGGTCTTCTTCTTCATCGTTGAGTTCTTCCCTTTTTTTGATTTCTATGAACCCTAGATTTGTTAGGGGGTAATATGAAGAATATTTTTGTAGTTGATACTATTATAGCTAAAACATTTCCTGCATGGCAATTATATACATAGTCAGCGTGCCAAATAAGCTCAAGTAGTCCACATATGCAAATAAGGGTGACCCAAAATGGAATCTTCGGAAGTTGAAAGGGGATAAAAAAAATTTCTTAAGGCACCATGTCGCTCCCACCTGAAGACACAGGGCCAAGAGGGGTACAGACGCGAACGGTCGGTGAAAGAGAAGAGAATGAATAGAGTCGCCAGCTAGGCATTTTTATCCCGAAGGAAAGGTAATGCTGCATAAACCTAAGAAAAGATGGATAAGACGGTTGCGAACCAGAGAGACTGAGAAAGGGGGTTGGTTACAACCTGGGAAGGTATTAGCACCCAGATTGTCCGTCGTACTCGACGGGATCCACGCTCGAAAAATTTGTGTTTAAAGGGGTAGTGTCAGTGCTATTTATGTGCAAAAGCTGGAAAGGAATACAAGTGTCAGTGTAAAAGAAATGTGAAGTGAAATATGAGAGTGTCAGTGTAAGGAAAGAATGCAAAGCTCAAGACTATGAGGCTTAAAGAATAATGCTGGAAGAAGGGGGAATGATACAGAGACTTTTGTTCGATAACCGTTAAGTTATGCCTACGCATCCTCTCGTGCAATGAGGAAGTCAGAACACCGTAGTTCGACTCAAAGAGACTGAAAGATAAATTGACTTGTGAACTGCTTACTTGTCTATGCTCAAGTGTATGACCTGTCTGGCTCAGGTGCAAACTGTCTTGCATTAGACGGAAGAAGCAAGTTCTCGTCTGTGAGTGAATGAGATGAGAAAAGAATCCCTGAGGAGACGATTATTGTTTGTTTTTGGTGTTTTCAGTCTTTTATTACTTTTTGAAGTTTGTCATAAGAAAATGAGCTTAAGCCTAAACCAAGGGTTAGTAGACTCATCACATCCTCCCTCTGATTAGGGGTAATGAGAACCTTAAGTATGAAGTAAGCACCTCACACTTAATCACCATGATGTAGGATTAAGATCATTAACCTACTTGTGATTATTTAGATGTTTTTTTGGAATTTTTGTTTAGTGTTAAGTAATGAGTTTAAGCCATAACCAAATATTTAATGGACCCATTACACCATCCTAATAGAAGGATAATAGATGAGAACATTTAAGCTGAGGAAGGCTCCTCAACTTAATCCATGATTAGGGATTAACCTCATGACAAAACAAAGTCTTTATTAAAGTGGAATTTAGTTAATGGTAAGATTAAGAAGTGAATTTTATGGTTTGTAAGACAACTTGAGGGGGACTTGTCCATTAACACTAGGGTTAGTCCTTCTTAACCAATTAAGGAAGAATTAGAACCCTAATGCAAGGCCCAAGTTACAAGTTTGATGTCTTAGTGATTATTAGATGGATTGATTAAAGGATTTAAACACATTAAGGGTTTAACACTTAGGATTAGAGTTATACACTCCATCCTAATAGAAGGATACAGACATAACCCTAATCACAAAGTCTTAAAACCTTAAGGGTTTAGTCCTTGATTAAGAGATGAGAAGAGAAGACACAAAGATGACACAAAGGTAAAACTAAATGGGGGACTAATCAACCCTAATTGTGATCATGCTTGGATGTTCCTAGGGTTTATGAAGCTTGCAAGAGATCTTCAGGAAAAGCCACCAAGGAAATAGAAAGATGGAAGGAGGAGAAGCAAAAGAAGCAAGTCAACTTACTTCACTTAAGAAGATAAGTTGCTTGAAGAAAGAAAGTGAAGAAGGAACATGAATGAGCAAGATCACTCTAATACAAAAGTAAAATGCATCAATGATGAATAAGAGAGATGAGAAGAGGTTATGAGAAGTGAAGGCAAATTCACTTCTCAATGACTTACCACCTGAAAAGTTAGCAACAAGAAAATGAAATGAAATGAAAATGAGAAAGATGAAATGATGCAAACCAAAACCAGAAGCATGATCAAGGTATGAATGATGCAAAGAGATGATGCAAATGTATGTCATGGGATGTGGATGATCATACAAAAGATGAGAATGCAAATGAGACATAAAAGAAGCATGAAAGTCTATGGAAACTTATGAAATGCAATGGATACAAAACATGGCAAATGGATGATGCAATGATCAAACATGATTCTAATGTGTCCTAAGATGTCTTAGAAGTCATGTGAATGCACAAAATGCCATGGCAAGTTCATGTATGCAAGCATATGAGGGATGAATGCAAATGAAGGCAAAAATTAGGGTTTATACATAACATGCAATACAAAATTCAAAACCAGAAGCAAATGACATGATAAAAATTTGAAAATAGGATCAAAGGAACCCTAACCCTACACAAGTTCACTGCCCAAAGGAGGAGACCTAAATCTTAACCTAATGGAAGTTATGATTTTCTCAAGTTGACTTGGGTTTTAAGGTACTTCAAAAGGAAAAATGCACAACAAAATGAAAATGAAAGATAAATTCAAACCAATTTTATCCTAGAAACTACATGATATGAGGAATGCAATGCAAAAAGAATCATCATCAAACTCCTCATGGTTAGGCAGAAGGTATTTTTCTAAGTTAGGGCAAAAATATTGACTTTTAAGAATCCTAATTCCAAAGAAAAATGTCAAAATAGGTCAAGAACCAAAAAGAAATTTGTGTGAAGAGTTTGATAATGTTTTTAAATGTATCAAGATGCAATGTGATTTTTTTGGTGATTTTTGGAAACTTAAATGCTATTTTAATTAATTAATTCTCATTAACTAATTAAAATAAACATTTAAATACTTTAAAAATACGAAATTTATGCCAAAAAATAAAATAAAAATTATTTTCAGAATGAGAAAAATATTTTAAGACATGATGCAAAAAATGAAATTTTTTAGAAATGTTTTACTATTATAAATAAAATGTAGAAAGAAATGTAATTAAAATGAAATTAAAATGAATTAAAATGAAAGTCAGCAAATCCAAAGGCCCAGATTCAAATAAAAAGGGAGGGAATTGACCAGCGCGCGCTAATGGACGGCCCACATTCAAACTACGCTAATTATGTCATTAAGCCCTAATTTGAACCCTAATTACTTTCAGGTGACCGGAACAGTGTTCCGGTCATCTTCTCCGGCTAGCCCCTCACTCAATCTCCCTCAATACGCAACCCCAAGACCCCTAAAGCTCCAGAAATGATCCTCTCCTCAACCCCAACAAGAATCAACCACCAAAAATCATTTGTTCATCATCAAAAGCACGAATCAAAGCAAAACGGAAAACATGGCAAAAATTTCAGAAGCTTATGAAATGCTTATTTTTCAACTATTCTCAAAAGTAAAGACATCATGGTGATCAGTGAAACATGTAGAATCATTCTATAACATAAAATAAGAGTTCTGGAAAAATAAATACCATGGCTACCTGAAGCTGAGCTTTCGAAACAAAAGCTTTCTGGCCAGTTCTTTGCCTCAAATCCACTCCACTGATTCCCCCCAAGAGCTTGTGATGCTTGGTTGGAGTTTAAATGGCCTCAAGAGGAAGTTGGCAGAAGTTCAGTTCATGAAATGTCAAAATCATATTTTTGATTCTGAGTGTTTCAAGGCAAAATGAAGGGTGGGAAATGATCAGTGATGTTTATGGAGTTGAATGGTGGAAAAAGTTTGAAGGTTTGATGGTTGAGTTAAGAGATTCGAAGGCTTTTGCAAATTTTGGGATTTTTGAGTATGCTGTGTATTCTCAAGTGTTAGGCTGCAATGTTGTGTGCTTTTGCTTGGTTTTGATACACATAATGAAATGTGATAGGTCAGAAAGTGGGTGCTGGCCTATGTTGATTGGTATGAGCAAGTTGCCAAAATGTCAACAACTTGTGTACTTGAGGTATGGGCTCATGGCAGGCTGGTTCAGGGGAATGGCTCGAGTCAGCCAACTTCAAGGAGGTCCATGAAAAATGATTTAGTGAGCTGGTTCAAGTGGATGAAGAGATTTGGATCATTTTGCAATTTTGTACAACTTTGGCCCCTTTTGAATTTCTTGAAGTTTAAGGCATGAAATGGAATGATTCAAAGCACCAATCTGATCCTTAGAGGTCCATTTGACATGTTGTGAAGTGTTTATGCACATTTGAAGCCTTTATAATGCTTTATCATGCCATTTTGCAAAATGCCTCTTTGGTGCAAAAGTGAATTTTAAGTGATTTTTTCCAACTTTGCAAGACCATAACTTGAGTTCTATGATGAATTAGGTCAAGTTCTTGTACTTTTTGAAAATGGGAGGATCCAATCTACAACTTTCATGACCAAGAATTTTTCATTTGAAGCATTTTTGAATCAAAAAGAGAAGGTTGAAAAACTTTCCCAAAATGGCAAGTTTACATTACAAGTCACTTTCCCAAAATGGCAACTTTGCAAATGGCTTGAAATTATTCAATTTTGTGAACTTCTAAACTCTTATAAGATCAAATAAAGATCATATACACTCAAAATGATGGAGAAGATCCCTTGGTTGGATGATTGGGGGCCTCAGATGCCCTGATTTTACACTGACTTGTTCAAGAAGTCATCCATTGATCAAATGCCTTCCCCATTGAATTTCTTCATGAAAATTGGTATGTATGATCCTTATAACATATAGAGACCAATAGGAACAAGAATGACCAAAAAATTTGGAGTTATGGCCTCTGAAACCAAAACCCTAATTTTAGGTCATCCGTGCAGTTAAGCCTGGCTCTGCTTCCATGCCTTTCTCAGTTCTTGTGATTTTCTGACTTTCTTGATCTTGGGAGGATATAATATGATACTTGAACATACATGGACCCTCTTGAGAAGATTGAAGACCTTTGGGGTGGCTCAGATAGCTCAGGGATTGCTCAAATCACAAACCCTAGATGCAGATGACTTTGAACCAATGCAGTGAAGCAAAAATGTAATATGAGATGATATGATTGAACTTATGCAATATGAAAAGAATCACAAGCCATGGTGAAATGAGTGTGGGAAAATTTGGGGTGTTTACACACCACAATAATAAGACATTCCCTATTGACTCTCAATCCCTGTGCGTTCGACAATCTTTTAAAACCACGCGATACCCTTTATGCTTGCAGTATCAATCCAACCAAACACATAAAGTCACGATCACTTAACAATTATAAAACATATATTTGAATAAATTCAACATCAGAATTTCTCATAGATAACTTCAAACTTTTCTCTCCAAATTTTATAAGAAAAATCCTCTGATAACTCCCTGTTGGATCATTAGTTCTGAAAGAACCCGTCCATAAGGAATGAAGATTGTAATTCCCTTGTGAAAGGATGAAAGGGTATCCTTCGGATGATCAAGCATAACTTAAGGAAGATCAATCTGCAAGTCTAAATTGAGAAGAAGTAGCAAATCTTTTTAATAGGGTCCATATGGTCTATATCTTTGTCCTTAGGTAGCAAGTTTGAGTTCAGAATCTGATTCCAAACAATTGCATCAGGACAAAGATTTGAGACCATATATATGTTTGATGGATCTACCAAAGTATTCCAAGTAGGAAGATAGTATTCCCAAAAAAGAGTACCTGGAGTTTCTCCAATCTCCTCATAGTTGATTACATTAGCAATCGTCTTAGATGTTAATGTTATAGAAACACCAAAAACCTTGGAAAGAATAACACACTCATAATTTAGCTCAACAATAGAAGCATTAATCCAAAACTATTTGACAATAATTGGATAAGTGAAACCACATAGCATATCAAAGTATTCATTCCAACCTTGTTCATATGTAGTCTTCCCAAAGTTAAAACCTAGCTTAAGTAGCTCTTCAAAATCCACAAAGTTTTCATTGATGTCAACTAGTTGATTCAAAAGAGAATTTACTAGAGAATTCATCTCAAGTTTGGTTTGATCAACACATAAACAAAGAAAATATAAAAAAAGAACATAACAAGACTATGAAGGAATAAGAATCTTATCAGAAGAACATAAAAGAAAAGGACATGAAATGATGTTTCACAAAGATAGGGGATATAGATGATAAAAGTATATAAAAAAACATCATTACCTAAAGGTTCTTACCCAAAAGATATCTTGAATCTACCAAATGATTTTCAGCTTTATGAAAATTTAAGTAAGACAAAAGTTTTGAAATAACTTTTACTTAAACTGCTTTATCAAAAGTAAAGCATCCTTTTCTGAATATCCGAGACTGACAATTTTTAGATGCTATCTATCATCAGAGTCTAGTAGGATTAGACTTCGAGTGAGATATCTTATGTTAGTCATCAGTCCTTGATATTCTATTTAGAACCAAGCTTTTTATTTTGAAACTAGAGTCATGATTGATTAATGAATATTTAATTGGTTTCTTTGACAACTAACAAGAAGCAATATCATCACAAAAGGTGAAGGTATTGATTCCATAAATATGATCATCTTCTAGTTAACGACATATTCAGTTATAGACAAATACAACATATTTTCTTTTCATAGATTTATGAAGATCCTTTTAACAAAAATAACTTCTCTAGATATCTAACAAATACTTTGTGTTTACTCATACATAAATATTTTATTGAATCAAGAAGTTTGCAAGGAAAGAACAAAACATACTTTTTTTGTCTTTCTTGGTCAAGCTTCAGATGAGTATTCAAATCTAACCATAGAATATGAATATTGTCTTGAATGGATTTTGATTCATTGTCATTTAAACCAATGATTCCACTATATTCACTAAACTCCATGATTTTAGCTCTTGAGTTTGGGATGTAGGCTCTTCTTCCATCAAATATTGTAAACAACCTTTGATCAAGTACCATGGAAGATGCCTTGCTCTTTTCTTCTGTGATATCTGTAGCAAATATAATTTTGGATAATGGTACCCATATTTCTATGAGTCCAGAAATGTTAGTCTTGACATACTTTTTTTTTGCTTTATGCCTTAATCTGATAGCAGTACCAAGATTCACTCTAGAGTATGAGTCTATGATGAGTTATGACATTAACAAAATCTTGTTCTTAGCAGAGTCTTTGATTTCATTGTCTATGATTAAATCTTTTGACTTTGAAATTTTTGACTAGCATAGATTCAGATGGTGTTTGCTATCAAATTGTAAATACTTAACTTTTTTTTCTTCTTAATCGTAGAAGTTTTTTATAAAATAGTTCAATTAGTCAATTCTTAATTAAAGTTTGATTAATTTCTCTTAATTAATTAGGGTTTTAGAATTAAAAAACGAAATTTTTTTTCATAATCTTTTCTTTTTGCTATTTAAATTCTTTAGAAAATTGTATAGGATTTCGTAGATTTATTTTCTCGTATTTTTTTGATTATGTATATGCTCCTGGATTGTAATAGATTAATTAGGGTTTAAATTTCCGTACTTTTACTTTCCGCACTCCCCTAATTTTAAATATGTATCCCCCTCCCTGTGATGTAATAGTCTAGGGTTTATTTACCGTTTTTTAATCCGGTAAATTATTGATTGCGTGGTTAGTAATAATAGGGTGTGAAAAGAATGTATGTGAACAAAAATAAACAGACTTAGATAACCCTAATTTCTAAGACTGAAATAATTGAATACAACACACTTCTCACACATACACCCCTAGGGTTTTTCCTCTTGTTGCCTTACGAAAATGACCAAGTCCCTCGAACGTATGGGTGTCTTAGTATGGTTTCCTAATTAAAAATCATCAAGTCCCTTCAAATAAAAGATCATAGTCCCTCGATGACCCTTTAAGTTGCCTACGAATAAATGATCTTGTCCCTCGATGACCCTGCAGAAAAATGATGATAGTCCCTTCGAATTACTAAGATACCCTTACCTATTGCCTTCTATAACCATACGATGACCCTACGCCTGTCCCTTTAAATCCAAGGATAAGACTACTTACTAACTAATAGTAAGGACAGTTCTATCCCTAAAGAAACAAAATAACAAGAAAGACCTTACAATTTAGGGTTGGTAGTTCTTAAGTGCTTGCTCACAAATTTTCAAAATACTCTTTACACCTCATATTTTCAAATACTTTCAAACTAAACACTTTGTATACATTCGTACGAGAATCATTACAAAGTTAAAGTCTTTATGAAAATATTTTCTAATCACACACTACACTATTTTCTTTCAAACAAAGTAAAGTGAGCTAAGCAGTTAAGAGCCCGTGGATAACCATGGATACAAAGGGTGCTAACACCTTCCTTTTGTATAACTTACCCCCCGAACTCAAATCTTTTTCAAAGGTCTTTCCTTTTCTTTTATGCCTTTCTTTATTGGATAAAATAAAAGTCGGTGGCGACTCTTGCTATTTGCAATATAGTTTTTGTGCAAACAAAAACGAAAAAGTCAGTTCTCCCACCATGTTACATTATCCATGGGCTCTTAATTGCTTAGCTCACTTCATTTGTTTTGTTTGAAAAGTGTAGTGTGTGATTAAAACATTTTCGTAAAGATTTAACTTTGTAATGATTCTCATATGAATGTATACAAAGTGTTCACTTGTTTGAAAGTATTTTGAAAAAGAGAGTGGGGTGTGAAAAGTATTTATTTTGAAATTTGTGAGCAAGCATTAAGAGTTACTTACCTTAAGTTTATAAAGTATTTCTTGTTATTTTCATTTCCTTAGGGACAAAACTGTCCTTACTATTAGTTAGTAAGTAGTCTTATCCTTGTATTTGGAAGGGACAGGCATAGGGTCATCGTTATGGTCATAGAAGGAAACATGTAAGGATACCTTAACAATTCGAAGGGACTATCATCATATTTATAGGGACAAGGTCATTTATTCAGAGGCAACTCGAAGGGTCATCGAGGGACTATGATCTTTTATTCGAAAGGCAACTGTGATGATTTATTTCTTTAGGCAACAGGTTAAGGTATCCCTACATTCGAGGGACTTAACCATATTGTAAGGCAACAAAGTGAGGTTACCCTAGAGGTGTGAGTGTGCAAGTGTATTCAATTCAATTATTTTAGTCTTGAAAATTAGGGTTAGCTAACGGTTGATTTTAGTCTTACCATACAATCCTATTAAGTATACATCTAACAGTTTATATTGCATAAAATAAAACCCTAATTTAAGCTATTACATGACTTTGGGAGAGATACATAAAGGAAAAAACCTGACAGAAAACGTAAAGTGCGAAAAATAAACCCTAATTTAAACTATTACATGGTTTTAGCAGTTACATTATTTGAAAAGAATAAAATCGGGCGAGAAAAATAAATTATTTCAAGTTCGCGCATCCTATACAATTATTCTAAAAAATAAAATTGATAATAAAAATATGAAGGAAATAAAAGTCTTAGATTTTGATTAACTGATTTTTTTAATTAAAAATATTTGATTAAAAAAGAATTAATTTGATGAAATGAATCTAATTTGAATTAACTATGTGAAAGAAAATATTTTTTGATGTTTTATGATTTTATGAAAAATAATATTATTAAGTCATTTATTGGTTAAAAATTATTAATTGAATTAAATAAAATTATTTAAAAAAATAAAAAAATAAATTGAGAAATAAAACAAAAGAAAATTGGAAAAAGGATAAAAAATAGGAGGGGCGCTTCGCTCCCCGGATTTTCATCCCAGTGCAAACGCGAACCGTCGACGATGTTGGAGGTTGAGGTTGATAGGACCAAGCGAACACATCAACATACTCTCGCAGCATACTGAAAAGTTGTTCTTTCATTGGAGCTTGCAGACTGGCCCCAATCTTCACCTCTTTCACATCTTCCTCGGTACCAAGATTGATAGTCTCAACCTCCTCCTGAGGAGGAGCAATCACCTTTTCGTCTTGTCTCAATAACCTGGCTAACTCTTCAGGTAAATCGTAGTCTTCTTCAACCCCTTCATCTGCTTGATTAATTGGATTGTCGAAGTCACACAAGGTCATAGCAGTGTCGTTGTCGGTGCAATCTGGAGGGCTATCTCTGCAAGGGTTGAGATTTTGGTTCATTTTAGTGATTGCTTTTATCCTATTTGGAAAAAGTGAATGAATTTATTATTAAGAAAAACATTGCCATTTATTGTTTTGTGCGAAAATAACAAAAATGAAAAGACAGTGAGCGAAAAAGATTGTTTGCGAAAAGATGTCCATTGTTCATTAATATTCAATTTGCACAAAATACATATGGCCCTATTACAAAATGAGTCCCGACATCTTGGGCAAGATGCAGGACTTTGATGCATGCTTAAAACAGTAAATAATAATTACTCTGCAACAGTAACCCTTATAATTTCCTGGGAAGACCAGTTGAGGACTTGTTGGCCCGAGACTCTTGGACGGATCCAGTTTTCCAGGTTGTAGTCGCTCTCAGCCTCGTCTTCTAAAGTGTTGACAGTATCTGGGGTCAGCATTCCCCCACTTATAAACTTGGGAGCTTCAGTAGCCTCCTCTAGAACTTGTCGGGATGGTCTGTAATCCAAACTGAATTTGTCTTCTTTCATCTCTACCTTCAGCAGCTTGCCCCAGCCTTGGGCATTCCCTTCTTCCACAACCTTCCGAGCCTGTTTGTAGGAAGCAATTGAGGTATGCATCCTTTCCTCTTGGGATGTAGCAAGCACCTCAGTTGTAGCTTCGTTGACATTCAAAGCTTTAAAACCTTGGCTCATGGTTTCATGGATTTCTCCATCCATCTCTATGTACTTGTACGTAGCCAGGTGACTGATGAAGATGTCTTCTTCTCCACAGATGGTGATAATTTGGCCCTCCCACTCGTATTTTAACTTCTGGTGAAGGGTTGACGTTATCGCGCCAGCGGCATGAATCCATGATCGACCCAACAAACAGCTGTAGGCAGGCTGTATGTCCATCACGTAGAAGGTAGTTTTGAAAACTTGTGGGCCAATTACCACAGGCAGCTCAATCTCCCTGAGAACCGATCTCTTAGAACCATCAAAAGCTCTGACAACTAGGTTGCTCGGATGGAGTGCAAGATCATCATACTCCAGCTTGACTAAAGTCTTATTTGGTAGCACATTGAGTGATGACCCAGTATCAACAAGGACATGAGAAAGTACATCACCTTTGCATTCCAAAGTGATAATTAAAGCCTTGTTGTGATTACACCCTTCCGTATCAAGTCAGCATTGGTGAAACCTAGTCCATGACTAGTATTGACGTTTGCAACTACCATTTCTAACTGATTCATTGTGATCTCCTCAGGCACATAAGCTGCATGCAAGACTTTAAGTAGTGCATTCCGGTGAGCCTCGGAACACATGAGCAGAGACAATATTGAGATCTTGGAAGGTGTTTGATGGAGCTGGTCCACCATTTTGTAGTCACTTCTTTTGATAATCCTCATAAACTCGTCTACATCCTGATCGAAGGGTGTCTTCTGATTTTCTTTTGCAGTTGGTTCTTCTGGAACCACATTTTTGCCTTTTGCTTTAGCAGCAGCTTCTGCTTCAGCGTTGACTCTGGGAAACTGTGAAGCGAAAAGACGTCCGCTTCGAATGAAGCCTTCGCCTCCCCCGACATTGTCAATTTGTGGTGCAGGTATTGAGGAGTCAAGAGTGATTTTCTTTCCATGGCAGTAAAGATCCGAACCATAATGCCAAGGCACAACACTATTGTTATCATAAGGAACTGGTCCGGGTACCGTGATGGTCACCAGACTAATTATAGCAGAAGAAGGAGTTGTGATAGTCTGTGGATCATAGTAGATGGTGAAAGGAGGTCTGATTGAAGATGGTGCAGGTGCAGGAAGTTGTTGATGTTGAGGAGGGTGTTGTTGAAAGTTGTTGTCGAAAGGATCCGGAACATGGATCGTTGTTGGATCATAGTAAATGGTAATTGTTGAGATATCGTCACTGGTGTTTGTCGTTGTTGTAGTTGATTCCGTTGAAATGACTTTTGCTGGCATTATAGAAGAGATTTGTGTTGCAGTTGTAGAAGATAGAACTGTTGATGTGATTTGTAGGATGCCTTCTCTGATAAGACTGCTAATACCATTCTTCAGATTTGCACAACCATTGGTAGAAATTTTGCAAGCATCACAACGGGCCTCACAACCCGGAAACACTTGGCACATCAATAGCTGAGTTTTTACTTTGGCCAGTGGTGTTTGAATAATTGCAATGTCATCAATCAGAATTGCTGGTTGGTTCTCCTCAATGGCATTGATCTTTGGCTCACCAAGATTTGGTATTGGATTCCTTGTGACATTTGGTGGAGGTGCAAAATTCAAAGCTTTGGAGTCAATCAAATCTTGGACTTTCATGTGCAGGGCCCTACACTTCTCTGTTGAATGACCAGGCGCATTGGAGTGAAAATCACATCTGGCGTTGACATCATAATTCCTTGGAAGATTTAGAGGATCTGGTGGAGCCAAAGTCCTCAATTCAGTCAGGTTAAGCTTCAATAGCTATGGGAGTAAGGCTGCATAGGGCATCGGGATGGGATTGATCACCCTGTTAACCTGAGAAGGCCTTTGTTGGAAAGGACGTTGTTGTTGGTTGTTGTTGTTGTAAGATCTTTGTTGCTGTGGAGGATACTATTGTTGTTGAGGATATTGTTGTTGTTGAGGTGCTGGAGTAGGAATGGTGACTGCGGCCACTGATCTTTGCAGGTACTGGGGTCTACCTCTACTAACATGTACTGCATTAGTCTCTCCCATTCTTCTGGGTCTAGAGAAGGGCTTCCTTGCATGGCTGGAGCTAGCACCATTGTCAAAAATCTTACCCATCTTCAATAGGCTTTCAATTCTTTCTCCTGCTATAACCACATCAGCAAAACTGGTAGAAGAAAAGGCAACAAGTCTATCAATGTAGGTCCCTTGCAAGGTATTCATAAACATATCATCCATTTCCCTTTCAGACATAGGTGGCTGGACAGCAGCAGCAAGTTGTCTCCACCTTTGAGCGTACTCACGGAAGCTTTCCCTTGAAGATTGAGACATACCCATCAAGAGGGTCCTATTAGGTGCCATATCCAGGTTGTACTGATATTGGCGTATAAAGGCCTCAACTAGATCTTTCCAGTTCCTGACGGTAGCCCTTGATATATGTGAATACCATTCTCTGGATGCCCCAGTTAAACTGTCTTCAAAGTAAAACATCCACAATTTCTCATCCATGGTATACACCTTCAATCTTCCCAGAAAAGATTGCAAATGGGTACGAGGACAGGAGGTACCATTGTACTTCTCAAAGCATGGAGGTTTGAACTTGTGAGGAAACCTCACCCCTTCAACTAAGCCCATATCCATCACATCAAATCCCAATGAGTTCTAGGATTCCAAGGATCTTAGCTTCTCTGATATCTCGTCCAGACGACGGTCATAAGCTTCATCTGCCCCAACACCCAGCACTGTAAACTGCTAATCTTGAGGGTCTTCTTGTAGAATACGATCTCCGGTGTTTCTTTGGCCATCCCCAAGGATATTAACTTCAGGGTTGTTGTGAGGTCCAAACACTACCGGAGTTGCTCGCGGCTGATCGCGCGCATTGTTAATTTTACCCCCAGTGCCTGCATGGTTATCTTCCGGAGTTTTCCGCTCGACTAACTCCCTCAATCTTTCTTGGGTCTATTCCAGTCCAGTCATCACAGCCATGAATTGATTCATCTGAGTCCTCACTTCTGTCCTTACATCAGTCATCTGAGTTCTCACATCTGTCAGTTCCTGCTGTAGCTGATCCATCTATAGACTCGGAAGGTTGTGTCGAGTTGGATATTTGTGGATGCGATTTACGGGAAAGACCCTCCTGCGAGCAATATTTCCTGAAACAATCAGCAGAGTGAGAAAACAATAACAAAACACCTGCAAAACAAAGAACATGAAGTTAGCATGCAATGCAATATGTCTATTTGTCTTCAGAGGGTATCCGGGTTGGTTCTTGGCTTTGACCTTCCAGACCTCTCTTGAGAAGGTGAAGATGTCGAAGCATAAGAAAATCCAATTCATAACCATAAAAGTACAAGTGGCAATGCCAAAGTACAAAATAGTTCATGAATTACAACCAAACAAACTTCCATGGTGAATCAAAATACAACAATTTTAAGAATACAACAAACAAGATCACCATGGTGAATTAAAGTACAACCAAATAGATACAAGTAAAGAAAATCAGACATCCAGTCCAAAATCATCCTCCTTGACTTCCTTTAAGAGAACATCAGTTACCGGTCCAACTGGGTGCTCTATAATGGTCCTGATTAGAAGGTTTCTGGTTGCAATGGCATTTGTCATCTTCTGATACTTGTCCTGTTCTTTGGATCTCTTTAACCCCGCCCGGAGTTTAAACTCTGAGATCTCCTTCTGAGCTGCTATCAGTTCCTCTTGGCTTCTCTTCTCATTGGCTTCCAACTGCTCTATCTTGGCTTGCATCTTCTGGTCTCCCAACAAACGAGCTTTAGTTATCCTGACCCATCTATCTTGACCTCCTCCAGATAATGCTCAACTCTTGCCCTTTGAATCTTTGCTTCCTTGCATGCATTCTTCAACACAAGTTCTCCTGCTCGGGCTTTCCTGATGAAGTCTTCAGTCTTCTCAATCTTGGTTACATGCTCGATTCGCAGCTTCTCTAACCTCTCAATGTCTAGATGACCATCATTCCTTTCCCAAGGGGTCTTCTTTAAAGCTTCAGCTAGCTGGGTGTTTCTTTCTTTCATCTTCTCAAATTCTTCCATACTGACTGTAGCTGTGGGCTCTACTACTGATGGCCCTGGTACATCCTCCAGGGTGAATGGCATACGAGTAATATGTCCTCTGATGCGTGACCATTCAGTGTACTGAGCAGAGGCTATGTTGTTGCATTTCCCCAAAATGGCAGTCCCTTTAGTCTGTATGTTGTCCCAAGCCCAGGCTGCTTGTCGGATAATGACATGATTGTTTTGAAAAGCACAATAAAGAGACTCTGTTAAGTCCTGCTCCCTAGGTGGATATATCAAAGCATACCCCAACTGTCTCTTGAAAAGTAAAGGATTTTAATTGATGCAACCCTTTACTCCAATAAGTGGCACATTTGGGTACTGCCCACAACTTGTTACTATGTCTCGGCCATTGGTGCTCTGAGTACACCATCTGATATCTTCTGAAGTAAGGGCAATCATCCTCTTATCCCAATTCCTTGACTGATGCGGGTTCAGGAAACCTTCTGTCTTCGACATATGCTTCATCAACCAACTGTAGAAAAGAGGTGCACAACACCTTACCAGTCTCCCTCTTTGTTTTTCATTCCTCTGATGAACTGAGTAGTAAACGTCTCCCAATAAGGTAGGAACTGGTTTCTTTAGCATGAAGATATGGATAGCTTTCTTGCTTAAAAACTTAGGTTGGTATACAAACAAGATGATACCATAAATGCTCAGGGCTAGGAGAGCACACACAGTTTCCCAATTCCCTACTACAACCTGCTTTGTAGCCTGAGTGATCAAGAAGTCCAAATGAAGGCCTGGGACTCCAGCCTTGGAAGTCATGTGCTTATTAATGGTGGTTACTTCCAGATGTAATGCCTTGGCTATGTCTTCACTCTTTGGAGGAGTCATTTCAGGATTGAAATGGATTCCTCTTCTGATAGGGACACCCAATAACATAGAGTATTTCTTCCAGCAAAGGTCCTATCTGAAAATCTGGGAAAGTGAAGCAACGGAGAGGAGGGTCATAGAACTGAAGACAAGTGTGAATCATGCTCCTCTGTAATGTGTCCAAGTCCATGATCATGTCCAGGATTCCACCATAATGCTCTCTGAATAAAGGAACATGATCAGGGGTGATAAGGGCCTGTATCTGCCTGATGCCTGCTAGAGGAAACTCAAAGAAATGGTAGGTGATGTTGCTTTTCCTGGTTGAATCCATGTTGAATGTGTGCAGAAGGAGATAACTGAAGAAGATAACTGAAGGAGTGGTGAAGAAGATAGCTGAGCAGAAGAACGGTCAAAACCAAACCAAGTGAAGATGGATACCCTGTAAAACAAATATAAAAATGTTAAATGATGCAATATAATGTATGCATATGATATGAAAGGGTTTGTGATCATGTGATAGATTATCAGTTGCCTTTGGTAGGATCCATGAGTGTTCAGAGTTTTAGATGAAGGCTTGAGAACCAGTAACCGGGTGGGGGACTCAAATAAAGAGTAAATAATCCAGGGTTTCAAAGAACTAGTCCAAAATAGTACAACCTTAAGAACAAATTCCAATAGCAAGGTATGTTGAGGTCAAGGGTTCCTACTGTTGCACCCCAAAATTTGCCCTCACCTAGACAAGACATTGTGTACTAAGGTGTCCCAAGAGGTTCACAAGGTTCACAAGATTCACTAGGTATCTCAAGAGGTTCCCAAGGTTCACAATTAGTCAGAAAGTTTGACAATTCCCTCAGACAATGCATCCTTCTAAGCAATGCATCCTAAACCAGGGTTTTGGATTTCATCAGGCTAAATGGACTTCCAAGACTTCAAGTGAGCTTCATAGAATCCTATATGTCTTTAATAATCCCTATGTCAAGTTCCAAGACTTTCCCAAAAGGTTTGCTCAGTCAGATGATCAGATAGGCTAAAATCAGTCAAAGCAGTCAAAAAGTCAAGCTGAGGTCAACTGTGGTCAAACCAAAGTCAAACTTCATGATTTTTTGCCAACATCAAGTATATGAAATAAAATTCATCATTTGATCAAGGGTTGATCATGATTCATCAAGGATATTTCAGATCATCAAGAATCAGGAGTTTCTAAATTAGGGTTTTCATAGGAAAAGTCAACTGAACTTTGACCAGCCATAACTTTCACATGCTTCATCAAAAATTTCCCATCCAAATCTCATTTTGAAGGAAATTGAATTCTCTACAACTTTGTGTCTCACAAGCCAATCCCAAAAATGCTTCATTTGGAGGGTATGAGCTAAGACATTATAGGTCATTTTAAAAGTCAACAAAAAGTCAACAACTTCCATAGAGCATAACTTGAGAATGGTAAAAGATATTGACATGAGACCAAAGAGGTTGGTTAGAGGACTCTTTAAGCTTTCCAAAATGTCCAAGAACACCTTCATAGCCTTAAGATTTAGGGATTTGTGCCTTTGCAAAGTTGGGAAATTTTTGAGAGGTTTATGAAGCAAATGGGATCTTAGAACCAAATTTCTCCAAATGGGCTTGCATTTTTATGACCCAAACACTACCATGACATCATGCACGAATTAAAAATCATTTATTCAAATTTTTACTCATTTTATTTTATTTATTATGATTTTATACATTAAAAATCATTTTAAATCAAAATAAAATATAATAGTTTCAATATTTGATAGGATTTTGGTTCTAGAAAGTCTTAAAGGTCAATTAAAAGTGATTGAGATCATGGAAAATCAGATCAACCAAAAATAGCAAGGATATATCAAAAAATTTCAATATTTTGGAAGCATATATTTTTCAATCTCAAATGATCCAAAAGTCCAAGGTAGGATGTGTTTTTTTTGACCTAAATAAGTTCTACTATATATGTATAACATGAACAAATACAAGGGGACGAAATTGGCAGCCTCTAAGACAAAAATCAAACTTCAAAAATTCAAGCAAAAACATCCATTCGGTTTTTGATTTACAGGAGGTTTCAAGGAATTTTGAAGGTTGAGACATGATCCATAGGGTTCTCTGATGTTATTTTAATCCTTGTTTGCATTCAAAACATGCTGAATCATGCACACCGATTCTATCTTGTTCATACTTTTGAAATTTTCGATTCCTCTTATTCATGTATCATAAACTGTTTTTGTGTATCTAATATTGTTTGTTATCATGTGAGGACGGATTCTGGGCAAATATCTTGGAGATTCACTGACTAATAAGGATTCGGCCATGTTAGGGTTTCAAGCTTCGAATTAGGGTTTCTTGATTCAGCTTATATAAATGAATTTTAATAACATAAATAAGATGAATGAACTGTGTTGATCATGTTGGCATGATCAATTTGGAAAAATTGTATGAATATAAAATATTACGAATTTTGTAGGTTTTTGCACGCAGGTAAATTCGCAGGAGATTTCCCAACAGAATTCGCAGGAAAACCTGCGAAATTCCAAGGAAGAAGATGAAGGCAGTGGTGCCAAAAATCCAGTTCAAATATTGGTTTTAAAATAAAAGAATTTGTTGTTAACTCTATGTTGTACGCGCCCCATGTGGCTCAGCTGGTTTGTGTGTTTGTTTGTGTATTGAATGTTCCTGGGTTCGATTCCCCCCAGGCCATTTTGTTTTGCTTTATTTTTGCTATTTTTGCAGGTTAGTAATAAAAGGAATACTACCTATATCATGACACAAGGATGCGCCTGGCCTGGTGGTTGTGGTTGAAGGACTCAAAGATTGAAGCCTAGGGACTGGGTTCGAATCCCAGCCCCGGGTATGTTTATTTTTCAATTTTTTTTCTTCATTATTTTGTTTATTTTATATTTATTTAATTTAATGAATTTCTTAAATAATAAATTCTTAAAAATAAAATGTTCACATTATTTTTATAATAAACTTATTCTTTTTATTTCACAATTTATTTTTCTTAAAAAAAATCAAATTATTTATATTTTATTTCATCATGTATATTTATATTATTATTGTTGTATATATCTTATAAATAAATTGATTTTTGTAAATTAATATTTAAAACCCTAATTTTTCTTAAAAATGTAAACCCTAATTTTTTTTATTAACCCTAATTTTTATTAACTTTAATATTTAAATTAATTTTGTTATAAACTATAATTAAATAATTAATCATTTTTTGTTATAAGTAATTAGTATTTGTTTATTATTATTATAATTATTCTATTTTCTTCTAAAAAATTTCTAAATGTTTATTTAACTTAAAAAATAATATTCCTTTAAATTTTTATCTTCTTTATATATTTATACTAACCCTTTTATTATTATTATTATTTCATTATCACTAACCTTTTAAATTATTGCTTATTTATTATATTTATCATTAATTGTTTCTGTTATTATGTAATTGCGAAAGCCATGTAATAGTCGTAGATTTATTTTTTGTCTCTATTTTATTTTTAAATATTTTTATTGCCATGGTTAGTAATTTTAGGGTGTGCATAACATGTTTGTGATTAAAATTGATTTAGAATAACTAATTAAATAAGATAAATATTTGAACATGAACACTCACACACGTAAGTCGATCTTTGATCGCCATCTTGCACTTTCTAGAGTTACCTCTCATGTTGCCTATTTCTAAGGTCAAGTAAGGTGTCTTAAGCAAAGTCCCTCCATCAATATCATCAAGTCCCTTCAAATTATAAGATCAAGTCCCTTTGAGGTTGCTGTCGCTCCCACCAAAATGACACCCGGGTCAAGAGGGGGTACAGACGCGAACGGTCGGCGAAAGGAGAAGAACACACAAGGGTGAACTCAAAAGAAAAGAAAAGAGTCACTAGCTAGGCATTTTTATCCCGAAGGAAAGGTAATGCTGCATAAACCAAACAAGAAATGGATAAGACGGTTGCGAACCAGAGAAACTGAGAAAGGGGGTTGGTTACAACCTGGGAAGGTATTAGCACCCAGATTGTCCGCCGTACTCGACGGGATCCACGCTTAAAAGATTTGTGTTTTAAAAGGGGTAGTGTCAGTGCTATTTTTGTGTGCAAAAGCTGGAAAAGAATGCAAGTGTCAGTGCAAAGAAGTGTGAAGTGAAATAAAAAGTGTCAGTGTAAGGAAAGAATGTGAAACTCAAGACTATGAGGCTTGAAGAATAATGCTGGAAGGAGGGGGAATATACAGAGACTTTGGTTCGATAACTGTTAAGTTATGCCTACGTATCCTCTCGTGCAATGAGGAAGTCAGAACGCCGTAGTTCGACTCAAAGAGACTGAAAGATAAATTGACTAGTGAACTGCTTACTTGTCTATGCTCAAGTGTATGACCTGTCTGGCTCAGGTGCAAACTGTCTTGCATTAGACGGAAGAAGCAAGTTCTCGTTTATGAGTGAATGAGATGAGAAAAGAATCCAGGAGGAGACGATTATTGTTTGTTTTTTGTGTTTTCAGTCTTTTATTGCTTTTTATGTTTGTCATAAGAAAATGAGCTTAAGCCTAAACCAAAGGTTAGTAAACTCATCACATCCTCCCTCTGATTAGGGGTAATGAGAATACCTTAAGCATGAAGTAAGCACCTCACACTTAATCACCATGATGTAGGATTAAGATCATTAACCTACTTGTAATTATTTAGATGTTTTTGGAGTTTTTGTTTAATGTTAAGTAATGAGTTTAAGCCGTAATCAAGGATTTAATGGACCCATTACACCATTCTAATAGAAGGATAATAGATGAGAACATTTAAGCTGAGGAAGGCTCCTCAACTTAATCCATGATTAATGATTAACCTCATGACAAAACAAATCCTTTATTAAAGTGGATTTTAGTTAATGATAAGATTAAGAAATGGATTTTATGATTTGTAAGACAACTTGAGGAGGACTTGTCCATTAACACTAGGGTTAGTCCTTCTTAACCAATTAAGGAAGAATTAGAACCCTAATGCAAGGCCCAAGTTACAAGCTTGATGTCTTAGTGATTATTATGTGGATTGATTAAAGGGTTTAAACACATTAAGGTTTTAACACTTAGGATTAAAGTTATACACTCCATCCTAATAGAAGGATACATGCATAACCCTAATCACAAAGTCTTAAAACCTTAAAGGTTTAGCCTCCAATGATGGGGTGAGAAGAGAAGACTCAAAGATGACACAAAGGTAAAACTAATGGGTGGACTAATCAAATCCTAATTGTGATCATGCTTGGATGTTCCTAGGGTTTATGAAGCTTGCAAGAAGATCTTCAAGAGGAAATCCACCAAGAAAGAAGCAGATGAAAGGAGGAAGAAGTAGAAGAAGCAAGTCAACTTACTTCACTTAAGAAGATAAGTTGCTTGAAGAAAGAAAGTGAGGAGGGAACATGAATGAGCAAGCTCAATCTAATACACAAGTAAAATGCAGCAATGAATGCATAAGAGGGATGAGAAGAGATTATGAGAAGTGAAGGCAAATTCACTTCTCAAACACTTACCACCTGAAAAGTTAGCAACAAGAAATGAAAGGAAATGAAAATGAGATGAAATGCAAAGATGCAAACCAAAATCATAAGCATATACATGATGTTAATGATTCTAAGAGATGATGCAAACACATGTCAAGAGTTGTGGATGATCATACAAGGATGGGGATGCAAATGAAGCATGTTTTGAACCATGAAAGTTCAAGAATGTTTATGGAATGAATGCATAACATGGAAAATGAATGATGCAATGATCAAACATGATTCTAATATGTCCTAAGATGTCTTGGAAGTTATATGGATGCACAAAATGTCATGGTAAGTTCATGAATGCAAGCCTATGGAAGATGGATGCAAATGAAGGCAAAAATTAGGGTTTACATACAATATGCAATGCAAAATTCAAAATCAGAAGCAAATGACAAGATAAAAAATTGAAAATGGGAACAAAGGAACCCTAACCCTACATAAGTTCACTGCCCAAAGGAGGGGACCCAACTCTTAACCTAATGGGAATTATGATTTTCTCAAGTTGGCTAAGGTTTTAAGGTACCTCAAAAAGGAAAAATGCACATCAAATTGAAAATGAAAGATAACTCAAAACCAATTTTACCCTAGAAACTACATGATATGAGGAATGCAATGCAAAAAGAACCAACGTCAAACTCTTCATGGTTAGGCAGAATGAATTTTTCTAAGTTAGAACAAAAATATTGCCTTTTAAGAACTTTAATTCCAAAGAAAAATGTCAAAATAGGTTAAGAACCAAAAAGAAATTTGTTTGAAGAGTTTGATAATGTTTCTAAATGTATCAAAATGCAATGTAAATTTTTTTTGTGATTTTTAGAAACTTAAATGCTATTTTAATTAATTAATTCTCATTAACTAATTAAAATAATCATTTAAATATTTTTAAAATACGAAAATTATGCAAAAAATAAAATAAAAATTATTTTTAGAATGAGAAAAATATTTTAAGTCAGCATGCAAAAAAAAAAATTTGTGTGATGTTTTTTGATATTTTAAAATAAAAGAGAAAGAAAATGCAATGAAAATGAAATAAAAATCAAATTAAATGGAAAGTCAACTGATCCAAAGGCTGGGATTTGAACCTAGGGCGCGGGAATTGACTTGGCGCGTGATCTGAGGGCTGTAATTCAAACTGAACAAATCTTAATTAAGTAATTAATTAATCCTGATTAAATTAATTAATTGGGAATTAGGGTTAAGTGGGACAATCTGGGCCACACACGCGCGCGGGTAAATCAAATCCAAAGGCCAGTATTCAAACGGAACCCTAATCCTGATTAAGACACTTAATGACTTTCAGGTGGCCGGAAATGACCTCCGGTCATCTTCTCCGGCCACACTCCCCCCTGAAAAACTCTATCTCACTCCCTAGGTCATGAAATCACACCAAAATCTCCAGAACTCATCTCTTAACATTGAATAACAAGAAACCATGAACAAAAACAATTTATTTTAGCCATACAGAGAGAATCGAAGAGAAACAAATTTAGGGCAAAAGTTTCAGAGCAACATAAAATGCTTATTTCTGGCCCATTTTCAAAAGTAATCATATCCCCATGATCAGGGCAACACATAGAACAACTTTGTAACTAAAAAACAAGATTCTGGAAAAATTGTTCATCATGCTACCTTAGGTTGAGCTTTCAAATCCTGTACTTTCTGACCTTCTTCTTTGTGCTATTCCACTCCAATGAGTTCCCTGATGCTTCTGGTAAGCTTGAAATGAGTTTATATGGAGGGTTTTGAAGCTTTCAGTTCAGGGGTGGTGAAAATCGTATTTCTGTTTGGGGTGGTTTCAGGCTGCTTTGATGGGTGAGAGATGATCAGTGAAGCATTTTGAGATGAATGGTGGAAGAAATTTTGAGAATAAATGGCTGAGTTATGGGATTCGATAGAAAATGCAAAAAAGGGAGTTTTTGTAAACTATGGTGATGCTGTCTTGTGGGAGAGCTCAGTCTATGTTCTTATGTCAAATGGCTTGTGTTTGGTCCATGTATCAAGATGTGATAGGCCTGTGGAGTTGGTGTGGGCTATGCTGATTGGTATGGCTTGTTTTGCAAAAAGTCAAGGCTATGTGTCCTTTGAGGTATGGGCTGTTTCAGGCCTAGGACAAAGGCATGTCTGCTGCAGCTTGATTCAAGGAGTGTCATGAAATCAGATTTTGTGAGCTGTGGCAAGTAGATGAGAAGCTTTGGATCATTTTGCAATTTCATGGAGTTTTGGCCCCTTTTGGATTTCTTAATGATCAAGGCATGAAAATGAATGATTCTTTGGGCCATTCTGAGTTTTAGGTCATGTGTTATGTTTATGTAATGCTTAGAAGTCATTTTGAAGTCATAGAAATGCTTGGCATGAGAATTTGCAAGTTTCCCTCTTTGGTGCATAAGTGAGTTTTATGTGATTTTTCCCAACTTTGACAAGCCATAACTTTTGTTCTAAAATGAATTAGAATGAGTTCTTGTACTTTTTGAAAATGGGAGGATCCAATCTACAACTTTCATGACCAAAGATTTTTCATTTGAAGCATTTTTGGATCAAAAAGAGGAGGTTGAAAAACTTTCCCAAAATGGCAAGTTTTCATTACAAGTCACTTTCCCAAAATGGCAACTTTGCAAATGGCTTGAAATTCTTCAATTTTGTGAGCTTCTAACATCTTCTAAGATCAAATAAAGATCATGCACATTCAAAATGATGGAGAAGACCCTTTGGTTGGGTGATTGGGGGCCTCAGATGCCCTGATTTTGCACTGACTTGCATAAGAAGTCATCTACTGATCAGATGCCTTCCCCATAGAATTTCTTCATGAAAATTGGTATGCATGATCCTTATGACATATAGAGGCCAATAGAAACAAGAATGACCAAAAACTTTGGAGTTATGGCCTCTGAAACCAAAACCCTAATTTCAGGTCATCTGTGCAATTAAACTTGGCTCTGCTTCCATGCCTTTCTTAGTTCTTGTGATTTTTTGGCTTCCTTGATCTTGGGAGGATATAATATGATGCTTGAACATTCATGGACCCTTTTGGAATGATTGATGACCTTTGGAGTGGCTCAGATAGCTCAGGGATTGCTCAGATCACAAACCCTAGATGCAGATGACTTTGAAACAATGTAGTGAAGCAACAATGCAATATGAGATGCTATGATTGAACTTATGCAAATGAAAAGAATCACAAGACATGGTGAAATGAGTGAGGGAAAATTTGGGGTGTTTACAACTGCCCCTATTCAAACATGAGTTAGCTGTGTAGGATGTAAGCAACAGCTTAACAGGCAAACAAGATAACTTGTGGTTGAATACCAAAGACAGTCCAAAATTTGCACTCACTGAATGAAGAAGAAAAGGGATATAGATTGTAAAAGGAAGTAAAGTATGATTATAAAGTGCGGGCAACGGAGGACGACCGTCGAGCAGAGGACGACTGTTGGGGACAAGGCAATGACGGGGACGGCCGACATGCTGGGGAAATAAAGGGATTATGATGGGGACGACCATCAGATAAGGTAACAAGACTCTCTGAGGATTAAAGGTAAATGATGGGGACAATCATCGGGTTGAAGAAATAAATGATGAGGAACGGTTATCAAAGGTGAAGGACGATCACCTAGCAGGGGCGGCTGCTCTGTTGGGGATAAGATGAGGGACGGTCATCTAAGGTGAAGGACGATCACCTGGCAAGGTATGGCTGCCGAAAGTATCACGACATAGGACAAATGCCGGATAGAAAAGGTAGACGATGGGGACGGCCATCGGATAAGCATGATGAAAGACGATCATCAAGAGGTGAAGGACGATCACCTAGCATGGTACGGCTGCTCTTGGGGTTTATCATGACATAGGACGAATGTCAGATAACAAGATCAACGATGGGTACGGTCATCGGATAAAATGATGAAGGACGATCATCAGAAAGGTGAAGTGCGATCACCTGGCAGGGTACGGCTGCCGAAAGTATCACGACATAGGACGAATGTCAGATAGGAAGGGGTTCCAATGAATAGAGACTCCGCTGGGGATGATGAAGAATGGTCATCGAAAAGGTGAAGGACGATCACCTGGCAGGGTACGGCTGCCGGAAGGTATCATGACATAGGACGAATGTCAGATAGAAAGGAAATAGTTTATTCGGGATTTGCCGGAGACTCTTCTGGGGAGTAGTAGACACAGACGAGTGTCTAAATTCAAGAAGATATAAGTGTTTGGCACTATGTATAGATTAAAGATGCAGACGGGCATCCTTAAGACTATGATACGGACGAGTATCGATAGAAACAAACGCTGACGCATGTTCAGAGATGATGGTACGAACGAGTACCAACTGGTTAACAAAGAACACAGACGAGTGTCGACTCTGAGGGGATTTAAGTGGCATATACGAGGTACGGACGAGTATCTGAAATAAGTAAACATGGGTGAGACTCCGACGAGTGTTCAACTTGCTGGGGAGAGCACGACACGGACGGGTGTCGGAAGAAGTGTACTATAAACAAGTATTTGGTTCCCAAAGTGCTTAGGCAACTATGCTGGGGAATGGTGACACGAACGAGTGCCAAAAGGAGCATGTATCTGTATCTGGGAAATGTAAAGTGGACGCTTTGGCTTTCTTCCAGGGGGTTTGGAAAGTATTTTGTATACTGTTGATGGAATGTCAGTATTTACAAGTGTTCGGTTCGACACATGGCTTATGATTATGCAATATGTTTGATTTTTGTCATAATGCTTCGTGTTAGACGGAATGCTACGCTCTGGGGGAAAATATGATGTGAATGCTATGTTTATGCAAAGATACCAACCCGGGATTCGGATCCCGTTACAGAGAAGATTCCTGGCTGACTTGCTTGAAGTGGATATCCCAGCTGGGGAATGAGATCATTGGTAGATCTGATAAAATGATTCTGCTTGGGGAAACAGGTCACTGATAGACCTATCTTAATGATGATGAGCCCAGCTAGGGTCTGTGGAAGCTTTCGTCACTTTGTTGTGAGATCTTCAGGCATTGCTCTTCTGGATAGAGGCTGGGACTCTGCGGGGAGATGGTTCCCTGTCTGACACTTGGCTGAGGAGTAATGATGACTGGCAACTCAGTTGGGGATAAAGAATCTCTGGTGCTAGATGGGAGATGGGCTGAGTAAATAGTGATTTGGTAGCTTGCTGGGGAGAAGCTTTCACGCCCCCATATTGCACTTTGACTACCTGCAATCCTGTTATGACGAAGAAACGCACAAGTATCCCGAGGTATCCCCTATTGGATTCCATCATAGGAATTTAGACACTCCCAGGAGTAATATATTTCCTGTAAGCATGTGATTTAGAAAAGGTGCATCTGTACTTATGCAATCAATATTATGAGGACATCGAACATTTTTGCAAACGAGAATAAAATGTACGAGACAAAGCGTAACGGAAAATCTGGTTTTATTAATTTATGTGCCCCTGAATGGGAAAATGCAGCCAAAGAAACAAATCCCCTGAAATGAGGAGATTGTTACAAATTGAGAAACAAAAAGATGCTGGCAATGTTGATGACACTTCAAGGAGCTTCCCTTTTGCTATGACTTGTATGACATTGACGTTCTTCTTATCCTGCTTTTGAAGAAGGCTGATTCCGACCGAAGCTTGAACCTTTCGAAGCTTACCACATTGCAAGTGATACAGACGAATTCAGAATGCAGTTGTTCGCTTATTCCCTTATTTTGCGTGGATCGCCCTTTCGGGTTTTCAATCCATCGAGATACCCTTTTTTGCCTGAGTTGTCCAATGCGGCTTTTCAACTCAGCGGGTGTACACTTTTTATTTATTTTCCCTTATTTTTGCCCGAGTCTTTTATTCTGTTTTTGACTCGTCGGGATGCCCTATTTTTGCCTGGACTTACATTCTGTTTTTATGTCCAGCGGGTCATTTTATGCGAAGTATTTTTTAACTGCATCTGAATTCACAGGGGACAGGAAATCTTCACCATCCATAGTACTGAGCATCAGTGCTCCACCCGAGAAAACTTTCTTTACTATGAACGGACCATCATAATTCGGAGTCCACTTACCCCTGTGGTCTGTATGAGGAGGGAGGAGTCTTTTCAGCACAAGATCTCCTACCTGGTATTCTCGAAGCCTGGCTTTCTGATCGAAGGCTTTCTTCATTCTTTTCTGATACAGCATCCCATGGCAGATTGCAGCTAATCTCTTCTCTTTAATCAGATTCAGTTGTTCGTATCGGGATCGGACCCATTCTGCTTCATTCAGCTTAACATCCATTAATACCCGTAAAGATGGTAACTCAACCTCAACAGGTAGGACTGCCTCTATGCCATACACAAGTTGATACGGCATTGCCCCAGTGGATGTTCTGATTGACGTTCGGTACCCATGCAAGGTAAATGGTAGCATTTCATGCATGTCTTTGTAAGTAACCACCATCTTCTACACAATCTTCTTGATATTCTTGTTAGCTGCCTCAACAGCGCCATTCATCTTTGGCCTGTAAGGAGAAGAATTGTGGTGTTGGATCTTGAAGTCCCGACATAGTTCTGCCATCATTTTGTTGTTCAAGTTGGAACCATTATCAGTAATGATTCGCTCGGGAACTCCATACCGGCAGATGATGTCTCTCTTCAGGAATCTGGCCACCACTTGCCTTGTAACATTTGCATAAGAAGCTGCTTCGACCCACTTGGTAAAATAGTCAATAGCTACCTGGATGAATCTGTGGCCATTTGAAGCAGTTGGTTCAATCTTGCCAATCATATCAATGCCCCACATGGCAAAGGGCCAGGGTGAAGACATCACATTCAAAGGATTGGGAGGCACATGCACTTTATCCGCATAAATCTGGCATTTATGGCACTTTCTGGCGTAAGCACAACAGTCGGCATCCATTGTGATCCAGTAATAGCCTGATCTTAGCAACTTTTTAGCCATAGCATGCCCTCCAGTATGGGTACCAAAGGATCCTTCATGCACCTCGTGCATCAACGAATCTGCTTCTGCCCTATCAACACATCTGAGAAGTACCATATCAAAGTTTCTCTTGTACAAGGAACCGTCAGCATTCAGGAAGAAACTTCCAGTTAGCCTTCTTAATGTCTTCTTATCATTGGAAGATGCCCCAGGTGGGTATGTTTGATCCTCCAAGAAGCATTTGATATCATGGAACCAAGGCTTATCATCTTTAACAACATCTGCCGAGAACACGTATGCTGGTCTGTCAAGTCTGGACACTGAAATCCGAGGCACAAAGTTGGCATCTTGAACCTTGATCATGGATGAAATGGTAGCCAGAGCATCTGCAAACTGATTTTCATCTCGAGGGATATACTCAAGCTTGACTGTTGTGAAGAAAGTCAACAACCTCCTTGTATAATCCCGATAAGGTATCAGATGATCCTGGTGAGTGTACCATTTGCCGTTGGTTTGATTAATTACCAGAGATGAATCTCCGAACACAGTCAAAGTCTTGATCCTGAGGTCAATGGCTTCCTCAAGACCCATAATACAAGCTTCGTATTCAGCTTCGTTGTTAGTGCAGTTAAATGTGAGTTTTGCCGAGAAAGGCATGTGAACTCCCTTAGGTGTAATGAGTACTGCACCAACACCTCGACCATTCATATTAACAGCCCCATCAAACATCCTAGTCCATTCTTCTTCCGGGTCAGGCCCTTCAGTGTGAATAGGCTCTTCATGATCTTTTGCTCTTATGAACATGATGTCTTCATCGGGGAAGTCAAATCTCATAGGCTGGTAATCATCAATGGGTTGATCAGCAAGATAATCAGACAATACACTGCCTTTGATGGCTTTCTGGGATGTGTACTGAATGTCATATTCTGTGAGGATCATTTGCCATCTTGCAACTCGTCCGGTAAGTGTTGGCTTCTCAAAAATGTACTTAACTGGGTCCATCTTTGAGATCAATAAAGTAGTGTGGGTCAACATATACTGCCTTAGCCGGCGAGCAGCCCACGCTAAAGCACATCAAGTTTTCTCGAGCAGTGAATAACGCTGTTCACAGTCGGTAAACTTTTTTCTTAGGTAGTATATTGCATACTCTTTTCGACCAGACTCGTCATGCTGGCCCAGCACACACCCCATTGACTCTTCTAATACTGTCAAGTACATGATTAAAGGTCTTCCTTCAATTGGAGGTGTAACACGGTGGGAGAACTGACTTTTAGTTATGTTGCGGATAGCAAGAGTCGCCACCGACTTTTATTTTATCCAAAAGGAAAGGATATAAAAGAACAGGAAAGACCTTAAGAGATATTTTTGGGTCCGGGGGGTAGGTTATGTAAAGGGAAGGTGTTAGCACCCTTTACATCCATGGTTATCCATGGGCTCTTAGTTACTTAGCTCACTTTTGAATTGTTTTTGAAAGTGTAGTGTGTGGATAGAAAAATTTTCATATGAGTTAATAATGATCCATGTACGGATGCGTAAAAACTTGTTTTTTGAAAATTTGTTTGAAATTTGTTAAAGTGTTTGAAAAATGGAGTGAGCAAGCAACTAGGAGGTACCTACCCTAAAGTTTTAAGTCTTTCTTGTTCTTCATCCTTTAGTTGGTAAGACTATCCCTACTATTAAGGAGTAGGTAGTCATTACCTTGGATGTAAGGGACATGTGAGGGACATCTGATTATGAAGGCAACTGTGGGGTGTATTAAGCATACTGGAGGGACTATCATCATTATTCGAAGGGACTTGATTTTTAAAGGCAACCATTAGGGACTTGATGATTTTTTTTCTTTTTAAGGGACTTGCTTTATACACCCCACTTGACCTTATTAGTAGGCAACATTGAGGGATAACCTTAGAAATGTGAGATGGCGATTAAAAATCGACTTACGTGTGTGAGTGTTCAATATTATTTATCTTTTAATTAAAATGAGCTAAATTTATTTTAAATAGAATACACGTTTTGCACTCCCTAAATTACTAACCATAGCAACAATTAAAAAAAAATTTACATCCGGGAGCATTTACAAAATTATATAATAAGCAAATAAAAATAAATAGCAAAAATAAAAATAATAAGCAAATTAAAAAAAATATATAAGCAAAATACTAAGCAATAAATAAATAAATATGGGTTAGTAATAATAGAAATAAAAATTAAATAAGGTTAGTGAAATTAAATTAAATAATGTTAGAGAAATAATAATAATGATAAAAAATTATTAATAACATAGTTAATAAATATAATTAGCAAAATATTATAAGAACAAAATTAGAATAATAAACAAGAAAAGTTAGATTTTTAATATGAACAATTAAATAATTATCATGGTATTTTTAATTCATGTACAAACTATTAATTTATTTTTAGATATATTATAATTACAAAATTTAATTTTTAATTGTTCAAAAGAAAATAATTTAGGTTATCAACATAGCATAAAATATATTTACATCTTATATGAGGAAAATAGTTTACAATTATATTTACAAAAATTATACTAAATAAATATATATTATTATTTAGAAAGCAAAAATAATTTAGAAAATAAAATTAGGTTTTCACAAAATTAGGGTTTTGAAGGTTTGTTTTAGAAAATATTTTTTAGGGTTTTCTAATTTAACTATAAAATTATTTAATAATATACATATATTATATTTACATATATATAAATAAGAAAATAATTTTTGAATTTTAGAAAACAATGAAGTTTAGAAATTTTTAGAGAAAAAAATAAGATGTTTTTTTTTTAGATATTTGAACATATATGTATAGTACATAATTTTATTTTTTATTAACAATAAGAAATAACTAAATTAAATAATTAAAAGAATTAAAATAGAAAAAAGGTGTAAAAAATAAGAACTTACCTTGGCTGGGTTTGAACCCAGGACACTCATGCTGCAACCATCAAAACATACCACCAGGCCAGTCCACGCGCAGGTGCTAGAGAATGAGCTTCAATTGGTTTTGTTCTTTAACTACTGAAAATCATAAAAATAGTGAAACAAAAAAGGCCTGGGGGAGGCTTGAACCCAGGACCTTTGAACATTCAAACACGCGCATCACCACCCGGCTGGAAGAGCCCTTCTGGTAATATAGTGGTAGCATAATATAATATATTGAGTCTTCTGATTATCCTGAAAAAAATAGAAAAACAATGGTGTAAGGCAGGATTCGAACCCTGGCCTTTTCACCAAACACAAGCATCTCCTTCCACTGGGACAAGCCAGCGCTTGTGATAACCAACCAGCAATCAAACATAATATTTTAAACTATAATTTGAATTCCCTGAGCGCGCGAAAGACCTTCTTCTTCCCCAAATTTCCTGCGAAATTTGTTTCCCTTTTTCCTGCGAAATCTGTTGCAGGTTCTTCATGGTGTCAAACCTGCGAAAATCAAACTCATACCAAACAGCAATGATTCATGAAATTAATTATAGTTTTATGATCCTTGTGTCTCATAGAACATTCCTATGTGTCCAGAATTCATTTATATTTGGTCTAGCAAGAAGCCCTAAAAACTCAACCGAAACCCTAACAATGGCCTTTATTGATTCTGGTCATGAAACTTAGATTCGATTATCCAGGAAGCTTCACCACATCAAAACAAATCATATTAGTAAGTCACAATCAACAAACAACACATAAATCAATGGAATCGAAAACAAGCTATGGATGACATAAAACCGATTCGGTTTGTACATTACAACATGATTTGGATGCTTATGGATGATGGTTTATGATCAGAAGGGTCCAAGGAAGCTTGCTATGTCTTTATTTTACCTTTAAACCTCTTGGATGATGGAATCCGAATGTCACTTTTCAATGGTTTTTTTGGCTTTGTGAACTTACCTCTTGATGCAGCAAAATCGTGAATGAGGGTTTGCATTATGTTTGATACTTATATGTGAATGATTCTAGGTCAAAAACTTCATTGGTTGTGTGCAAGAATTGATTTAAAAAGATTGAGATTGATCATGCTTTGAAATTTCAATATTTGCTCATGAAAGCTTACTATTTTTGTACCAATCTCATGATTCCCTTCCTCTTTAATTCCAATCATCAATTAAGACTTTCTAGAAGCATTATCCAAATAAAATCTCTTATTTTCATATTTTATTTTTATTTAAAATGATTTTTAATGATTTAAATCAAAATAAATAGAAATAAAAATAATAAAAATTAGATTTTAAATGGTTTGGGTCGTGCATAGTACTAATGTATGGATTGGATCACAATTTGGCCAGCCCATTTGGAAAGAAGTGGTTTTAAACCTCCATTTTCAACATAAACCATCACAAAATTTCCCAACTTTGCAAGGGCATATCTCCCTCAATTTTAAAGGTATGAGGGTGTTATTGGACATTTTGGAAAGCTTGAAGAGTCCTCTAAACAACCCCATTGGTTTCAGGTCCATATCATTTACCAATCTCATGTTATGCCCTTTTGAAGTTGTTGACTTTTTCTTGACTTTTGAAATGACCTATAATGTCTTAGCTCATATCTTCCAAATGAAGCATTTTTGGGCTTAACTTGCAAGATCAAAGTTGTAGAGGATTCAATTTCCTTAAAAATGAGCTTTGGATGGAGACTTGGTGATGAAGTATGTGAAAGTTATGGCTGGTCAAAGTTCAGTTGACTTTTACTGAGGAAACCCTAATTTAGAAACTCCTGATTATTGATGATCTGGAATCTCCTTGATGAATCATGATCAACCCTTGATAAAATGATGAATTTTACTTCATATACTTGATGTTGGCAAAAAATCATGAAGTTTGACTTTGGTTTGACCACAGTTGACCTCAGTTTGACTTTTTAACTGCATTGACTGATTTTGACTTGTCTGATCATCTGACTGAGCAAACTTTTGAGAAAAGTCTTGAAACTTGTCATGGGGGTTCTTACACACATATAAGATGTTATGAAGCTCACTTGAAGTCTTGGAAATTTATTTAGCCTGATTAAAGTCAAAACCCTAGTTTTGGATGCACTGCTTAGGAGGTGCATTGTCTGAGGGAATTGTCAACTCTTCTGACCAATTATGAACTTTGTGAACCTTGTGAATCTTCATAAAGTGTCTTGTGATACTCATGGGAGGTGTTGTGAAGCTTGTGAACCTTGTGAACCTCATTAAGTGACTTGTAGGCTTCATGAACCTCATGAAAGGTTTGGTAAGCATTGTGGAACTTGTGAACCTTGTGAACCTTCAAGAAGTAACATGTAGACTTCATGAACCTCATGAAAGGTCTTGTAAATGTTGAGAAGCTGGTGAACCCTGTGAACCTTCATAAAGTGACTTGTAGACTTCATGAACCTCATGAAAGGTTTTGTAAATGTTGAGAAGCTTGTGAACCCTATGAACCTTCATAAAGTGACTTGTAGACTTCATGAACCTCATGAAAGGTTTGGTAAGCATTGTGGAACTTGTGAACCTTGTGAACCTTCAAGAAGTAACTTGTAGACTTCATGAACCTCATGAAAGTTTATGGAGATGTTGAGAAACTTGTGAACCTTGTGAACCTTCTTAGAACACAAAGTCTTGTATTGTGAGGGCAAATTTTGGGGTGCAACAGCTGCCCCTGTTCAATTTTCTGAAACCTGAGGGGTTAGATTGGTACATTTGCCAGTCGTGACCTGGAAGGTTGAAGGGGATTGAACACAAAAGCCCAAAAATTTGCACTTACCAGTGCATAGAGTGATATTGATGGTTGGTTGTATATGCTTGAGTGGGCTTAAAGATGCCACTTGGAGGAACTGGTGATGGGCTTAAAGATGCCATCTAAAGTATCAGAATATGATGATGTCTTTATGTTGATGCTGGATATCAGTACTAGGCCGTTGTATAAGCCGTCTCTGAATCATTTATGCAACATGATTTGAGTTGTAAATATTTTGGATTAGGGAATGGATCTTTGTACAAACCATTTTCCTATTCTCCAAGGGCCAAAAGAACGTCAGGATTTGTTCTTATGGATCAAAAGAATGTCAGGATTTGTCCTTCTGAGTAAGATGTCTTGAACAAGGAGTCAAAAGAGCGTCAGGATTTGCTCTTAAGGGTCAAAAGAACGTCAGGATTTGTTCTTTTGAATAGAATGTCTTGATCAAGGGGCCAAAAGAGCGTCAGGATTTGCTCTTAAGGATCAAAAGAACGTCAGGATTAGTTCTTCTGAAAGATGTCTTGGAGAATGGGTTAAAAGAGCGTCAGGATTTGCTCTTAATGATCAAAAGAACGTCAGGATTTGTTCTTCTGAAAAAGTCTTGGAGAATGAAGCAGTCCAGAAGTAATGATGATAGCTTTCAGGAGACTGGAGTAATCCCGTGGTAATAATAATGATATGCTCTCAGGAGACTGGAGTAATCCTGATGTAACAACATGTCTTCAGGAGGATTGGGCAATCCTGATGATTTTAATGATATGCTTTCAGGAGACTGGAGTAATCCTGATGTAACAGCATGTCTTCAAGAGGATTGAGCAGTCCTGATGAGATTATAAGCTTTCAGGAGGATAGAGCAGTCCTGATGATCATAAGTTTGTTTGTTGGATAATTACCCTGAAAACAAGGTAACATTCTGCATAATAATATTAGTTTATGCATTATGTATGCATGTATAATATGATGCACTTAAGTAATGTATTATGCACTCATGTATATGTATGTTATGGTATGATGTAAATGGTGTATGTATGATATGATACTGCCGGAAGCGCCTGGATATCTTCGTATAACAACTGCTGGCCAGGGAAAATAAATCCCGATTCGTTGTTGAAGAATATATTATACATAATCTTACGTCTGCTGGGGATAACAGGGTATAGATAACCTCCCGTATGCTGGGGATAGCAAGGTATATATAACCTCTCGTCTGCTGGGGATAGTAAGGTATATGTAACCTCCCGTATGCTGGGGATAGTAAGGTAGATATCACCTCCATCTTCGTTCGTCGTACCCTTATTGGAAAGTAATTTCCCGTATATCCGTATGAGGATAAAAGAGATGGATATAAATTCCAGGGGAGATGAGACTTTATGAAGATGGATTCGTCCTACTGAGGGTTTGTAACTGTCTTGTAAAGATGAACCGGTGAAGCTTTGTTGAAATCCTTCCCTCGTTCGTCCTTAGTAAATACTATTACTGCATTTTCATGCATTTCTGGTAAACATCAATCATATTTAAAAGCATACATACATTCAAACACAACCAATGGACGTTTCGCTTATGTAAATAGGGTAAAAGTAAATCTGGATTCAAAAGATGGAATTTATTTATATCAAAAAGTGACCCATACACGGGTAAGTTTGTACAAGGAGACATAAACCCTAGTAAGAGAATTTTGTCATAAAATTTTTACAAAACAAGGAAAATCAGCTATGTGGGAAACAATCCTATTAAGTTTCAATTCTACTATTGCCATTATCTTCAAATATCTCATCTTCTGCTGTTGAGACGGAAACGATTGGATTGAGCTTTATCTGTTCGAGCTTGAATAAGTAGTACAACTGGTTGCAGTTTTATGAGTGATCCAAACAAGACATAGTCATACGCTTTAATCCCTAACTTTTGCCTGGATTGCCCTTTCGGGTTTTCAATCCACCGGGATACCCTTTTTTGCCCAAGCCGCCTTTTCAGGTTTTCGACTTGCCGGGTGTACATCTTTTTATATATATCCCTAATTTTTGCCCAAACCCTTTTGGTTTGCCGGGATGCCCTTATTTTTGCCTAGGCCTGTCAACCTAGCGAGTCTCTTTTTATGCGTAGTATTTTTTAACTATGTCTGCGTTTACGGGCTGTGGGAAATCTTGACCATCCATTGTAGTCAGTATCATGGCACCTCCTGAGAACACTGTCTTGACTACAAATGGTCCTTCATATGTTGGGGTCCACTTGCCCCTAGGATCACCCTGTGGTAATATGATACGCTTGATTACCAAGTCACCAGCCTGATATACCTTTGGCTTAACCTTCTTGTTAAAAGCTTTGATCATCCGTTTCTGGTACATCTGGCCATGACAAACTGCTGCTAGCCTTTTCTCATCAATCAAATTTATCTGGTCAAGTCGAGTCTGGATCCACTCATCTTCATCCAAGCCTGCATCCTTCATAATTCTCAAGGAGGGAATCTGAACTTCAATGGGCAGAACTGCTTCCATACCATAGACTAAGGAGAATGGGGTTGCCCCTGTTGAAGTACGTATTGTAGTACGATAACCATGAAGAGCAAATGGTAACATCTCATGCCAATCCTTGTAAGTAACAGTCATCTTCTGTACAATCTTCTTAATGTTCTTATTAGCCGCTTCAACTGCCCCATTCATCTTCGGACGATACGGAGAAGAGTTATGATGCTTAATCTTGAACTACGTGCAGAGATTAGTAATCATAGTGTTGTTCAGATTAGAGCCATTGTCAGTGATAATCCTTTCAGGGATGCCATACCTACATATGAGATTATTCTTAATGAATCGAGCCACAACATTCTTAGTAACAGATGCAAATGAAGTTGCTTCTACCCACTTCGTGAAGTAATCAATAGCAACCAGGATGAAACGATGCCCATTAGAAGCAGTAGGCTTGATCTCACCAATCATATCAATACCCCACATGGCAAAGGGCCAAGGAGCGGTCAACACATTCAATGGTGATGGAGGTACATGGACTTTATCAGCATAAATTTGACATTTGTGACATGTTCTGGAGTGTTGATAGCAATTAGCTTCCATGGTAGACCAATAGTAACCTGCTCTCAATATCTTCTTTGCCATGGTATGTCCACTAGAATGAGTGCCAAAGATCCCATCATGCATGTCTTCCATAATCTCAGTTGCTTCCTTCTTGTCCACACAACGAAGCAAAGTTGAATCATGATTGCGTTTGTACAAAATGCCATTACTCAAAAAGAACTTAGCAGAGAACCTCCTCAGAAACTTCCTATCTTTGACAGATGCCCCTTCAGGGAACTCCTGAGCTTCAAGATATCTTTTCACTTCATAGAACCAAGGCTTCTCTTCTACCCCTTCAGTGTCAATCTCATTGCAGTATGCAGGCTTTTCAAATCTATCAATGGTAATCTTGGGAGCTTCATCATCCCAGCTGATCTCAAACATAGATGCCATGGTGGCTAATGCATCTGCCAACTGATTCTCTCTTCGTGGAATATGCCCAAAGGTAATCTCTTTGAAATGTGGGATCAAAGACAACACATGCTCTCTGTACGGAATGAGGTTATCATGCTTGGTATCCCAATCTCCTTTAATCTGACTTACTACCAGGGCTGAATCTCCATACACATCAAGGAACTGAATCTTCATATCAATAGCAGCTTTAATACCCAGGATACATGCCTCATATTCAGCCATGTTATTGGTACAATGGAAACAAAGTCTAGCAGTAATCGGGGTATGACAACCTTCAGGGGAACTAATCACAACACCAACACCATTACCAAGTGCATTAGAGGCACCATCAAAAACCATAGTCCATCGGGATCCTTGTTCAGGTCCGTCATATTGTCCAGGTTCTTTGGTAATAATCATAATGTCTTCATCAGGGAACTCAAAATTCATTGACTGGTAATCATCCACTGCTTGATGAGCCAAATGATCAGCAACAACACTTCCCTTGATGGCTTTCTGAGTAGTATACTGTATGTCATATTCTGTTAAGATCATTTGCCATCTTGCAATTCTTCCGGAGAGAGCAGGTTTCTCAAATATGTACTTGATTGGATCCATCTTTGAAATCAACAAGGTAGTATGGGTCAACATATACTGTCTTAGTCGGCGAGCAGCCCATGCCAAAGCGCAGCAAGTTTTCTCGAGCAGTGAGTATCTTGTTTCACAGTCGGTAAACTTTTTGCTAAGGTAGTATATTGCCTGCTCTTTTCGACCAGTCTCGTCATGTTGCCCCAACACACACCCCATTGAGTTGTCTAACACTGTTAAGTACATAATCAAGGGTCTCCCATCAACTGGTGGCATCAAAATTGGTGGTTCTAGCAGATATCTCTTGATTTCATCAAAGGCTGTCTGGCACTCATCATTCCATTCCATCACCTGATCTTTCTTCAACAACTTGAAAATTGGCTCACAGATGGTAGTTAATTGGGAGATAAATCTTGCAATGTAGTTCAATCGTCCCAAGAAACCTCTAACCTCCTTCTCAGTACGGGGAGATGGCATCTCTCGTATAGCTTTTACTTTTGCAGGATCCACTTCAATACCTTTTCCACTGACAATGAAACCCAGAAGTTTACCAGATCTAACTCCAAAAGTACACTTGTTTGGATTCAATCTCAACTTGTATTTCTTTAACCTCTCAAACAACTTGTGCAGATGATCAAGATGTTGCTCTTCATGCTGAGACCTGGCTATCATATCATCTACATATACCTCTATCTCATGATGAATCATATCATGAAACAAAGCCACCATAGCACGCTGATATGTTGCCCCCGCATTCTTCAAACCAAATGGCATTACCTTATAGCAAAAGGTGCCCCACTGTGTCACAAATGTTGTCTTCTCCATATCTTCAGGTGCCATCTTGATTTGATTGTAACCAGAGAAACCATCCATAAAAGAGAATACCTTATGCTGAGCAGTGTTGTCCACCAGAATATCAATATGAGGAAGTGGAAAGTCATCTTTAGGGCTGGCCTTGTTCAGATCTCTGTAGTCCACACACATACGTACCTTACCATCTTTCTTAGGAACCGGTACCACATTTGCAACCCACTGAGGATAAGAAGTCACTGCTAAGAACCCTGCATTGAACTGTTTCATTACCTCTGCCTTGATCTTTTCTGACATTTCAGGACGCATACGACGAACCTTCTGCTTCTTTGGACGACAATCTTCTTTCACTGGCAAACGGTGAACCACAATGTCTGTATCCAACCCTGGCATATCTTCATAAGACCAAGCAAAGATTTCTACATAGTCACGTAACATCTGAATCAACCTGCTCTTGACACTGTCCTCTAAATCAGCCCCTATCTTGACCTCTTTTCTGTTCTCTTCAGTTCCCAGATTCACAACTTCGACTGGCTCTTCATGTGGCTGTATAGCTTTCTCTTCTTGTTGTAACAACCTAGCAAGCTCTACAGGTATTTCACAATCGTCCTCATTTCCGTCTTCAGTTTGATAGATCGGATTCTCGAAATTATAATTGGCAATAGTAGAACTGTTATCAACAGGATCCAGAGTGGATGAGGATCTGCATTTTAGTGATGTGGGTGTGTGTAAGAACACATAGCTGATAAAGCAAAAATAAAAAGAAAAGAAAGACAAGGAACACAATATTTACGAAAACGAAACGTCCATTGATTTTATTGAATGAAGTATGCAAATGAAATGACAGCCCGTAACAAGCACACCATTGTGCCCCGGGTAAGACACATGGCTTGAAAGTTTTATTGTTCAAGAAATTACAAACTTAAAAAACATAACACAGTAATAGTATTTACTCCTGACTAAAGGAGATAGGGATAACATCTTCAGCTTTCCAATTATTGAGCCCAGCACCCACAGTAGGAAAAATCCATGCATCCAAGTTGTATTCTTCATCATAGTCTCCCACAACATTGACCTGATCTTTCATAACCCCTTGACTGGTGATACGAGCAGCACGAGCACGACGAACGGCCTTCTGGGACTCTGCAGTGAAACCCAAACCAAACTTGTCAGACTTGTATGGGATATCAGGAAGCTGACCCCAAATAGTACAACCACCTTCATCCACCACAGCTCTTGCATCATTGAGGGAAGCCATTGCCATTGTTGGAGGTTTTCTGGTGACCACAGGAACTTTCTTCACAATGGGAGGAGCTACATAATCATTAACAACCCAAGGAACCACTTCAAACGTCTGACACGGAGTTTCAATGTATTTACCTTCCATTTCCAGATACTTGAAAGTGTTTACATGGCTGACAAAGTATTCTTCTTCTCCATAGACAGTAACAACCTTTCCATCCACCGGATATCTCAACTTTTGGTGCAATGTAGAGGTTACAGCACCTGCCCCATGGATCCAGGGACGACCAAGCAGACAAGAGTACGAAGGACGAATATCCATCACAAAAAATGTAGCAGTAAACACCTGGGAGCCAACTTTGATTGGAAGATCAATTTCCCCATGTACTACTCTTCTAGAACCATCAAAAGCCTTTACCACAATGTTGCTGGGCTTCAGCACAACATCTCCAGGAATCAGCTTATTCAGGACTTCCTTAGGCAACACATTCAAAGAGGAACCATTGTCTATTAGCACATGTGACAAGGTAGTGCCCCTGCATTCAATTGAAACATGCAAGGCCCTGTTATGATCCCTCTTGGCAGGGGTCAAGTCAGCATCAGAAAATCCTAACCCATTGTCATAGGTCAGGTGGGCAACACAGTTCTCAAATTGGTCAACAGAAATCGCACTGGGTACATGAGCAGTTTTCAAAAACTTGATCAAGGACTTGGTATGAGCCTCAGAACATAATAACAAAGACAGCATAGAAATCTTCGAGGGAGTATGCCCCAGCTGATCAACAATGTCATAATCACTCTTGCGAATGATTTTCAATACTTCTTCCATCTGCTTAGAGAGATCATCAGCAGCTGGCACATCAGTAGCTACAGGCTCAATAACAGGACCCTTGCCCCGAGCATCAGTGGTGTAAGTAGCAGCAGGAGTAACTGCATTCTTAGAAGCAACTGGAGGAGAGAAGACCCTTCCACTACGAGTGATCTTGCTAGATCCAGCAATATTATCAATGTCTACAGGCACATCAGCTACAGGATCTTGCTTAACACCATGGATGTAAACATCAGACCCATAGTGCCAAGGTACAGCTTTGTCATACGTATATGGGATAGGACCAGGAGTAGTAATAACCACAGGAGCTACTCTGGCTTCAGCAACAACTTTCACAGGACCTTCAGCAGTAATCTTGATTGGACCCTGATGAGTGATTTTAATGGGACCCTTTGAAGTGATTCTTATTGGTACTTTGTCAACCATGTCAACCTCTTCAATCTTCCTACCCTGAGTCAGATGATCCACCATACTTTCTACAGAAGACGGTCTTCTTTCAAACACTATGGTGTAATTGTCCATGAGACGCTGAATTCCGTCTTTCAACCTGAAGCACTTCTCTGGATTATACTCACAATAAACACAATCTTCACGACAACCCGGAAAGAACCCAGCTTGTACCAACTTCTTTCTGATGACAGACAATGGTGTGGTCAATTCCTCAACTGAATGGATATGCAGATCTTCCTCAATAGCATTGACAGTCTTCTCGTGATTTGGCATTGGAGCAGTAATCACATTGGGAGCACCCGGAGGATCAAACTCAATTTCTCCAGCATCAATCATATCCTGAATTTTATTCTTCAGAATCCAGCAGTTATTAGTATCATGTCCCTGACAGTTTGAATGGTATGCACACCTTGCATTGGGATTGTACCTGGGAGAGGTAACATTAGGATTCTGAGGAGCCTCTTTCAAGGTAATGAGTTCAGCCTTCAACAAGTGTTGCAATGCCTGAGCCATTGACATGTTGATCTTCGTGAACTGTCTTCTAGCCCTCTGTTGGTTGCCCTGTGGCTGCTCTGTTGTTGCAGGAGTTGGATTTGAAATATGAACTACACTAACAGACTGATGCCTTCTGTTACGATCAGGCTGGCCATAAACAACATTGGATTCCTTCTTCCCAGTGGGAGGCTTCTTTGCAGCACCTGATGAGGAAGCACCCACTTGGATCTTACCATTCTTTATACCATTTTCTACTCGCTCTCCTGTCATGATCAACTCAGTGAAGCCAGATGATGAGCTTCCAATGAGATGACTGTAGAATGGACCATTCAGTGTACACATGAACATATCAACCAGCTCCCTATCAGTCAAAGGGGGTTGAACTCTTCCAGCTAAATCTCTCCACTTCTGAGCATACTCTTTAAAACTTTCTTTGGCACCCATAGACATGCTCTGAAGCTGCATGCGAGTGGGGGCTAAGTCAGCATTGTATTGATACTGCTTATAGAAAGCTTCAGCAAGATCATTCCAGTCTCTGATGTTAACACTCTCCAACTGATAATACCACTCCAACTGAGCTCCAGATAAGCTCTCTTGAAAGAAATGGATCCACAACTTCTTATCAGCAGTGTGGGGTTGAATTCTTCTGACATAGGACCTCAGATGCAGTTTGGGACAAGAGACCCCATCATAGACAACAAATGTAGGAACTTTGAACCCAATGGGTATGACTACCCCAGATATCAAACTCAAATCCTCAAAATCCAGCCCGGATGATTTCTGCAATTCCATAGCATCCATCCTATCCACCAGCATCTTGAATTTGTCTTCATTAGGCTCATGGTAGTAGTTAGCCTCAGAATCAGAGTCCCCCATTGTATGGTGGAGACTGCCTACCTCTTGCTCAGATTCTTCAGATTCATAGTCTTCAGCTGGTTCTTTGGTCTTGGCAAGACCTTTGAACCTTCTTCCCATGTTGATCAACCCAGCAGACCTTCTAGCCTTCTTAGTCTTCTTGGCCAGTAGTGCCTTCAATTCATCTTGCCCCTTGGACAAGTTCAGGATCAGCTCTTGGAACTGTGCATTTTGTGCCTGGAGATCCTTAACTGATTGTTCAAGAGCCATTGCTGAAATAAACAGCGAGAAGATGAGAAACCTGTGCACAATTATAAACCTGTGATGTGATGATATGATATGGGAATGCATATGCAATGTTTTCAAGGACCGCAGGATTTAAATTTGCTTAAACAAGAAAGTAAACTTTTATTAGTAATAACTTTGTTTTGCCTTTTAGGCTTACAAAAAATGAAAATGAAATAAGTACAAAAAATGGGGTTTTAAGTCTCCCATGGACGTTTCCTCTTTGTATTGAGGTATGAGTTGAGGTTTCGTTCCTCGTGAAGTTGCTTTGTTAGCTCTAGGATTCTCGTTTGGCTTGCTTTGTAATGAGCCTCGAAAGTATCCCTTTGCTCCTTCAGTTGGATCCATGATCTCTGCAAGTCTTCCATATCAGTAGGCATGTCTGGGTGAAGGATGGTATAAGTTGTGTCTCCTTCAGCAACAGGTTCCATGGTAACTGGTAGGACGGCAGGATATGGCATCATGAGTGTCTGAGCACGAGATCGTACCCATCTGAGATAAGCCTCCATAGGAATAGTGTACTTAGGCTCCAGTGTCTTACTGTCAACCCTGTTTACCTTTCCCCAAGCTCGTATGAATCTCTGACGGTAACCCTGAAGATCGTTGTCGTAGTCAAATACAATGCCCTGAATCAACATATCATGTGGACCATCACTCCGGGCGTAACCAAACTGTCGTAAAGCTAGAGAGGGGTTGTAGGTGATGCCTCCTCTTATGCCTAGAAGTGGCACATTAGGAAACTCCCCACAATGGTCAATGATGGTGACATCCTCCATAGATCTGGAGCACCAATGGATGTCTGAGTGAGAAAGTGACATGATCCTCTTGGACCATCTGAACCCTTGCTCATTCTTCATTACTGAGCGAGGAAGGTGAGAAATAAACCACCTAGAAAGCAAAGGTATGCAGCACATCAAAGTTCCTCTTGCCCTTGTAGCACGGGTATGAAGAGAATGTAGGATATCTCCAAGCAATGTAGGCACTGGATTGTGACTCAGGAAAATGTTGATGGCATGAACATCTATGAACTGATCTGGATTGGGGAACAATACTAAGCCATATATCAGCAAGGCTAAGACCTCCTCAAAAGCATCATAGCTCATGGCCTTCAAGAACATTTGAGCCTTATCCATTAGCACCTTGGCAAGAATACCCTTGACTCCGCTTCTCGTCTCTAGAACAATGTCAGATTTCTTCAGATGTAGGGCTGCAGCAATAACCTCTGGTTTAAGCTCTTTCTCTAAGCCTGTGAAGGGTCTTTGATCAAGAACAGGTATACCCAGAAGTTTAGAGAACTCCTCCATGGTAGGAACTAGCTGGTAGTCGAGGAATGTGAAGCAATGGTGCTTAGGGTCAAAGAACTGAAACAGGACACTCATCATGTCTTCATTGAACCCTGAAGTGACTAGATCCAATAGGTGACCATGTCTCTTGATGAACTGGGAATGATCAGACACTTGAGAAACCAACTCTTTAAGCTTAGCAGGTATCCCCACAAAGTTGATCCTGATGGTGTTTCTACGAGCAGAAGCCATGACCTGCAACAAAGAACAAAGATAAATCCTTTGGTCCTTGAAATGGTTAGTGAAAATGCTATGCTTATGATGCATGATGATGTCATGATGTTATGTTCAATCACAAACATGTGGCACACACAAACAAGTCACACCATAGCCCTAGGTTTAAAGGCTTGCATGAGGTTTAAGGTAAGTACCCTCCCCTGAAGTTAGTTGGTTCATCCTGTCCTACAAAAGTAACCAGGTTCTAAGGGATCTCAATATCATTGATCCTTCACAAGGGTGGTTGATCAGAAGGCAACTTACTTGCCAACCAAAACCCTCCAAGTTTAGAATCTCAATGAGCGTAGTATCGAGTGTCAACCGACTTCAGTCTGCACCAAAGCCGGTTACCTCACTACCTTCTAAAGGCCAAGATGAGTTAACTAGGGTTCTAAAAGTTAGTTAGTGCATTGACAACATATGACAGCCTCATATTATCCTCAACTTGACTTAAGGAACATAAGCACCAACCAAGAAGTCGCACTAACTATGGCCACCAGATCAACCGTATCGATATACGTCGTACAGTTTCCTTGTTCTATTGCCATTTACCTAAGGTACACTAGATCCGGGTTAGGACCTTTCACACATAAGAGCATCCCAACAATATAATAATAAAGCAAACAAATCAAACAATATTAAAGTGATCTTAATTCCTAAGGGTACCCCTCTTAAATAAAGTCCCCAGCAGAGTCGCCAGTTCTGTAACACGGTGGGAGAACTGACTTTTAGTTATGTTGCGGATAGCAAGAGTCGCCACCGACTTTTATTTTATCCAAAAGGAAAGGATATAAAAGAACAGGAAAGACCTTAAGAGATATTTTTGGGTCCGGGGGGTAGGTTATGTAAAGGGAAGGTGTTAGCACCCTTTACATCCATGGTTATCCATGGGCTCTTAGTTACTTAGCTCACTTTTGAATTGTTTTTGAAAGTGTAGTGTGTGGATAGAAAAATTTTCATATGAGTTAATAATGATCCATGTACGGATGCGTAAAAACTTGTTTTTTGAAAATTTGTTTGAAATTTGTTAAAGTGTTTGAAAAAAGGAGTGAGCAAGAAACTAGGAGGTACCTACCCTAAAGTTTTAAGTCTTTCTTGTTCTTCATCCTTTAGTTGGTAAGACTATCCCTACTATTAAGGAGTAGGTAGTCATTACCTTGGATGTAAGGGACATGTGAGGGACATCTGATTATGAAGGCAACTGTGGGGTGTATTAAACATACTGGAGGGACTATCATCATTATTCGAAGGGACTTGATTTTTAAAGGCAACCATTAGGGACTTGATGATTTTTTTTCTTTTTAAGGGACTTGCTTTATACACCCCACTTGACCTTATTAGTAGGCAACATTGAGGGATAACCTTAGAAATGTGAGATGGCGATTAAAAATCGACTTACGTGTGTGAGTGTTCAATATTATTTATCTTTTAATTAAAATGAGCTAAATTTATTTTAAATAGAATACACGTTTTGCACTCCCTAAATTACTAACCATAGCAACAATTAAAAAAAAATTTACATCCGGGAGCATTTACAAAATTATATAATAAGCAAATAAAAATAAATAGCAAAAATAAAAATAATAAGCAAATTAAAAAAAATATATAAGCAAAATACTAAGCAATAAATAAATAAATATGGGTTAGTAATAATAGAAATAAAAATTAAATAAGGTTAGTGAAATTAAATTAAATAATGTTAGAGAAATAATAATAATGATAAAAAATTATTAATAACATAGTTAATAAATATAATTAGCAAAATATTATAAGAACAAAATTAGAATAATAAACAAGAAAAGTTAGATTTTTAATATGAACAATTAAATAATTATCATGGTATTTTTAATTCATGTACAAACTATTAATTTATTTTTAGATATATTATAATTACAAAATTTAATTTTTAATTGTTCAAAAGAAAATAATTTAGGTTATCAACATAGCATAAAATATATTTACATCTTATATGAGGAAAATAGTTTACAATTATATTTACAAAAATTATACTAAATAAATATATATTATTATTTAGAAAGCAAAAATAATTTAGAAAATAAAATTAGGTTTTCACAAAATTAGGGTTTTGAAGGTTTGTTTTAGAAAATATTTTTTAGGGTTTTCTAATTTAACTATAAAATTATTTAATAATATACATATATTATATTTACATATATATAAATAAGAAAATAATTTTTGAATTTTAGAAAACAATGAAGTTTAGAAATTTTTAGAGAAAAAAATAAGATGTTTTTTTTTTAGATATTTGAACATATATGTATAGTACATAATTTTATTTTTTATTAACAATAAGAAATAACTAAATTAATTAATTAAAAGAATTAAAATAGAAAAAAGGTGTAAAAAATAAGAACTTACCTTGGCTGGGTTTGAACCCAGGACACTCATGCTGCAACCATCAAAACATACCACCAGGCCAGTCCACGCGCAGGTGCTAGAGAATGAGCTTCAATTGGTTTTGTTCTTTAACTACTGAAAATCATAAAAATAGTGAAACAAAAAAGGCCTGGGGGAGGCTTGAACCCAGGACCTTTGAACATTCAAACACGCGCATCACCACCCGGCTGGAAGAGCCCTTCTGGTAATATAGTGGTAGCATAATATAATATATTGAGTCTTCTGATTATCCTGAAAAAAATAGAAAAACAATGGTGTAAGGCAGGATTCGAACCCTGGCCTTTTCACCAAACACAAGCATCTCCTTCCACTGGGACAAGCCAGCGCTTGTGATAACCAACCAGCAATCAAACATAATATTTTAAACTATAATTTGAATTCCCTGAGCGCGCGAAAGACCTTCTTCTTCCCCAAATTTCCTGCGAAATTTGTTTCCCTTTTTCCTGCGAAATCTGTTGCAGGTTCTTCATGGTGTCAAACCTGCGAAAATCAAACTCATACCAAACAGCAATGATTCATGAAATTAATTATAGTTTTATGATCCTTGTGTCTCATAGAACATTCCTATGTGTCCAGAATTCATTTATATTTGGTCTAGCAAGAAGCCCTAAAAACTCAACCGAAACCCTAACAATGGCCTTTATTGATTCTGGTCATGAAACTTAGATTCGATTATCCAGGAAGCTTCACCACATCAAAACAAATCATATTAGTAAGTCACAATCAACAAACAACACATAAATCAATGGAATCGAAAACAAGCTATGGATGACATAAAACCGATTCGGTTTGTACATTACAACATGATTTGGATGCTTATGGATGATGGTTTATGATCAGAAGGGTCCAAGGAAGCTTGCTATGTCTTTATTTTACCTTTAAACCTCTTGGATGATGGAATCCGAATGTCACTTTTCAATGGTTTTTTTGGCTTTGTGAACTTACCTCTTGATGCAGCAAAATCGTGAATGAGGGTTTGCATTATGTTTGATACTTATATGTGAATGATTCTAGGTCAAAAACTTCATTGGTTGTGTGCAAGAATTGATTTAAAAAGATTGAGATTGATCATGCTTTGAAATTTCAATATTTGCTCATGAAAGCTTACTATTTTTGTACCAATCTCATGATTCCCTTCCTCTTTAATTCCAATCATCAATTAAGACTTTCTAGAAGCATTATCCAAATAAAATCTCTTATTTTCATATTTTATTTTTATTTAAAATGATTTTTAATGATTTAAATCAAAATAAATAGAAATAAAAATAATAAAAATTAGATTTTAAATGGTTTGGGTCGTGCATAGTACTAATGTATGGATTGGATCACAATTTGGCCAGCCCATTTGGAAAGAAGTGGTTTTAAACCTCCATTTTCAACATAAACCATCACAAAATTTCCCAACTTTGCAAGGGCATATCTCCCTCAATTTTAAAGGTATGAGGGTGTTATTGGACATTTTGGAAAGCTTGAAGAGTCCTCTAAACAACCCCATTGGTTTCAGGTCCATATCATTTACCAATCTCATGTTATGCCCTTTTGAAGTTGTTGACTTTTTCTTGACTTTTGAAATGACCTATAATGTCTTAGCTCATATCTTCCAAATGAAGCATTTTTGGGCTTAACTTGCAAGATCAAAGTTGTAGAGGATTCAATTTCCTTCAAAATGAGCTTTGGATGGAGACTTGGTGATGAAGTATGTGAAAGTTATGGCTGGTCAAAGTTCAGTTGACTTTTACTGAGGAAACCCTAATTTAGAAACTCCTGATTATTGATGATCTGGAATCTCCTTGATGAATCATGATCAACCCTTGATAAAATGATGAATTTTACTTCATATACTTGATGTTGGCAAAAAATCATGAAGTTTGACTTTGGTTTGACCACAGTTGACCTCAGTTTGACTTTTTAACTGCATTGACTGATTTTGACTTGTCTGATCATCTGACTGAGCAAACTTTTGAGAAAAGTCTTGAAACTTGTCATGGGGGTTCTTACACACATATAAGATGTTATGAAGCTCACTTGAAGTCTTGGAAATTTATTTAGCCTGATTAAAGTCAAAACCCTAGTTTTGGATGCACTGCTTAGGAGGTGCATTGTCTGAGGGAATTGTCAACTCTTCTGACCAATTATGAACTTTGTGAACCTTGTGAATCTTCATAAAGTGTCTTGTGATACTCATGGGAGGTGTTGTGAAGCTTGTGAACCTTGTGAACCTCATGAAGTGACTTGTAGGCTTCATGAACCTCATGAAAGGTTTGGTAAGCATTGTGGAACTTGTGAACCTTGTGAACCTTCAAGAAGTAACATGTAGACTTCATGAACCTCATGAAAGGTCTTGTAAATGTTGAGAAGCTGGTGAACCCTGTGAACCTTCATAAAGTGACTTGTAGACTTCATGAACCTCATGAAAGGTTTTGTAAATGTTGAGAAGCTTGTGAACCCTGTGAACCTTCATAAAGTGACTTGTAGACTTCATGAACCTCATGAAAGGTTTGGTAAGCATTGTGGAACTTGTGAACCTTGTGAACCTTCAAGAAGTAACTTGTAGACTTCATGAACCTCATGAAAGTTTATGGAGATGTTGAGAAACTTGTGAACCTTGTGAACCTTCTTAGAACACAAAGTCTTGTATTGTGAGGGCAAATTTTGGGGTGCAACAGGAGGCATAAGGATTGGAGGCTCTTGTAAGTATTCCTTGATTTTTCAAAAGCCTTCTGGCAGTCTTCGTTCCACCTGACCGCTTTCTCTTTTCTTAACAGCTTGAATAAAGGTTCACAGGTTGCAGTGATATGAGATATGAACCTTGAAATGTAGTTCAATCTACCTAAGAACCCCCGAACTTCTTTTTCAGTTTTCGGTGCAGGCATTTCTTGAATGGCTTTTACTTTATCAGGGTCAACTTCAATCCCTTTTTCACTTACAATAAATCCCAACAGCTTACCGGATTGCACCCCGAATGTGCATTTGTTGGGGTTTAGCTTCAATTGGTACTTCCTCAGACGCTTGAATAACTTCAACAGATTCGTCAGGTGGTCTTCTTCTGTGAGGGACTTGGTAATCATGTCATCCACATAACATTCAATTTCTTTGTGGATCATGTCATGGAATAATGTCACCATAGTCCGTTGATAAGTGGCACCAGCATTCTTCAGTCCGAATGGCATCACCTTATAACAGTATGTGCCCCAGGGTGTGATGAAAGTTGTCTTCTCCATGTCTTCAGGTGACATTTTGATCTGATTATATCCTGAAAATCCATCCATGAAGGAGAACACCGAGAACTGAGCCGTATATTCGACCAATACATCAATGTGAGGTAGAGGGAAATCATCTTTCGGGCTGGCTCTGTTCAGATCCCGGTAATCCACACACATCCTCACCTTGCCATCCTTCTTAGGCACAAGTATAATGTTAGCAACCCACGGCGGGTAACTAGTCACAGCAAGGAAACCGGCGTCCCCCTGTTTTTGTACCTCTTCGTTTATCTTCATTGCCATATCTGGGCGAGTACGGCGCAACTTCTGTTTTAATGGTGGGCAGTCTTCTTTCAGAGGCAGCTTGTGCATGACAATGTCGGTGTCCAACCCTGGCATATCCTGATAAGACGAAGCAAAAACATCCACATATTCCCGAAGCATATCAATCAGTTGCTCTTTCACTGAATCTTGTAAGCAGGCCCCGATCCTGACTTCTTTCAAGTCTTCTTCCGTACCAAGATTAACCGTCTCAACCTCCTCCTGATGAGGAGTGATAACCTTCTCCTTTTGCCTTAACAACCTGGCTAGCTCTTCAGGTAGCTCATAATCTTCTTCGACCCCTTCATCAGCTTGATTGATTGGATTGTCAAAGTCATACGAAGTCATAGCAGTGTTGTTGTCGGTGCAGTCTGGAGGGCGCTTTCTGCAAGGGTTTAGATTTGTTCATTTTAGTGATCAGTTTTATCTTATTTAGAAAAAGTGAAAATGAAGTTATTTATTTTGAAAAACATTGCCATTTTATTTTTGTACAAAAAGTGAAAAATGAAAAACAGTGAGCGGAAAAGAAAAGACTCATTTGCAAAAGATGTCCTGATATTCATTAATTGATCTTTGCACAAAATACAAGATGGCCCGATTACAAAATGAGTCCTGACATCTTGGGCAAGATGCATGACTTGATGCATGCTTCAAAATACAGGAAATAATAATTACTCTGCAGGAGTAACTCTTATAATTTCCTGGGAAGACCAGTTTGAGACATGGCTGTAAACACCCCAAATTTGCCCTCACCCATTCACACCATGGTTTGTGATCATTTCATATGCATAAACACAACCATATCATCTCATATCACATTTTTGATCCATTGCATTGGTTCTAAGTCATCTGCATCTAGGGTTTGTGATCTGAGCAATCCCAGAGCTTCTTGAGCCACTCCAAAGGTCAACAATCACTTCAAAGGGGTCTATGTGTGTTCAAGCATCATATTACATCCTTTCAAAGTCAAGAATGCCAAAGAATCACAAGAACTGGGATTGGCATGGAAGCAGAGCCAAGTTTGACTGCACAGTTGACCTAAAATTAGGGTTTTGGTTTCAGAGGCCATAACTCCAAATTTTTTGGTCATTCTTGTTTCCATTGGTCTCTATATGGTATAGGGAGTATGCATATCAATTTTCATGAAGAAATTCCATGGGGAAGTCATCTGATCAAGAGTTGACTTTCTGGACTAGTCAGTGCAAAATCAGGGCATCTGAGGCCCCCAATGACCCAACCAAGGGGTGATCTTCATCATTTTGAGTGTATATGATCTTTATTTGATCATGGAAGAAGGTTGAAGTTCACAAAATTCAAGAATTTGAAGTTTTTGCAAAGTTGACTTTTTTGGGCATAGTTGACTTTTAAAGAATATGTCATTTTAGGTCATTTTTCAAGCCTTGCTTTTTGATCCAAAAATGTTTCAAATGGAAAAACTTTGGTCATGAAAGTTGTAGAATACATTTTTCCCTTTTCAAAAAGTACAAGAACATGACCTAATTCATTTTGGATCAAAAGTTATGGTGTGACAAAGTTGGCAAAAATCACTAATTTTCAAGTTATGCACTAAAAGGAAAATTTGCAAAATCATGAACCAAGGCAAATTGTAACTTCTAGTTGACATCAAACCGATGTACAAACATCACATAAGTCCTAAAAATCAGATTTGGACCAAAAGATCACATGTTCATGGTTTGTGTAACTAGGCATTTTCATGAAGTTTCAAAAGTTGATCAACTTGCAAAATTCATGATCACACTTCCTACCACTTGCTACATTGGATGCTGAACCTTGCTAGCCCTTCCCCTCACCTTTGCTGCGCCAGCCCCATGCTTGTACTAGCCTAGAACCAAGCCCATACCTCTCTTACAACAAAGTTGACATTTTGCAAAAGTGAACTTACCAATCAATAAAGTCCAGGTCACATCATCTGACCTATGAGATTATTTTATACTATCCATTTGCAAGCTAAACATATCAAGAGGCCAAGATGAAACAGACCATAGCATCACATTCACAAACTCACCCCATTTTGCATTTCTCTTCGAATCTGCCTCCACAACTCACAAACATTCAAACAAGTTTCACTAATCATCTCACCATACTTCATTGAGCCCAAACCAACAAAGAACCAAGCCTGAATCCAGCAAAAACATTGTTTCTCCATTTTCACCCCAACCTGCAGTTTCCTTCGAAACATCTTCCACAGGCCATAAACACTCAAACAAACTCCACAAACCTCCTCAAAACATCACCCTGATCACAAAGAACCACTCACATTGGCCTGAAACAGCTTGGATCACCATCACCATTTTCAACTGAGCTTGAGCAGAAGCTGTTCAAACTCCTCATCTAGCCAGCATAAATTCCTCCCAAGCATTCAAGCATCATCAAGAGGTCATAAGGAGGGGATTTCACAAGGAGGGGAGGTCTGAAAGTTACCAGAGTGAAAGCTTCGAAACTCAGGTAGCTCAAGAACATTTTTTCCAGAAATCGTTTTTTAAGTTCTTAAGTTGTTCTCTATGCTTCACTGATTGTTCTGATGCTTTTAGTTTTGAAAATGGTGATGAAATGAGAATTTAATTGCTTTCTGAAACTCTGTGACCTAAAAAATGTTTTGCTCGATTCATGAGTTTGGGGAAAAATAAATGAGTTTTGGCTTGGGGATTTGATTCAGTAAGTTGTGGGGATCATTTCCATGTTTTTAGATTTTATTTTAGTTAGGTTTTGAGAGTTTTAGGGATTTTCAGGTGGGCTTCCCACCGGAGAAGACGACCGGAGGTCTTCTCCGGCCACCTGAAAATCATTAGGGCATAATCCTGTAATTAATTGCCATTTGAATATGAAGCGTTGGATTGCCTTGACCAGTTGACCTCCCGCGCGCATGTGTGGCCTGGATTCACTCAATTAGCCCTAATCCATTTTATTTAGTTTAATTAATCTTAATTAAATTAATTTGATCAGAAGCAATCCTGGCCCTCCAAAAACGCGCGCGGTCAACCCTTTTGAATCCAGAATGAATCTCAGCCTCTCCTTCTGTTTACTTCATTTTAAATTCATTTTTATTTCATTTCTTTTCATTTAATTTGTCCAATTTATTTAAAATAGCAAAACTTGTTTAAAAATTATGAAACTTTTTCTCAAGAGTTTTATTAATTTTTAAGACACAAAAATATTTTTATTTTCATTTTTAGCATTTAAAAAGTATTTTAAAATATTTAAAAGTTTATTTTTAATTGATTAATGGAAATTAATTTATTAAAAATACTTTTAAGTATTTAAAAATCACCAAAAAATTCTTGAAATGTTCTAAGACATTTAGAAACATTGTCCAACCTCCAAACCAAATTTATTTTTTGATCTTGATGCATTTTAAGAATTTCTCATTGAATTAAAATCATTTTTGTGCATTATTTTGATCCAAAGTTCAAAAAATCATTTCTGCCTATTCATGAAGAGTTGGACATTGATTCTTTTTGCATTGTATTTTGTTTAGCATGTAGTTTGTAAGATTAAATGGCCATGTTTTGATCTTTCATTTTCCATTTGTTTGACATTTCTTTTGTTTAGGAACCCTAAAACCCTAGCAACTTGTAAAAATCATATCTTGAGATTGGTTAAGAGTTGAGACCTCTCCTTTGGGCATTGGTTTAGTATAGGATTAGGGGTCCTTTGAGTGCATTTTCAATTTTTTATCTTAGGGTTTGCTTCTGATTTTGATTTTTGTTTGTTGCATTGATCATAAACCCTAATTTGGGCTTCCATATGCATCCATCTTGCATTCTCTTGCATAACATGACTTGCCATGACATTTCAAGCATCCATTTGATTCATTTGACATCATAAGACCTATTGAGAGCATGTTTGATCATTGCATCATGTATTTGCCTTGTTGTATGCCATGTGCACTTCATAACTTTTCATGTATGTTCATGGTTCCTTGCTTGCTTCATTTGCATTCATGAACTTGTATGATCATTTCCATGTGCTGCCTCATGTTTGTAGCATCTCATAGCATCATTAGCATCATGTATATGCTTCTGGTTTTTGTTTCTCATCATGTCATCTCATCCCATTTTGCATTGCATTGCATTCTCTTTTCTAACTTTTCAGGTGGTAAGTGGCTTTGAGAAGTGAATCTGCCTTCACTTCTCATAACTTTTCTTTTCATCTCTCTTGCATCCATGCTGCATTCTTATATGTGTTTGAGTTTGAGCTTGCTCATTCTTCTTCTTCCCACTTTCTTTCTTCAAGTGACTTGACTTCTTGAATGAAGCAAGTTGTTTTGCTTCTCTTGATCCTTTCATCTGCTTCCTGGAGGTTCCATTGAAGATCTTCTTTTGCAAACCTCACAAACCTTAGGAACAACCAAGCATGACAATGATTAGGGTTTTGATTAGTCTCCCCTTTTAGTTTGTTACCTTTGTGTCTCTTTTGAGTCATCTCTTCTCATCTCATAATCAGGGACTAAACCCTAAAGGCTTTAAGGCTTTGTGATTAAGCTTATGCCTGCATCCTTCTCTTAGGATGGAGTGTATAACTTTAATCCTAAGTGTTAAACCCTTAATGTGTTTAAATCTCTTAATCAATTCACTTAATAATCATCAAGACATCACACTTGTAACTTGGGCCTTGCATTAGGGTTCTAATTCTTCCTTAATTGGTTAAGAAGGACTAACCCTAGTGTTAATGGACAAGTCCCCCTCAAGTTGTCTTACAAACCCTAAAAATCACTTCATCATCATATCATTAACTAAAATCCACTCAATAAAGGCTTGTTTTGTCATGAGTTTAATCCCTAATCATGGATTAAGTTGAGGAGCTTTCCTCAGCTTAAACATTCTCATCTATTATCCTTCTATTAGGATGGTGTAATGGGTCTGTTTAATCCCTGATTATGGCTTAACCTCATTACTTAACACTAAACAAGAACAACAAAAACATCTAATTAATCACAAGTAGGTTAATGATCTTAATCCTACACCAAAGGTGTTTAAGTGTGAGAAGCTGACTTCACACTTAAGGTATTCTCATTACCCCTAATCAGAGGGAAGATGTGATGAGTTTACTAAATCCATTGGTTTAGACTTAAGCTCATTAACTTATGACAAAATCCAAAAACAATAAAAGACTGAAAACACAAAAACAAACAATAACCGTCTCCTCCAGGATTCTTTTCTCACCTCATTCACTCACAAACGAGAGCTCGCTTCTTCCGTCTAATGCAAGACAGTTTGCACCTGAGCCAGACAGGTCATACACTTGAGCATAGGCAAGTAAGCAGTTCACAAGTCAACTCATCTTTTAGTCTCTTTGGGTCGAACTACGGTGTTCTGACTTCCTCATTGCACGAGAGGATACGTAGGCATAACTTAACAGTTATCGAACAAAAGTCTCTGTATATTCCCCCTCCTTCCAGTTTCATTCCTTAGCCTCATGATCTTGAGCATCTCCCTCTCATCCTCACACTGACACATCATTATACACTTCACTTCTTTTGCACTGACACCTGTACATCTTTTCCAGCACTTTTACACACAGATTGCACTGACACTACCCCTTTAAAACACAAATCTTTCAAGCGTGGATCCCGTCGAGTACGACGGACAATCTGGGTGCTAATACCTTCCCAGGTTGTAACCAACCCCCTTTCTCAGTCTCTCTGGTTCGCAACCGTCTTATCCATATCTTTCCAGGTCTATGCAGCATTGCCTTTCCTCCGGGATAAAAATGCCTAGCTGGCGACTCTATTCATCTCCAGTGAGTTCACGGCTGTGTGTTCTCATTGTCCCTTTCGCCGACTGTTCGCGTCTGTACCCCATTTGACCCAGGCCTCATTTGGTGGGAGCGACAGCTTGGCGCCTCTGCTGGGGACCCTTATACTGCAACCAGGGCTTCTGGTTCTTTTTGTGGGTTCCTCCTAGCGCTTGTTTGATTTGTGTTTACTGGGGTGTTATGTGTATACTTGTGTTTATATTTGTATTTATTTTTGCTTTATGTACAATTTGTTTTATTGCTTTCTTTATTGCTTTACATATATCATACTGTCATGCTGTCTGGCTGGATCTGGTTTTGCTTTGGTGGGTGGGTGTTCCATTGAGAGTTAAGATCCTATACCTGGGACCTGAGTGACACCTAGGCTAGAGTGAATCATGTTCTTTCCCATTCCATCTCGGTCTGGTGCGGGAATATGAAACACGGTTCAGATGTGGGTTTCTTCTTGAGAACTCTGTGTTGCAGATTTCCTGCAATGCTAGGGCTATCTGGGAAGCCTGCTAAGTCTGGATGACCTTTAGTATTGACCTTCAGAAACCGAGGTGAATTAGAGGAGGAACTTTTATGGTTATTGTAAACACTGTACCTCCGGGTTAGAAGTGTTTACACTTCTCATAACTGATCCAAGTCTGAGGATCCTTGTTTTAGAACACCACCTGTGAGGGGGTTGGGCTGTTTACAGGTTTGCAGGTACCTTGACCTCAGAATACCCTGTTACTTTGACTTGATTAAGAATACTTCATGTTGGAACAGTTCTTGTGATTCTAAAACCCTGGACATGTGGCTCTTTATTTGAGTCCCCCACCTTGGTTACCGGATTTATAGACCTCCATCTGGAATTCTTGAACATATTTGGACCTATATCAAGGCATTTGATCAGATCCAGCTCAGTCACAAATCCTTGCATATCATTTGCATACATAAACATTGCATCATATTGACATTTGCTTATTTGTGTTTCAGGGTATCCATCTTCATTTGGTTTTGGTTTTGACCCCATCTTCAGTATTGGCCTACCTTCATCAGCACTTGCTTCAGCCATCAGTTATCTACTCCAGCCAATCAGTGGCCCTTTCTTCAGCATCATCATCAGCACTTGTCTCTACTCAGTCTCAGCATCATGGCTCCTAAAAAGAGCAACATCACCTATCACTTTTTCCAGCCAGAGCTGTCTGACATCAGGAGGATTCAAACCCTGATCACTCCAGATCACATATCATTGTTCAGGGAACATTATGGAGATATACTTGATATGGTTATGGATCTGGACCCTTCACAGAGAAGCCTGATCCACACTTGCATTCAGTTTTATGATCCCCCACTGAGATGTTTCACTTTCCAAGACTTTCAGTTGAGCCCTCTATTAGAAGAATACTCATCATTGGTTGGTCTGCCTATCAGGGGTGGAATCCCTTTCAACCCTGAGATGGTCTTTCCTGGTAATGGAGAAGTATCAAAGGCTTTGCATCTGGAACCTGTTCTGATTGAGTAGCATATGACTTCTAAAGCTGGAATCCCTGGTTTCCATCTGGATTTCTTAATCTCTCAAGCTACCCTGAAAGCTTCTTTAGGAGAATGGAAAGCTGTCTGTGCTTTATTGGCCTTGAGTATATATGGAATTGTATTGTTTGCAGATGAGCCTCGATTCATTAGCAAGAATGCAATCCATCTTTTCATCTTGAAGAACCCAGTGCCCACTTTATTGGGGGATCTCTACTATTCAGTGCATCAGAGGAATGAAAAGCAGAGGGGAAGATTAGTGAGGTGTTGTGCTCCATTGTTCCACACTTGGCTTCTCAAGCATCTACCCAGGACAGATGCATTTTTGAATCCTCATCAGCAGAAAAACTGGGCTAAGAGACTCACTGCTCTAACTTCAGCTGATATCAGGTGGTGCACTCAAAGCACCAAAGGCAGGGATATCATCACCAGCTGTGGGCATTTTCCCAATGTGCCCCTAATAGGAGTTAAGGGTAGTATCAATTACAACCCTCTGCTGTTTAAAAGACAATTGGGCTATGCACTGGTCCACACTCCTAAGGCACAGGACTTGGTTGAGACTCTTTATTGTGAGAACAAGCCTAATCTGGCTACTGTTAGGCAGGCAGCCTGGGCCTGGGATAATGTTCAAACCAAGGGAATAACCATTTTGGGGAAGTGCAGCAATGTGGCATCAGCACAATATTATGAGTGGTCCCGTGCCAGGGCTCAATTCTCGGGGATGCCCTTTACCATAGAAGATATGCCTGAATCATCTTCAGCACCACCCCCTGCCACTATCACTTTGGAGGAGTTTGAGAGCTTGAAGGAAAGAAATGAGAAGTTAACCCAGGCTTCGCAGAAGACCCTCCGGGAGAGGAGTGATGGCAGGATGGAGATTGAGAGGCTAGAGAAGCTGAGAGTGGAGCATCTGGTTAAGATTGAGAAGTCTGGGGATTATATCAAAAAGTCTAAAGCTGGAGAACAAATTCTGAAGAATGCTTGCAAAGAAGCCCAGTTCCAAAGAGCAAGGACAGACTTGTATCTGAAGGAGAGTCAGGCCCGGTGGGTCAGGATCACCGAGGCTCGTACTCTGGAGGACAAGAGAGTTCAAGACAAGATGGAGCAACTGGAGGCTAGTGCAAAAGAACAGCAGGAAGCCCTGGCAGCAACCCAGAGGGAGATATCAGAGCTGAAGATCAAAGCCGGAGTGAAGAGGTCAAAGGACCAAAGTCAGCACAAAAAGCTAGCAGCAGCTGTTACGACCCGGAATCTCCTCATCAGGAATCTCACGGAGCGTCCAGCTGATCCTGTGACCGAAGCACTTCTCAAGGAGGTTCGTGAGGATGAGTTTGGTCTTGGTGTTTGACCATTTGTTTGTTGTTGCTTTCATTCCATGTACTTTTATTTTCTTTTAATGTATTTTGACCCCTCAGAGGGCTTGTATTTGTAAACAAACTATGTACCATTTGCCTTTGTAATATATGTATTAGTATGTTCCATCCGAGTTTACTTCGAAAGCAACATCAACAGCATCTTCAAGGGTCTGGAAGGGTCAAAACTGAATGCCAAGCCGGATACCTTGGAAGCAAATAAGCATACTGCATTGCATGCTAACCCTTTTGTTTGTTTTGTAGGTTTTTATTTTGTTGCTACTAACTCTGTTGTGATGTTCAGGAACTATTGCTCGGCGCCGGGTATTTCCCCTCAATCGTCCGCACCGTTATCCGACCCGTAACAACCTTCCGGGCATTCAAATGGATCAGATGCAGCAGGACCTCACTGAGGTCAGAAATCAAATGGCAAACGAAAGATTGGAAATGAGAACGCAGATGACTCAGTTTATGGAAGTGATGAACAACATGGCTCAGAGCCAGGAAAGATTGAGGGCCATGGTGGAAAGGCAGAATCAAGAAGATCCACATATATGGACTGCCGGCACCAGCAACAATGAAAGGGTCCAACCTCATGTTAACCCTCCTGTATTTGGCCCCCATCTTCATCCAGAGGTCAATATTCCTGCAAATGTTCAAGGGACTGCCACTACAGCCAGGGTACTTCAAGAAGACCCCCAGGAGGATCAGTTCACAGTAATGGATGCTGGGGAGGAAGCTTATGATAGAAGGCTGGATGAGATAGCTGAGAAATTGAGGTCCTTAGAGTCTCAAAACTCTTTGGGTTTCGACGTCATGGACATGGGCTTGGTAGACGGGGTCAGGATCCCCCATAAGTTCAAGCCTCCTTGTTTTGAGAAATATAACGGGACTTCATGCCCCCGCACTCATTTGCAATCATTTCTGGGGAGGCTGAAGGCCTATACTATGGATGAGAAGCTCTGGATGTTCTATTTCGAAGACAGCTTGACGGGAGCCTCAAGAGAATGGTACTCTCACTTGACAAGGGCAACCATTAGATGCTGGAAGGACCTGGCAGAGGCCTTCATCAGACAGTATCAGTACAACTTAGATATGGCACCCAACAGGACCCTCCTAATGGGAATGTCACAATCGTCAAGGGAAAGTTTCCGAGAATATGCCCAGAGATGGAGGCAACTGGCTGCTGCTGTTCAACCACCTATGTCTGAAAGGGAAATGGCAGATATGTTTATGAACACCCTTCAGGGAACATATATTGACAGGCTGGCTGCTTTCTCTTCCACTAGCTTTGCAGATGTTGTCATAGCTGGGGAGAGAATTGAGAGCCTGTTAAAAATGGGTAAGATATCTGACAACGGTGCCAGCTCGTCCAGTAGTACAAGAAAGCCTTTTGCAGGCCCAAGAAGAACTGGCGAGACCAATGCCATCCACACCAACAGGGGCAGACCCCAGTATGTTCACAGGTCTGTAGCAGCAGTCACCATCCCCGCTCCAGCTCATCCTCAACCAGCTTATCAACCTCCGCAGCAGAATTATCAGCAACAACCTCAGTACCATCAACAAGCTCAGTATCCTCCAAGGAATTACAACAATACCAACAGCAACAATCAGCAAAGGCCATTCCAACAGAGGCCTTCTCAAGCCAACAGGGTAATCGATCCGATCCCTATGCCATATGCTACATTGCTGCCACAACTCCTGAAACTCAACCTAGTTGAGCTAAGGACGTTGGCACCTCCAGATCCCAACAGTCTACCCAGGAATTATGATTCCAACGCCAGATGTGCCTTCCATTCAAATGCACCTGGCCACAGTACAGAAAAGTGCAGAGCTTTGCACATGAAGGTACAAGACCTGGTAGACTCAAAAGCTCTGAATTTCGCACCACCACCTAATGTCAATAAGAACCCCATGCCAAACCACGGTGGTCCCAGGATTAACGCTATTGAAGAAGACAAGCCGTCTTATTTAATAACCAGTGTGGGTCAGATCCGGACACCGTTGGTGGAAATTAAGGCTCAACTCCTCGAATGTCAAATGTTCCCGGGGTGTGAGTTGGGGTGTGCTTACTGCAATATTTCAGTCAATGGGTGCGATAACCTGAGGAATTGCATAGATGGTCTCATTCAGAGTGGCCAGCTTCAGATCACCACATCATTTCCTACAAATCCAGCAATCTCATCAGCAACAACTCCAGAACCTCCTACAACTACAACAACCATTGTTCCTGACAATTCTTCGGCTACATCAACAAGCACTTCATCTATCATCTCAACTGATCAGCCATCAACAGATATTCCTGCTACAGCTCAGCACCACACCATTTTGAGTCTCCTACAACAACAACATCCATCCTTCCACCAATGTCTCCTACAACACCAGCAACAAATCATGAAGATGTCTCAACTGTCACAATATTTTATGATCCTGAAAACAACTCTGTCTACAACTCAGAAGGTGTTGCTCCCATCAGAGCACCAGTCACAATTTATTATGATCCGCAAACTATCACAACTCCTTCCGCAGCTGCAACCAGTCCAGTCACTATCACGGTGCCTGGACCAGTACCTTATGAAAGTAGTAATGCCATCCCCTGGCATTACGGCTCTGACCTGTACTGCGAAGGACAAAGAATCACTTTTGAATCATCAACCCCTGCACCACAAATTGACAATGTGGGAGGAGGCGGAGGCTTCACTCGAAGAGGACGTCTTTTCGCCCCACAAATTCAGAGACCCACTGCCGAAGCAGAAGCTGCTGCTAAAGCAAAAGGAAAAAGCTTGGTGCAGGAAGAGCAGACTGTTAAAGAAGCCTTGAAAACACCCTTTGACCAAGAGGTTGATGAGTTCATGCGAATCATCAAGAAGAGTGATTATAAAATAGTGGATCAGCTTCATCAGACGCCTTCCAAGATCTCAATCCTATCATTGCTTATGTGCTCCGAAGCCCATCGGAATGCGCTACTCAAAGTCTTGCACGCAGCTTACGTGCCTGAAGAGATCACTATCAATCAGCTGGAAGCTGTAGTTGGAAATGTTAATGCTAGTCACGGACTAGGGTTCACCAATACTGATTTGACAACGGAAGGCCGCAACCATAACAAAGCCTTGCACATAACCATGGAATGTAAAGGTGCTGTCCTTTCCCATGTGCTGGTGGACACGGGGTCATCCCTCAATGTCTTACCTAAGAAGGCCCTGGTGAAGCTAGAATATGACGGATTGGCGTTGAGACCCAGCAACCTGGTGGTGAGAGCCTTTGATGGTTCAAAGAGATCGGTTCTGGGAGAAATTGAATTGCCCATAACGATTGGCCCACAGACCTTCAAAACGACCTTCTACGTGATGGATATACAGCCCGCCTACAGCTGTCTATTGGGTAGGCCATGGATTCACGCCGCTGGCGCCGTGACCTCTACCCTTCACCAGAAGTTAAAATATGAGTGGGAGGGTCAAATCGTTACAATCTGTGGAGAAGAAGATATTTTCGTCAGCCACCTGGCTACCTATAAGTATATTGAGATGGATGGGGAGATCCATGAAACAATGAGCCAAGGTTTTGAGGCCTTGAATGTCAATGAAACATCTGCTGTATCTGGTACTTCAATATCATCATACCAACAAGTCCGGAAGGTTGTTGAGGGAGGAAACGTCCAAGGCTGGGGCAAATTGTTATCGGTGGAGAAGAAAGAGGACAGATTTGGGTTGGGTTACAAACCAACTCAACAAGATCAAGCAGAGGCTGCGAAAGAGCCCAACTTTGTGAGTGGGGGGATGCTCACCCCTGATGCTGTCAACTGTCTGGAAGACGAGCTGGAAGAAGAACGCAACCTGGAAAGCTGGATTCGTCCAAAGATCCCGGGGAGCAGTATCTCAAACTGGTCTTCCCAGGAAATTATAAGAGTTACTCATGCAGAGTAATTATTATTTCCTGTATTTTATAGCATGCATCAAAGTCTTGCATCTTGCCCAAGATGACAAGACTCATTTTGTAATCGGGCCATCTGTACTTTTTGTGCAACAAGATTAATCAATGAAATATCAGACATCTTTTTGCAAACGAGTCTTTTTCTTTTTTTCGCTCACTGTTTTTCCATTTTTCTTTTTGTACAAAAAAATAAATGGCAGTGTTTTCAAAATGACAACTCTATTTCACTTTTTTAAGCAAGATTAAAATCAAATCACTAAAATGAACCAACTGAACCCTTGCAGAGTGTGCCTTCCAGACAGCACCGACAACAGCACGGCTATGACTTCGTATGACTTTGACAATCCAATCAATCAAGCTGATGAAGGGGTTGAAAAAGAGTATGAGCTTCCTGAAGAGCTAGCCAGATTGTTAAGACAAGAGGAAAAGGTTATTACTCCTCACCAGGAGGAGGTTGAAGTGATTAATCTTGGTACAGATGAAAACGTGAAAGAGGTTAAAATCGGGGCCTGCTTACAAGACTCAGTGAAGAGACAACTGATTGATCTGCTTCGAGAATATGTGGACGTGTTTGCTTGGTCATATCAAGACATGCCGGGTTTGGATACCGATATTGTTGTGCACAAGCTGCCTTTGAGGGAAGAATGCCCGCCAGTTAAGCAGAAACTGCGCCGTACTCGCCCGGACATGGCAATGAAGATCAAGGAGGAGGTACAAAAGCAATGGGACGTCGGGTTCCTTGCTGTGACTAGCTACCCGCCGTGGGTTGCTAACATAGTACCTGTGCCTAAGAAAGATGGTAAGGTAAGGATGTGTGTTGACTACCGGGATCTGAACAGAGCCAGCCCGAAAGATGATTTTCCTTTACCTCACATTGATGTATTGGTGGATAATACGGCTCAGTTCTCGGTATTCTCCTTCATGGATGGATTTTCAGGATACAATCAGATCAAAATGTCACCTGAGGACATGGAGAAGACAACCTTCATCACACCCTAGGGCACGTTCTGTTACAAGGTGATGCCATTCGGACTCAAGAATGCCGGTGCAACATATCAACGGGCTATGGTAACATTATTCCACGATATTATTCATAAAGAGATAGAATGTTATGTGGATGACATGATTGCCAAGTCCCTCGCTGAAGAAGACCACCTGGTGAATCTACTGAAGTTATTCAAGCGTCTGAGGAAGTACCAACTGAAGTTAAACCCCAACAAATGCACATTCGGGGTGCGATCTGGTAAGCTGCTGGGTTTTATTGTAAGCGAGAAAGGGATTGAAGTTGACCCTGATAAAGTCAAAGCCATCCAAGAGATGCCTGCACCGAAAACAGAGAAAGAAGTTCGAGGGTTCTTAGGTCGATTGAACTACATCTCACGGTTCATATCTCACCTTACAGCAACCTGTGAACCCTTGTTCAAACTACTGAGAAAAGAACAGACGGTCAGGTGGAACGAAGACTGCCAAAGGGCTTTTGACAAGATCAAGGAGTACTTACAAGAGCCTCCAATCCTCATGCCTCCAGTTGAAGGAAGACCTCTGATAATGTACTTGACAGTATTAGAAGAGTCGATGGGGTGTGTGTTGGGCCAGCATGACGAGTCTGGTCGAAAAGAGTATGCAATTTACTACCTGAGCAAAAAGTTTACCGACTGTGAACAACGTTATTCACTGCTCGAGAAAACTTGCTGTGCTTTAGCGTGGGTTGCTCGCCGACTGAGACAGTATATGTTGACCCACACTACTTTATTGATCTCAAAAATGGACCCAGTTAAGTACATATTTGAGAATCCAGCTCTTACCGGACGGGTTGCAAGATGGCAAATGATCCTTACTGAATATGACATCCAGTACACATCTCGGAAAGCCATCAAGGGCAGTGTATTGTCTGAATATCTTGCTGAGCAACCAACTGATGATTACCAGCCTATGAGGTTTGACTTCCCTGATGAAGACATCATGTTCATAAAAGCAAAAGATCGTGAAGAGCCTGTTCACACTGAAGGGCCTGACCCAGAAGAAGAGTGGACTATGATGTTTGATGGGGCTGTTAACATGAATGGTCGTGGTGTTGGTGCAGTACTCATTACACCCAAAGGAGTTCACATGCCTTTCTCGGCAAAACTCACTTTCAACTGCACTAACAACGAAGCTGAATACGAAGCTTGCATTATGGGTCTTGAGGAGGCTATTGACCTCAAGATCAAGACTTTGACTGTATTTGGAGATTCAGCTCTGGTAATCAATCAAACCAACGGCAAATGGTACACACACCAGGATCATCTGATACCTTACAGGGATTATACAAGGAGGTTATTGTATTTCTTCACAACAGTCAAGCTTGAGTATATCCCTCGGGACGAGAATCAGTTTGCAGATGCCCTGGCTACCATTTCGTCCATGATCAAAGTTCAGGCTGCCAACTTTGTACCTCAGATCTCAGTGTCCAGACTCGACAGACCAGCATATGTGTTCGCAGCAGATGTTGTTAAAGATGATAAGCCTTGGTTCCATGACATTAAATGCTTCTTGGAGGATCAAACATACCCACCCGGGGCATCTTCCAATGATAAGAAGGCTTTGAGAAGGCTTGCTGGTAGTTTCTTTCTGAACACTGATTGGTCTTTATACAAAAGGAACTTTGATATGGTACTCCTCAGATGTGTTGATAAGACAGAAGCAGACTTGTTGATGCATGAAGTGCACGAAGGATCCTTTGGTACCCATGCAGGAGGGCATGCCATGGCTAAGAAATTGTTAAGATCAGGTTATTACTGGATCACAATGGATGCAGACTGTTGTGCTTATGCCAGAAGGTGCCATAAATGCCAGATTTATGCAGATAAGGTGCATGTGCCTCCAAATCCTTTGAACATAATGTCTTCACCATGGCCCTTTGCTATGTGGGGCATTGATATGATTGGCAAGATCGAGCCAACTGCTTCGAATGGCCACAGATTCATCCTGGTCGCCATCGACTATTTCACCAAGTGGGTTGAAGCAGCCTCATATGCAAACGTCACAAGACAAGTGGTAGCCAGATTTCTGAAAAGAGATATCATCTGTCGGTATGGAGTGCCCGAGCGAATCATTACTGATAATGGTTCCAACTTGAATAACAAAATGATGGCAGAGCTGTGCCGGGACTTCAAGATCCAACATCACAATTCTTCTCCTTACAGGCCAAAGATGAATGGCGCTGTTGAGGCAGCGAACAAGAATATCAAGAAGATTGTGCAGAAGATGGTAGTTACCTACAAAGATTGGCATGAAATGCTACCATTTTCCTTGCATGGGTACCGCACGTCAATCAGAACATCCACTGGGGCAACACCGTATCAGCTTGTATATGGTATGGAAGCAGTCCTACCTGTTGAAGTTGAATTACCCTCTTTACGGGTACTGATGGATGTTAAGCTGAACGAAGCAGAATGGGTTAGGTCCCGATATGAACAACTGAGTCTGATCGAAGAGAAAAGATTGGCTGCAATCTGTCATGGGCAGTTGTATCAGAAAAGGATGAAGAAAGCCTTCGATCGGAAAGTCAGGCACCGAGAGTACCAAGTGGGAGATCTTGTGCTGAAAAGAATCCTCCCTCCTCATACAGACCACAGGGGCAAATGGACTCCAAACTATGAAGGACCATTCGTGGTAAAGAAAGTTTTCTCTGGTGGAGCACTGATGCTCAGCACCATGGATGGTGAAGATTTACCGTCCCCTGTGAATTCAGATGCATTTAAAAAATACTTCGCATAAATGACCCGCTGGACACAAAAACAGAATGTAAGTCCAGGCAAAAATAGGGCATCCCGGCGAGTCAAAAACAGAATAAAAGACTCGGGCAAAAATAAGGGAAAATAAACAAAAAAATGTACACCCGCTGAGTTGAAAAGCCGCATTGGACAGCTCAGGCAAAAATGGGTATCCCGATGGATTGAAAACCTGAAAGGGCGATCCATGCAAAATAAGGGAATAAGCGAACAACTGCATTCTGAATTCGTCTGTATCATTTACAACTTGGTAAGCTTCAAAAGGATCAAGCTTCAATCAGAATCAACCTTCTTCAGAAAGCAAGATGAGAAGAACGTCAAAAAGTCATACGAGTCATAGTGAAGAGGAAGCTCCTTAAAGCGTCATCAACACTGCCAGCATTTTGTTTCTCAATTTGTAACAATCTCCTCATTTCAGGGGATATGTTCCCTTGACTGTATCTCGCCATTTCAGGGCATATGAATTAATAAAATCAGATTTTTAGTCATGTCTCGTTTTGTACATTTTATTTGCAAAAAATGTCTGATGTCTTAAAAGAAAAAAATTGATTGCATAGAATACAAATATTTATCTTTAAATAAAGTCACATGCTTGCAGGAAATGTACTTACTCTCAGAAGTGCCTAACTCCTATGACGGAATCCAGTAGAGGATACCTCGGGATTACTTGTGCGTTTCCCTATCTTTGCAGGATTGCAGGTATCCAGAATGCAACTTGGGGCATGCAAGCTTCAGCAAGCTGGCAAATCAACACTCAATTTTAGTACCCGAAGTGCTCTCTCCCCAACTGAGTTGCCTCCCATGACTCTCCCCAGCTGAGTTGCCACTTGTTACTTATCCCCATTAGAGTTACCAGGCATCACGGAAGGCACCTATATCCCCGGCTGAGTCAAGAAGTTATCGTGACAGAATCCCTAGGGAGGTCTCTCAATGATCTCTCTTCCTCCCCATCCGAGTTGCCATCTCGCCCTCAGCCGAGCACAAAAGTCAGGGAACCATCCCCCCACAGAGCTCCAGCCTCTATCCAAAAAAACAACGCATAAGAACTCACAACAGAGTGAAGAAAGCTTCTACAAACCCCAGCTAGGTCCCTCATTTATAAGGATAGGTCTATCAATGACCTATATCCCCAAGCAAATATCATATCATCAGATCTACCGATGATCTCACCCCCAGCTGGGATGTCCATTTCAAGCGGATCGATCGAAGATTCTCGCAGCAACGGGACTCGGAGCCCGGTTTGGTATCTTTGCACAATCATAGCATTCATCATATTTACCCACAAAGCGTAGCATTCCGTTTTAACACGGAGCATTACGGCAAAAATCCAACACATAGCATAATCATAAGCCATGTTTTGAATCAGCACTTGTGAATAACTGTCGCTCCCGATAAATGGGAACAGGGCCCTGATAAAGGTACAGACGCGAACGGTCGGCGAGAGGGACAATGAGAACACACAGCAGTGAACTCACTGGAGATGAATGGAGTCGCCAGCTAGGCATTTTTATCCCGGAGGAAAGGCAATGCTGCATAGACCTAGAAAAAGAATGGATAAGACGGTTGCGAACCAGAGAGACTGAGAAAGGGGGTTGGTTACAACCTGGGAAGGTATTAGCACCCAGATTGTCCGTCGTACTCGACGGGATCCACGCTTGAAAGGTTTGTGTTTTAAAGGGGTAGTGTCAGTGCAATTTGTGTGTAAAAGAGCTGGAAAACAAAATGTACAGGTGTCAGTGTAAGAGAAAAGTGGAGTATATAAATGAAGTGTCAGTGTAAGAACAGGAGTGAAATGCTCAAGATAATGAGGCTAAGGAATAAAGCTGGAAAGAGGGGGAATATACAGAGACTTTTGTTCGATAACTGTTAAGTTATGCCTACGTATCCTCTCGTGCAATGAGGAAGTCAGAACACCGTAGTTCGACCCAAAGAGACTGAAAGATGAATTGACTTGTGAACTGCTTACTTGTCTATGCTCAAGTGTATGACCTGTCTGGCTCAGGTGCAAACTGTCTTGCATTAGACGGAAGAAGCGAGTTCTCGTTTATGAGTGAATGAGATGAGAAAAGAATCCCGAAGGAGACGATTATTGTTTGTTTTTGAGTTTTCAGTCTTTTATTGCTTTTTGAATTTGTCATAAGTTAATGAGATTAAGTCTAAACCAATGGATTTAGTAAACTCATCACATCTTCCCTCTGATTAGGGGTAATGAGAATACCTTAAGTGTGAAGTCAGATTCTCACACTTAATTACCCTGATGTAGGATTAAGATCATTAACCTACTTGTGATTATTTAAATGTTTTTGGGGGTTTTTGTTTAGTGTTGAGTAATGAGGTTAAGCCATAATCAGGGATTAAACAGACTCATTACACCATCCTAATAGAAGGATAATAGATGAGAATGTTTAAGCTGAGGAATGCTCCTCAACTTAATCCATGATTAGGGATTAAACTCATAACAAAACAAGCCTTTTATTAAGTGGATTTTAGTTAATGGTATGATGATGAAGTGATTTTTTTATGATTTGTAAGACAACTTGAGGGGGACTTGTCCATTAACACTAGGGTTAGTCCTTCTTAACCAATTAAGGAAGAATTAGAACCCTAATGCAAGGCCCAAGTTACAAGCTTGATGTCTTGATGATTATTAAGTGAATTGATTAAAGGAGTTAAACACATTAAGGGTTTAACAATTAGGATTAAAGTTATACACTCCATCCTAAGAGAAGGATGCAGGCATAAGCTTAATCACAAAGCCTTAAAGCCTTTAGGGTTTAGTCCCTGATTATGAGATAAGAAGAGATGACACAAAGAGACACAAAGGTAAAACTAAGAGGGGAGACTAATCAAAACCCTAATCATTGTCATGCTTGGTTGTTCCTAAGGTTTGTGAGGTTAAACAAGAAAGATCTCCAATGGAACCACCAGGAAGCAGATGAAAGGATCAAGAGAAGCAAAGTGACTTGCTTCATTCAAGAAGTCAAGTCACTTGAAGAAAGAAAGTGGGAAGAAGAAGAGTGAACAAGCTCAAACACAAACACAAAAAAAAAATGCAGCAATGGATGCAAGAGAAATGAAAAGAAGAGTTATGAGAAGTGAAGGCAAATCCACTTCTCAGAATCACTTACCACCTGAAAGGGTTAGAAAAGGAATGCAATGCAATGCAAAATGGGATGAGATGACATGATGAGAAACAAAACCAGAAGCATTTACATGATGCTAATGATGCTATGAGATGCTACAAACCAGAAACAACACATGTGGATGATCATACAAGCTTATGAATGCAAATGAAGCAAGTTAGAACACATGAACATACATGAAAAGTTATGAAGTGCACATGGCATACAACATGGCAAATACATGATGCAATGATCAAACATGCTTTCAATATGTCTTATGATGTCAAATGAATCAAATGGATGCTTGAAATGTCATGGCAAGTCATGTTATGCAAGAAAATGCAAGATGGATGCATATGGAAGCCCAAATTAGGGTTTATGAATCAAACATCAAACACAAACCAAAATCAGAAGCAAACAACATTACAAAAAATTGAAAATGCCACACAAAGGACCCCTAATCCTATATTAAACCGATGCCCAAAGGAGAGGTCTCAACTCTTAACCAATCTTAAGTTATGATTTTCACAAGTTTCTAGGGTTTTTAGGGTTCCTAAACAAGAAAAATGTCACACAAAATGAAAATGAAAGATCAAATCATGACCATTTAATCTTACAAACTACATGCTAAACACAATGCAATGCAAAAAGAATCAATGTTCAACTCTTCATGGATAGGCAGAAATGATTTCTTAAACTTTGGATCAAATTAATGCATAAAAATGATTTTAATTCAATGAAAAATTCTCAAAATGCATCAAGATCAAAAAGAAATTTGGTTTGAAGGTTGGACAATGTTTCTAAATGTCTTAGAACATTTCATGAATTTTTTGGTGATTTTTAGATGCTTAAAAGTATTTTTAATAAATTAATTCTCATTAATCAATTAAAAATAATCTTTTAATTATTTAAAAATACATTTTAAATGCTAAAAATGAAAATAAAAATATTTTTGTGTCATAAAAATTAATAAAACTCTTGAGAAAAAGTTTCATAATTTTTAAGACATTTTTGCTATTTAAAATAAATTATGCAAAACAAATGAGAAAAATATGAAAATAAAATGAAAATAAATGAATTAAAGAGAAGTCAGCTGATCCAAGGGCTTGAATTCAAAGTCACACGTGCGGGAGTTGACTGCGCGCCACATCCTACGGCTCAAATTCAAAAATGACTAATTAATGCTTAAACCCTAATTGCGCCGTTAAACACTTTCAGATGACCGGAACAGTGTTCCGGTCATCTTCCCCGTTCACCCCAAACCTCAAACTCACTCCATACGTTATGAAAATGAAATCTAATTGAACAGGAATGTTTCCCACTCACTCACGAATCATAACCCTCACTCAAAACAAATTTATTTTTCCAGGAAAGGCTGAATCGAAGCAAACAAGAACTAGGGCAAAAAAGTTTCAGAGATCAATTAAATTCTCATTTCATCACCATTTTCAAAACTAAAAGCACCAGGACAATCAGTGAAGCATAGAGAACAAGTTTAGAACATAAAAAATGATTTCTGGAAAAATATTTCTTGAGCTACCTGAGATTCGAAGCTTTCACTCCAGCAACTTTCAGACCTCCCCTCCTTGTGAAATCCACTCCTTATGACCTCTTGATGATGCTTGAATGCTTTGGAGAAGTTTATGCTGGCTAGATGAAGAGTTTGAACAGCTTCTGCTCAAGCTCAGTTGAAAATGGCAATGGTGATGCAGGCAGTTTCAGGCCAATGTGAGTGGTTCTTTGTGATCAGGGTGATGTTTTAAGAAGGTTTGTGGAGTTTGTTTGGATGCTTATGGCCCGTGGAGTGAGTTTCGAAAGAAACTGCAAGTTGGAGTGAAGATGGAGAAGTGGTGTTCTTGCTGGATTCAGGCTTGGTTCTTTGTTGGTTTGGGCTTAATGAGGCATGGTGAGTTGAGTAGTGGAACTTGTTTGAATGTTTGTGAGCTGGGCAGAGAGATTCGAAGAGAAATGCAAATGGGGTGAGTTTTGTGTATGGTGTGTTGTGATCTGTTTTAGCCTTGCCTTCTCTTATGTTTTGCTTGCAAATGGAAAGTATAAACAATTCCAAGTGGCCAGAGGATGTGACATGGCCTGCTGTGATTGGGATGTTTGCTTTTGCCAAAAGTCAACTTTTTGTAAGGAAAGCATGGGCTTGGTTCTATGCTTGGTACCATGGCTAGGGCTGGCGCAGCATGGTGTGTATGTGATGCTAGGAAAGTTCAGCAACCAATGTGACAAGTGGGTGAAGTGTCATGAGTGATTTTGCAAGTTGGCTCCTTTTGAAACTTCATGAAAATGCCTTGTTACACAAACCATGAACATGTGATCTTTTGGTCCAAATCTGATTTTTAGAACTCATGTGATGTTTGTACATTGGTTTGAAGTGAACTAGAAGTTACAAATGGCCTTGGTTCATGATTTTGCAAATTTCTCATTTGGTGCACATCTTGAAAATAAGTGATTTTTGGCAACTTTGTCACACCATAACTTTTGATCCAAGAAGAATTAGATCATGTTATTGTACTTTTTGAAAAGGGAAAAATGTGTCCTACAACTTTCATGACCAAAGTTTTTCCATTTGAAGCATTTTTGGATCAAAAAGCAAGGCTTGAAAAATGACCTAAAATGACATATTCTTAAAAAGTCAACCATGCCCTAAAAAGTCAACTTTGCAAAAACTTCAAATTCTTGAATTTTGTGAACTTATAACTTCTTCCATGATCAAATAAAGACCAAATACACTCAAAATGATGAAGAATGCCCATTGGTTGGGTCATTGGGGGCCTCAGAGGCCCTGATTTTACACTGACTTGTCTGAAAAGTCAACTCTTGATCAGATGACTTCCCCATGGAATTTCTTCATGAAACTTGATATGCATACTCCCTATACCACATAGAGACCAATGGAAATAAGAATGACCAAAAAAATTGGAGTTATGGCCTCTGAAACCAAAACCCTAATTTAGGTCAACTATGCAGTCAAGCTTGGCTCTGCTTCCATGCCAATCCCAGTTCTTGTGATTCTTTTGAATCCTTGACTTTGAGAAGATGTGATATGATATAAGAACACATGTAGACCCCTTTGAATTGATTGATGGCCTTTGGAATGGCTCAAGAAGCTCTGGGATTGCTCAGATCACAAACCCTAGGTACAGATGACTCTGAATCTATGCAGTGAATCAAAAATGAGATATGAGATGATATGATTGTGTTTATGTATATGAAATGATCACAAGCCATGGTGTGAATGGGTGAGGGCAAATTTGGGGTGTTTACAGCTGCCCCTATTCAAACATGAGTTAGCTGTGTAGGTTGTAAGCAACGGCTTATCAGGCAAACAAGATAACTTGTGGTTGAATACCAAAGACGGTCCAAAATTTGCACTCACAGAATGAAGAAGAAAAGGGATATAGATTGTAAAAGAAAATAAAGTATATTGTAAAGTGTGGGCGACGGAGGACGACCGTCGAGCAGAGGACGACTGCTGGGCAAAGAGCAATGACGGGGACGGCCGACATGCTGGGAAAGTGCTGAAAATAAAGCAATGACGGGGACGGCCGACATGCTGGGGATAAAAGGTAGAGCCAAGACGGGGACGGCCGACTAGCTGGGGAAAGTAAGAAATTATGATGGGGACGGCCATCAAGATATAGTAAAGATTCTCTGGGGATTAACGAAACATGACGGGGACGGCCATCAAGTTCATAAAGCAAGGTAACCAACGATGGGGACGGCCATCGGGTTAAAAGAGAAGGAGAAGGGACCGCGACGGGGACGGCCATCGGGTTAAAGAATAAATGAAATAAACAGATGATGGGGTACGACCATCAAAGGTGAAGGAAGGTCACCTAGCAGGGGACGGCTGCTCTGTTGGGGAATAAAAGAGTTATGATGGGGACGGCCATCAAAGGTGGAGGACGACCACCTGGCAGGGTACGGCTGCCGAAAATATCAACGATGGGGACGGCCATCGGATGAGCATGATGGAGGACGACCATCAAGAGGTGGAGGACGACCACCTAGCAGGGGACGGCTGCTCTCAGGGTTCGTCATGACATAGAATGAATGTCAGATAACCAAAATCAACAATGGGGACGGCCATTGAATAAAATGATGAAGGACGATCATCACGAGGTAGAGGACGACCACCTAGCAGGGGACGGCTGCTAAAAATCAACGATGGGGACGGCCCTCGGATGAGCATGGTGGAGGACGACCATCAAGAGGTGGAGGAAGACCACCTAGCAGGGTACGGCTGCTCTCAGGGTTTATCATAACACAGGACGAGTGTCAGATAAAAAGAAAATTTGTTTGTTGGAAATCTACTGGGGAATAGTAAACACGGACGAGTGTTTACAACCAAGAAAAGAAAGTATAAGTGTTTAGGTGTTGTGTATAGATTAAATATGCGGACGAGCATCCTTAAGACTACGATACGGACGAGTATCGGGTAGAAACAAACAATTGACGCATATTCTGAGATGATGGTACGGACGAGTACCAACTGGTTAACAAAGAACACGAACCAAAGTCGAATCTGTGGGGATATGAATGGTATATACAAGATACGGACGAGTATCTGTATGAGTGTAACATGAGTAGTGAGTATAAGTATATAGATGAGTGTTTATCTGCTTGGGAGGGTGACACAGACGAGTGTCAAGAGAGAAAAGTATAATATGAACAAATATTTGATATACAAAGTGTAGGTGACTACGCTGGGGATATGACACGGACGGGTGCCAAGAAAGTGTATATGTGGGTGCAAAGAGGATGTCTTTGGCTTTCTGCTGGTGATTTGACACGGACGGGCGTCAGGAAGTATCTGTAATATGGGTGATTTTGTTGGTAAGGAGTGTTTAGGCGACTTTACTGGGGAAAGATGGCACGGTCGGGTGTCAAAATGAATATATACTGGTGTTTGTGGATGTTTAGGCAGTTGCTTTTGCTGGGGGATTCTGGCGGGGATTTTTCGTACGTTGACGAACTGTCACTATTCACAAGTGTTGGTTCAAAACATGGCTTACGATTATGTTATGTGTTGGATTTTTTCCGTAATGCTCCGTGTTAAAACGGAATGCTACGCTTTGTGGGTGAATATGATGCGAATGCTATGATTGTGCAAAGATACCAAACCGGGATCCGGGTCCCGTTGCGGCGAAGATCTCTAGTCGATCTGCTTGAAATGGACATCCCAGCTGGGGGTGAGATCACTGGTAGATCTGATGATATGATATCTGCTTGGGGATATGGGCCATTGATAGACCTATCCTTATAAATGAGAGACCCAGCTGGGGTTTGTAGAAGCTTTCTTCACTCTGTTGTGATTCTTCATGCGTTGCTCTTCTGGATAGAGGCTGCAACTCTGTGGGGAGATAGCTTTCTGACTCTTATACTCGGCTGAGGGCGAGATGGTAACTCGGCTGGGGAGAAAGAGAGGAATCACTGAAAGACCTCCCTAGAAATTCTGTTACGGTAGCTTCTTGACTCAGCCGGGGATATGGGCATCTTCTGTGATACCTGCCCATTCTGATGGGGATAAGTAAATAGTGGCCAACTCAGCTGGGGGGAGCCATGGAAGGCAACTCAGCTGGGGAGAGAGCACTTCGGGTGCTAAAATTGAGTGTTGGTTTGCCAGCTTGTTGGGATGAAGCTTACATGCCCCAAGTTGCGTTCTGGATACCTGCAATCCTGAAAAGGATAGAGAAACGCACAAGATGATCCCGAGGTATCCCTTACCGGATTCCGTCGTAGGAGTTAAGATACTTCTGAGAGTAAGCATATTTCCTGCAAGCATGTTTTTATTTGAAGATAAACATCTGTATCCTTATGCAATCAGTTTTTTCTTTTAAGACATCAGACATTTTTGCAAATAAAATGTACAAAACGAGACATGACTGCCAATCTGATTTTATTAATTCATATGCCCTGAATTGGCGAGATACAGTCAAAGAAACAAATCCCCTGAAATGAGGAAATTGTTACAAATTGAGAAACAAAATATCGGCAGTGTTGATGACGCTTTAAGGAGCTTCCTCTTCGCTATGACCCGTATGACTTTTGACGTTCTTCTCATCTTGCTTTTTGAAGAATGTTGATTCTGATTGAGGCTTGGTCCTCTCGAAGCTTACCAAGTTGTAAGTGATACAGACGAATTCAGAATGCAGTTGTTCGCTTATTCCCTTATTTTGCATGAATCGCCCTTTCGGGTTTTCAATCCATCGGGATACCCATTTTTGCCTGAGCTGTCCAATACGGCTTTTCAACTCAGCGGGTGTACATTTTTTATTCATTTTCCCTTATTTTTGCCCGAGTCTTTTATTCTGTTTTTGACTCGCCGGGATGCCCTATTTTTGCCTGGACTTTACATTCTGTTTTTGTGTCCAGCGGGTCATTTTTATGCGAAGTATTTTTTAACTGCATCTGAATTCACAGGGGACGGGAAATCTTCACCATCCATGGTGCTGAGCATCAGTGCTCCACCAGAGAAAACTTTCTTTACCACAAATGGTCCTTCATAGTTCGGAGTCCACTTGCCCCTGTGGTCTGTATGCGGAGGGAGGATTCTCTTCAGCACAAGATCTCCTACTTGGTACTCTCGATGCCTGACTTTCTGATCGAAGGCTTTCTTCATTCTTTTCTGATATAACTGCCCATGACAGATTGCAGTCAATCTTCTCTCTTCAATCAGACTCAGTTGCTCGTATCGGGACCTAACCCATTCTGCTTCACTCAGTTTAACATCCATCAATACCCGTAGGGAGGGTAATTCAACTTCAACAGGTAGGACTGCCTCCATACCATACACAAGCTGATATGGTGTTGCCCTAGTGGATGTTCTGATTGACGTGCGATACCCATGCAAGGCAAATGGTAGCATTTCATGCCAGTCTTTGTAAGTGACTACCATCTTCTGCACAATCTTCTTGATATTCTTATTTGCTGCCTCAACAGCGCCATTCATCTTTGGCCTGTAAGGAGAAGAATTGTGGTGTTGGATCTTGAAGTCCCGGCACAGCTCTGCCATCATTTTGTTGTTCAGATTGGAACCATTGTCAGTAATGATTCGCTCGGGCACTCCGTATCGGCAGATGATATCTCTTTTCAGAAATCTGGCTACCACTTGCCTTGTAACGTTTGCATATGAGGCTGCTTCGACCCACTTGGTGAAGTAATCAATAGCGACCAGGATGAATCTGTGGCCGTTTGAAGCAGTTGGCTCAATCTTACCTATCATGTCGATGCCCCACATAGCAAAGGGCCAGGGTGAAGACATGATGTTCAAAGGATTGGGAGGCACATGCACTTTATCCGCATAGATCTGGCATTTGTGGCATTTTCTGGCGTAGGCACAACAGTCGGCATCCATTGTGATCCAGTAATAACCCGATCTTAGCAACTTCTTAGCCATGGCATGCCCTCCGGCATGGGTACCAAAAGATCCTTCGTGCACTTCATGCATCAACAAACCTGCTTCTGTCTTATCAACACATCTGAGGAGTACCATATCAAAGTTCCTTTTGTATAAAGACCCATCAGCGTTCAGAAAGAAACTACCAGCAAGCCTTCTCAAAGTCTTCTTATCATTGGAAGATGCCCCAGGTGGGTATGTCTGATCCTCCAAGAAGCACTTAATGTCATGGAACCAAGGCTTATCATCTTTGACAATGTCTGCGGAAAATACATATGCTGGCCTGTCAAGTCTGGACACTGAGATTTGAGGTACAAAGTTGGCAGCTTGAACTTTGATCATGGATGAAATGGTAGCCAGAGCATCTGCAAACTGATTCTCGTCCCGAGGGATATACTCAAGCTTGACCGTAGTAAAGAAAGTCAACAACCTCCTTGTATAATCCCTGTAAGGTATCAGATGATCTTGGTGGGTGTACCATTTGCCGTTGGTTTGATTGATTACCAAAGCTGAATCTCCGAATACGGTCAATGTCTTGATCCCGAGGTCAATGGCTTCCTCAAGACCCATAATGCAAGCTTCGTATTCAGCTTCGTTGTTAGTGCAGTTGAAAGCGAGCTTTGCCGAGAAAGGCATGTGAACTCCTTCAGGTGTAATGAGTACTGCACCAACACCACGACCATTCATGTTAACAGCCCCATCAAACATCATAGTCCATTCTTCTTCCGGGTCGGGCCCTTCAGTGTGAACAGGCTCTTCATGATATTTCGCTTTTATGAACATGATGTCTTCATCAGGGAAGTCAAATCTCATAGGCTGATAATCATCAATGGGTTGCTCAGTAAGATATTCAGACAATACACTGCCCTTGATGGCTTTCTGAGAGGTGTACTGGATGTCGTATTCCGTGAGAATCATTTGCCACCTTGCAACCCGTCCGGTAAGAGCTGGCTTCTCAAATATGTACTTAACTGGGTCCATTTTTGAGATCAATAAAGTAGTGTGGGTCAACATATACTGTCTCAGTCGGCGAGCAGCCCAAGCTAAAGCACAGCAAGTTTTCTCGAGCAGTGAATAACGTTGTTCACAGTCGGTAAACTTTTTGCTTAAGTAGTATATTGCATACTCTTTTCGACCAGACTCGTCATGCTGGCCCAGCACACACCCCATCGACTCTTCTAATACTGTTAAGTACATTATCAGAGGTCTTCCTTCAACTGGAGGCATAAGGATTGGAGGTTCTTGTAAGTACTCCTTGATCTTGTCAAAGGCCTTCTGGCAGTCTTCATTCCACCTGACCGTCTGTTCCTTTCTTAACAGCTTGAACAAAGGTTCACAGGTTGCAGTAAGGTGAGATATGAACCGTGAGATGTAGTTCAATCGACCTAAGAACCCTCGAACCTCTTTCTCTGTTTTCGGTGCAGGCATCTCTTGAATAGCTTTGACTTTTTCAGGGTCAACTTCAATCCCTTTCTCGCTTACAATAAATCCCAGCAGCTTACCAGATCTCACCCCGAATGTGTACTTGTTGGGGTTCAACTTCAGCTGGTACTTCCTCAGACGCTTGAATAACTTCAGTAGATTCACCAGGTGGTCTTCTTCAGTGAGGGACTTGGCGATCATGTTATCCACATAACATTCTATCTCTTTATGGATCATATCGTGGAATAATGTCACCATAGCCCGTTGATACGTTGCACCGGCATTCTTGAGCCCAAATGGCATCACTTTGTAGCAGAACGTGCCCCAGGGTGTGATGAAGGTTGTCTTCTCCATGTCTTCAGGTGACATCTTGATCTGATTGTATCCTGAAAATCCATCCATGAAGGAGAATACCGAAAACTGAGCCGTGTTATCCACCAATACATCGATGTGAGGTAATGGGAAGTCATCTTTCGGGCTGGCTCTGTTCAGATCCCGGTAGTCAACACACATCCTTACTTTGCCGTCTTTCTTAGGCACAGGTACTATATTAGCAACCCACGGTGGATAGCTAGTTACAACAAGGAACCCGGCGTCCCACTGCTTTTGTACCTCCTCCTTGATTTTCATAGCCATGTCTGGACGAGTACGGCGTAGTTTCTGTTTAACTGGCGGGCATTCTTCTTTCAAAGGCAGCTTGTGCACAACAATATCGGTATCCAACCCTGGCATATCTTGATACGACCAAGCAAACACGTCTACATATTCTCGAAGCAGATCAATCAGTTGTCTCTTCACTGAGTCTTGCAGGCAGGCCCCGATTTTAATCTCTTTCACGTCTTCATCTGTACCAAGATTAATCACTTCAACCTCCTCCTGGTGAGGAGTAATAACCTTCTCCTCTTGTCTCAACAATCTGGCTAGCTCTTCAGGAAGCTCATATTCTTCTTCAACCCCTTCATCAGCTTGATTGATTGGATTGTCAAAGTCATACGAAGTCATAGCCGTGCTGTTGTCGGTGCTGTCAGGAAGGCATTCTCTGCAAGGGTTCAGTTTGTTCATTTTAGTGATTTGATTTTAATCTTGCTTAAAAAAGTGAAATAGAGTTGTCATTTTGAAAACACTGCCATTTATTTTTTGTACAAAAAGAAAAAATGGAAAAACAGTGAGCGAAAAAGAAAAAGACTCATTTACAAAAAGATGTCTGATATTTCATTGATTAATCTTGTTTGCACAAAAAGTACAGATGGCCCGATTACAAAATGAGTCTTGTCATCTTGGGCAAGATGCAAGACTTTGATGCATGCTATAAAAATACAGGAAATAATAATTACTCTGCATGAGTAACTCTTATAATTTCCTGGGAAGACCAGTTTGAGATACTGCTCCCCAGGATCTTTGGACGAATCCAGCTTTCCAGGTTGCATTCTTCTTCCAGCTCGTCTTCCAGACAGTTGACAGCATCAGGGGTGAGCATCCCCCCACTCACAAAGTTGGGCTCTTTTGCAGCCTCTGCTTGATCTTGTTGAGTTGGTTTGTAACCCAACCCAAATCTGTCCTCTTTCTTCTCCACCGATAACAGTTTGCCCCAGCCTTGGGCGTTTCCTCCCTCAACAACCTTCCGGGCTTGTTGGTATGATGATATTGAAGTACCAGGCACAACAGATGTTTCATTGACATTCAAAGCTTCAAAACCCTGACTCATTGTTTCATGGATCTCCCCATCCATCTCAATGTACTTATAGGTAGCCAGGTGGCTGACAAAAATATCCTCTTCTCCATAGATTGTAACGATTTGACCCTCCCACTCATATTTTAACTTCCGGTGAAGGGTAGAGGTCACGGCGCCAGCGGCGTGAATCCATGGCCTACCCAATAAACAGCTGTAGGCAGGCTGTATATCCATCACGTAGAAGGTCATTTTGAAGGTCTGTGGGCCAATCGTTATGGGCAATTCAATTTCTCCCAGAACCGATCTCTTTGAACCATCAAAGGATCTCACCACCAGGTTGCTGGGTCTCAATGCCAATCCATCATATTCTAGCTTCACCAAGGCCTTCTTTGGTAAAACATTGAGGGATGACCCCGTGTCTACCAGCACATGAGAAAGGACAGCACCTTTACATTCCATGGTTATGTGCAAGGCTTTGTTGTGGTTGCGGCCTTCCGTTGTCAAATCAGTATTGGTGAACCCTAGTCCGTGACTAGCATTAACATTTCCAACTACAGCTTCCAGCTGATTGACAGTGATCTCTTCAGGCACGTAAGCTGCGTGCAAGACTTTGAGTAGTGCATTCCGATGGGCTTCGGAGCACATAAGCAATGATAGGATTGAGATCTTGGAAGGCGTCTGATGAAGCTGATCCACTATTTTGTAATCACTCTTCTTGATGATTCGCATGAACTCATCAACCTCTTGATCAAAGGGTGTTTTTAAAGTTTCCTTGACAGTCTGTTCTTCCTGCACCAAGCTTTTTCCTTTTGCCTTAGCAGCAGCTTCTGCTTCGGCAGTGGGTCTCTGAATTTGTGGAGCGAAAAGACGTCCGCTTCGAGTGAAGCCTCCGCCTCCTCCCACATTGTCAATTTGTGGTGCAGGGGTTGATGATTCAAAAGTGATTCTTTGTCCTTCACAGTACAGGTCAGAGCCGTAATGCCAGGGGATGGCATTGCTACTTTCATAAGGTACTGGTCCAGGCACCGTGATAGTGACTGGACTGACTGCAGCTGCGGAAGGAATTGTGATAGTCTGTGGGTCGTAATAAATTGTGACTGGTGCTCTGATGGGAGCAGCACCTTCTGAGTTGTAGACAGAGTTGTTTTCAGGATCATAAAATATTGTGACAGTTGAGACATCTTCATGATTTGTTGCTGGTGTTGTAGGAGACATTGGTGGGAGGATGGATGTTGTTGTAGGAGTTTCGAAATGGAGTGGTGCTGGAGTTGTAGAAGAAAAATTTGTTGATAACTGATCAGTTGAGATAATAGATGAAGTACTTGTTGATGAAGCCTAAGAATTGTCAGGAACAATGGTTGCTGCAGTTGTAGGAGGTTCTGGAGTTATTGCTGATGAGATTGCTGGGTTTGTTGGAAATGATGTGGTGATCTGAAGTTGGCCACTCTGAATGAGACCGTCTATGCCATTCCTCAGGTTATCGCACCCATTGACTGAGATATTGCAGTAAGCGCACCCCAACTCGCATCCCGGGAACATTTGACATTCGAGGAGCTGAGCCTTAATTTCCACCAACGGTGTCCGGATCTGATCCACACTTGTTATCAAATAAGACGGCTTGTCTTCTTCAATAGCGTTAATTCTAGGACCACCGTGGTTTGGCATCGGGTTCTTATTGACATTGGGTGGTGGTACGAAGTTCAGAGCTTTTGAGTCTACCAGGTCTTGTACCTTCATATGCAGAGCTCTGCACTTTTCTGTACTGTGGCCAGGTGCATTTGAATGGAAGGCACATCTGGCGTTGGAATCATAATTCCTGGGTAGAATGTTGGGATCTGGAGGTGCCAACGTCCTTAGCTCAACTAGGTTGAGTTTCAGGAGTTGTGGCAGCAAAGTAGCATATGGCATAGGGATCGGATCGATTACCCTATTGGCTTGAGAAGGCCTCTGTTGGAATGGCCTTTGCTGGTTATTGTTGTTAATGTTGCTGTTGTTGTAATTTCTCGGAGGATACTGATTCTGTTGATGGTACTGAGGTTGTGGCTGATAGTTTTGTTGCGGAGGTTGATAAACTGGCTGAGGATGAACTGGAGCAGGAATGGTGACTGCTGCCACTGATCTGTGAACATATTGGAGCCTGCCCCTGTTGGTGTGGATGGCATTGGTCTCGCCGGTTCTTCTCGGGCCCGCAAAATGCTTTCTTGTACTACTGGACGAGCTTGCTCCGTTGTCTGAGATCTTACCCATCTTCAATAGGCTTTCAATTCTCTCCCCAGCTATGACAACATCTGCAAAGCTAGTGGAAGAGAAAGCAGCCAGCCTGTCAATGTAAGTCCCCTGAAGGGTGTTCATGAACATATTTGCCATTTCCCTTTCGGACATAGGTGGCTGAACAGCAGCAGCCAATTGCCTCCATCTCTGGGCATATTCTCGGAAACTTTCCCTTGACGACTGTGACATTCCCATTAAGAGAGTACTGTTGGGTGCCATGTCTAAGTTGTACTGATACTGTCTGATGAAGGCCTCTGCCAGGTCCTTCCATCATCTGATAGTTGCCCTTGTCAAGTGAGAGTACCATTCTCTTGACGCTCCAGTTAAGCTATCCTCGAAATAGAACATCCAGAGCTTCTCATCCATTGTATAGGCCTTCAGCCTTCCCAGAAATGACTGTAAATGAGTCCGGGGGCATGAAGTCCCGTTGTATTTTTCAAAACAAGGAGGCTTAAACTTATGGGGGATCCTGACCCCGTCTACCAAGCCCATGTCCATGACATCGAAACCCAAAGAGTTTTGAGACTCTAAGGATCTCAATTTCTCAGCTATCTCATCCAGCCTTCTATCATAAGCTTCTTCCCCAGCACCCATTACTGTGAATTGATCCTCTTGGGGGTCTTCTTGAAGTACCCTGGCTGCAGTGGCAGTCCCTTGAACATTTGCAGGAATATTGACCTCCGGATGAAGATGGGGGCCAAATACAGGGGGATTAACATGAGGTTGGACCCTTTCATTGTTGCTGGTGCCGGCAGTCCCTATATGTGGATCTTCTTGATTTTGCCTTTCCACCATGGCCCTCAATCTTTTCTGGCTCTGAGCCATGTTGTTCATTACTTCCATAAACTGCGTCATTTGATTCCTCATTTCTAGCCTTTCGTTTGCCATTTGATTTCTGACCTCAGTAAGGTCCTGCTGCATCTGATCCATTTGAATGCCCGGAAGGTTATTACGGGTCGGATAACGGTGCGGACGATTGAGGGGAAATACCCGGCGCCTAGCAATAGTTCCTGAACATCACAACAGAGTTAGTGGCAATGAAATAAAAACCTACAAAACAAACAAAGGGTTAGCATGCAATGCAGTTATGCTTATTTGTTCTCAAGGTATCCGGTTTGGCATTCAGTTTTGACCCTTCCAGACCCTTGAAGATGCTGTTGATGTTGCTTTTGAAGTGAAACTCGGATGGAACAAACTAATACATATATTACAAAAAAGCAAAATGGTACATAGTTTGTTTACAAATACAAGCCCTCTGAGGGGTCAAAATACATTACAAGGAAAAATGAAAAATACACGGAATGAAAGCAACAACAAACAAATGGTCAAACACCAAGACCAAACTCATCCTCACGAACTTCCTTGAGAAGTGCTTCGGTCACAGGATCAGCCGGACGCTCCGTGAGATTCCTGATGAGGAGATTCCGGGTCGTAACAGCTGCTGTTAGCTTCTTGTGCTGGCTTTGGTCTTTTGACCTCTTCACTCCAGCTTTGACCTTCAGCTCTGATATCTCCCTCTGGGCTGCTGCCAGGGCTTCTTGCTGCACTTTTGCACTAGCTTCCAGTTGCTCCATCTTGTCTTGAACTCTCTTGTCTTCTAGAGTACGAGCCTCGGTGATCCTGACCCACCGAGCTTGACTCTCCTTCAGATACAAGTCTGTCCTTGCTCTCTGGAACTGGGCTTCTTTGCAAGCATTCTTCAGAATTTGTTCTCCAGCTTTAGACTTTTTGATATAATCCCCAGACTTCTCAATCTTAACCAAATGCTCCACTCTCAACTTCTCCAACCTTTCAATCTCCATCCTACCCTCACTCCTCTCCCGGAGGGTCTTCTGCAAGGCCTGGGATAACTTCTCATTTCTTTCCTTCAAGCTCTCAAACTCCTCCAAACTGATAGTGGCAGGGGGTGGTGCTGAAGATGATTCAGGCATATTTTCTATAGTAAAGGGCATCCCATAGAATTGAGCCCTGGCATAGGACCACTCATAATATTGTGCTGATGCCACATTGTTGCACTTCCCCAGAATGGTTACTCCCTTGGTTTGAACATTATCCCAGGCCCAAGCAGCCTGCCTAACAATAGCCAGATTAATCTTGTTCTCGCAATAAAGAGTTTCAACCAAGTCCTGCGCCTTAGGAGTGTGGACCAGTGCATAGCCCAGTTGCCTTCTGAACAGCAGAGGATTGTAATTAATACTTCCCTTAACTCCTATTAGGGGCACATTGGGAAAATGCCCACAGCTGGTGATGATATCCCTGCCTTTGGTGCTCTGAGTGCACCATCTGATATCGGCTGAAGTTAGAGCAGTGAGTCTCTTTGCCCAGTTTCTCTGCTGATGAGGGTTCAAAAATACATCTGTCTTGGGTAGATGCCTGAGAAGCCAAGTGTGGAACAATGGAGCACAACACCTCACTAACCTTCCCCTCTGCTTTTCATTCCTCTGATGCACTGAGTAGTAGAGGTCCCCCAATAAAGTGGGCACTGGGTTCTTCAAGATGAAAAGATGTATTGCATTCTTGCTAATGAATCGAGGCTCATCTGCAAACAATACAATTCCATATATGCTCAAAGCCAATAAAGCACAGACAGCTTTCCACTCCCCTAAAGAGGCTTTCAGGGTAGCTTGAGAGATCAAGAAATCCAGATGGAAGCCAGGGATTCCAGCTTTAGAAGTCATATGTTGCTCAATAAGGACAGGTTCCAGATGCAAAGCCTTTGCTACTTCTCCATTACCAGGAAAGACCATCTCAGGGTTGAAAGGGATTCCACCCCTGATAGGCAGACCAACCAATGATGAGTATTCTTCCAATAGAGGGCCCAACTGAAAGTCTTGGAAGGTAAAACACCTCAGAGAGGGATCATAAAACTGAATGCAAGTGTGGATCAGGCTTCTCTGTGAAGGGTCCAGATCCATAACCATATCAAGTATATCCCCATAGTGTTCCCTGAACAATGGTATATGATCTGGAGTGATCAGGGTCTGAATCCTCCTGATGTCAGATAGCTCTGGCTGGAAGAAGTGATAGGTGATGTTGCTCTTTTTAGGAGCCATGATGCTGAAGATGAGCAGATGCTGATGATGATACTGAAGAACTGGCCACTGATTGGTTGGTGCAGGTGATAACTGAAGCAGAAGCTGGTGAAGATGGGCCAATGCTGAAGATGGGGTCAAAACCAAAACCAAATGAAGATGGATACCCTGAAACACAAATAAGCAAATGTCAAAATGATGCAATGATTACGTATGCAGATGATATGCAAAGGTTTGTGACTGAGCTGGATCTGATCAAATGCCCTGATATAGGTCCAAGTATGTTCAAGAATTCCAGATGGAGGTCTATAAATCCAGTAACCAAGGTGGGGGGCTCAAATAAAGAGCCACATGTCCAGAGTTTAGAATCACAAGAACTGTTCCAACATGGAGTATTCTTAAACAAACAAAGTAACAGGGTATTCTGAGGTCAAGGTACCTGCAAACCTGTAAACAGCCCAACCCCCCTCACGGGTGGTGTTCTAAAACAAGGATCCTCAGACTTGGATCAGTTATGAGAAGTGTAAACACTTCTAACCCGGAGGTACAGTGTTTACAATAACCATAAAAGTTCCTCCTCTAATTCACCTCAGTTTCTGAAGGTTAATACTAAAGGTCATCCAGACTTAGCAGGCTTCCTAGATAGCCCTAGCATTGCAGGAAATCTGCAACACAGAGTTCTCAAGAAGAAACCCATATCTGAACCGTGTTTCATATTCCCGCACCAGACCGAGATGGAATGGGAAAGAATATGAACCACTCTAGCCTAGGTGTCACTCAGGTCCCAGGTATAGGACCTTAACTCTCAGTGGAACACCCACCCACCAAAGCAAACAAACAGATCCAGCCAGCAACACAGTATGACAATATGATATAATGCAAAGTTATAAAGAAAGCAATAAAGCCACTGTACATAAAACAGTAAATAAATACCAATATACAAACACAAATAAGCACATAACACCCCAGTAAACACAAATCAAACAAGCGCTAGGAGGAACCCACAAAAAGAACCAGAAGCCCTGGTTACAGTATAAGGGTCCCCAGCAGAGTCGCCAAGCTGTCGCTCCCGATAAATGGGAACAGGGCCCTGATAAAGGTACAGACGCGAACGGTCGGCGAGAGGGACAATGAGAACACACAGCAGTGAACTCACTGGAGATGAATGGAGTCGCCAGCTAGGCATTTTTATCCCGGAGGAAAGGCAATGCTGCATAGACCTAGAAAAAGAATGGATAAGACGGTTGCGAACCAGAGAGACTGAGAAAGGGGGTTGGTTATGAAATTCTGTGATCAGGTATGAGATGTCCTAAGAGATGTCCCAACACTTAATAGGACATTTGACAAATTTAACCAAAACTTAAACAGCAAGAAAAGTAAACAACACAGAAGTTTGTTAACCCAGTTCAGTGTATAACCACACCTACATCTGGAGGCTACCAAGCCAGGAGGAAATCCACTATTAGTAATATTAATTCTAGACTTAAACCACCCTGTTTAATCTATCACTTAATACTTACCCAATGCAATTTCTACCTAAGACTCACTTAGATAAGAGTACCCTACTCACTCCCCCTCAATCACACAGTGATCAAGTTTACAAGTTTACTGAAATTGAAGACATCCTTCAAACAATACAGCTTGATCTTACTTAACAGTTTCAATCAAGGCACAAATGCACTTTAGCTTAAAAGCTCATAAAGTGGTACATAAAAACAACCTGCTATTAAAACACTAGACACCCTATTTGGTCTTCTGAAATTCGTACTCAATTCTATGAGTTTATGTTGCTTAAATAGGTATCTGAATTTTGGGCTTTCTGTAGAATGATCCAGCCCTAATGAGCAGCAACTGTCACCTTGAATTTAGGGTTTGTTACCTCCTATATTCTAGGTGATTTAGGTCTTCTGTTTTAATCTGAATCTTCAATATAAAACACCCTACAGATGCGCCTTGTTCTGTTTTTATCCATCATTAATTAATTCCAGATACTTCTCCTTAAATATCTCTGATCAGTTAATCATTAATTAATTCTGGTAGCAGGTCTGAGATGTCTCAACATCTGTTGGGACATCCTGAAAAACTGAACTTAAGTCATTTACACAATGTCCCAACATCTGGTAGGACATCCTGAAAAAAATTCACATACTCTGTTTGCTAATGTCCCAACATCTGATAGGACATTCTGAACTGAATTTAACATTTCTTGTTTGGTCAAAAATTCTGCCAATTCTTAAACATCTACAGGTTACAACTTGGGAAGGTATTAGCACCCAGATTGTCCGTCGTACTCGACGGGATCCACGCTTGAAAGGTTTGTGTTTTAAAGGGGTAGTGTCAGTGCAATTTGTGTGTAAAAGAGCTGGAAAACAAAATGTACAGGTGTCAGTGTAAGAGAAAAGTGGAGTATATAAATGAAGTGTCAGTGTAAGAACAAGAGTGAAATGCTCAAGATAATGAGGCTAAGGAATAAAGCTGGAAAGAGGGGGAATATACAGAGACTTTTGTTCGATAACTGTTAAGTTATGCCTACGTATCCTCTCGTGCAATGAGGAAGTCAGAACACCGTAGTTCGACCCAAAGAGACTGAAAGATGAATTGACTTGTGAACTGCTTACTTGTCTATGCTCAAGTGTATGACCTGTCTGGCTCAGGTGCAAACTGTCTTGCATTAGACGGAAGAAGCGAGTTCTCGTTTATGAGTGAATGAGATGAGAAAAGAATCCCGAAGGAGACGATTATTGTTTGTTTTTGAGTTTTCAGTCTTTTATTGCTTTTTGAATTTGTCATAAGTTAATGAGATTAAGTCTAAACCAATGGATTTAGTAAACTCATCACATCTTCCCTCTGATTAGGGGTAATGAGAATACCTTAAGTGTGAAGTCAGATTCTCACACTTAATTACCCTGATGTAGGATTAAGATCATTAACCTACTTGTGATTATTTAAATGTTTTTGGGGGTTTTTGTTTAGTGTTGAGTAATGAGGTTAAGCCATAATCAGGGATTAAACAGACTCATTACACCATCCTAATAGAAGGATAATAGATGAGAATGTTTAAGCTGAGGAATGCTCCTCAACTTAATCCATGATTAGGGATTAAACTCATGACAAAACAAGCCTTTTATTAAGTGGATTTTAGTTAATGGTATGATGATGAAGTGATTTTTTTATGATTTGTAAGACAACTTGAGGGGGACTTGTCCATTAACACTAGGGTTAGTCCTTCTTAACCAATTAAGGAAGAATTAGAACCCTAATGCAAGGCCCAAGTTACAAGCTTGATGTCTTGATGATTATTAAGTGAATTGATTAAAGGAGTTAAACACATTAAGGGTTTAACAATTAGGATTAAAGTTATACACTCCATCCTAAGAGAAGGATGCAGGCATAAGCTTAATCACAAAGCCTTAAAGCCTTTAGGGTTTAGTCCCTGATTATGAGATAAGAAGAGAGGACACAAAGAGACACAAAGGTAAAACTAAGAGGGGAGACTAATCAAAACCCTAATCATTGTCATGCTTGGTTGTTCCTAAGGTTTGTGATGTTAAACAAGAAAGATCTCCAATGGAACCACCAGGAAGCAGATGAAAGGATCAAGAGAAGCAAAGTGACTTGCTTCATTCAAGAAGTCAAGTCACTTGAAGAAAGAAAGTGGGAAGAAGAAGAGTGAACAAGCTCAAACTCAAACACAAACAAAAAATGCAGCAATGGATGCAAGAGAAATGAAAAGAAGAGTTATGAGAAGTGAAGGCAAATCCACTTCTCAGAATCACTTACCACCTGAAAGGGTTAGAAAAGGAATGCAATGCAATGCAAAATGGGATGAGATGACATGATGAGAAACAAAACCAGAAGCATTTACATGATGCTAATGATGCTATGAGATGCTACAAACCAGAAACAACACATGTGGATGATCATACAAGCTTATGAATGCAAATGAAGCAAGTTAGAACACATGAACATACATGAAAAGTTATGAAGTGCACATGGCATACAACATGGCAAATACATGATGCAATGATCAAACATGCTTTCAATATGTCTTATGATGTCAAATGAATCAAATGGATGCTTGAAATGTCATGGCAAGTCATGTTATGCAAGAGAATGCAAGATGGATGCATATGGAAGCCCAAATTAGGGTTTATGAATCAAACATCAAACACAAACCAAAATCAGAAGCAAACAACATTACAAAAAATTGAAAATGCCACACAAAGGACCCCTAATCCTATATTAAACCGATGCCCAAAGGAGAGGTCTCAACTCTTAACCAATCTTAAGTTATGATTTTCACAAGTTTCTAGGGTTTTTAGGGTTCCTAAACAAGAAAAATGTCACACAAAATGAAAATGAAAGATCAAATCATGACCATTTAATCTTACAAACTACATGCTAAACACAATGCAATGCAAAAAGAATCAATGTCCAACTCTTCATGGATAGGCAAAAATGATTTTTTAAACTTTGGATCAAATTAATGCATAAAAATGATTTTAATTCAATGAAAAATTCTCAAAATGCATCAAGATCAAAAAGAAATTTGGTTTGAAGGTTGGACAATGTTTCTAAATGTCTTAGAACATTTCATGAATTTTTTGGTGATTTTTAGATGCTTAAAAGTATTTTTAATAAATTAATTCTCATTAATCAATTAAAAATAATCTTTTAATTATTTAAAAATACATTTTAAATGCTAAAAATGAAAATAAAAATATTTTTGTGTCATAAAAATTAATAAAACTCTTGAGAAAAAGTTTCATAATTTTTAAGACATTTTTGCTATTTAAAATAAATTATGCAAAACAAATGAGAAAAATATGAAAATAAAATGAAAATAAATGAATTAAAGAGAAGTCAGCTGATCCAAGGGCTTGAATTCAAAGTCACACGCGCGGGAGTTGACTGCGCGCCACATCCTACGGCTCAAATTCAAAAATGACTAATTAATGCTTAAACCCTAATTGCGCCGTTAAACACTTTCAGATGACCGGAACAGTGTTCCGGTCATCTTCCCCGTTCACCCCAAACCTCAAACTCACTCCATACGTTATAAAAATGAAATCTAATTGAACAGGAATGTTTCCCACTCACTCACGAATCATAACCCTCACTCAAAACAAATTTATTTTTCCAGGAAAGGCTGAATCGAAGCAAACAAGAACTAGGGCAAAAAAGTTTCAGAGATCAATTAAATTCTCATTTCATCACCATTTTCAAAACTAAAAGCACCAGGACAATCAGTGAAGCATAGAGAACAAGTTTAGAACATAAAAAATGATTTCTGGAAAAATATTTCTTGAGCTACCTGAGATTCGAAGCTTTCACTCCAGCAACTTTCAGACCTCCCCTCCTTGTGAAATCCACTCCTTATGACCTCTTGATGATGCTTGAATGCTTTGGAGAAGTTTATGCTGGCTAGATGAAGAGTTTGAACAGCTTCTGCTCAAGCTCAGTTGAAAATGGCAATGGTGATGCAGGCAGTTTCAGGCCAATGTGAGTGGTTCTTTGTGATCAGGGTGATGTTTTAAGAAGGTTTGTGGAGTTTGTTTGGATGCTTATGGCCTGTGGAGTGAGTTTCGAAAGAAACTGCAAGTTGGAGTGAAGATGGAGAAGTGGTGTTCTTGCTGGATTCAGGCTTGGTTCTTTGTTGGTTTGGTCTTAATGAGGCATGGTGAGTTGAGTAGTGGAACTTGTTTGAATGTTTGTGAGCTGGGCAGAGAGATTCGAAGAGAAATGCAAATGGGGTGAGTTTTGTGTATGGTGTGTTGTGATCTGTTTTAGCCTTGCCTTCTCTTATGTTTTGCTTGCAAATGGAAAGTATAAACAATTCCAAGTGGCCAGAGGATGTGACATGGCCTGCTGTGATTGGGATGTTTGCTTTTGCCAAAAGTCAACTTTTTGTAAGGAAAGCATGGGCTTGGTTCTAGGCTTGGTACCATGGCTAGGTCTGGCGCAGCATGGTGTGTATGTGATGCTAGGAAAGTTCAGCAACCAATGTGACAAGTGGGTGAAGTGTCATGAGTGATTTTGCAAGTTGGCTCCTTTTGAAACTTCATGAAAATGCCTTGTTACACAAACCATGAACATGTGATCTTTTGGTCCAAATCTGATTTTTAGAACTCATGTGATGTTTGTACATTGGTTTGAAGTGAACTAGAAGTTACAAATGGCCTTGGTTCATGATTTTGCAAATTTCTCATTTGGTGCACATCTTGAAAATAAGTGATTTTTGGCAACTTTGTCACACCATAACTTTTGATCCAAGAAGAATTAGATCATGTTCTTGTACTTTTTGAAAAGGGAAAAATGTGTCCTACAACTTTCATGACCAAAGTTTTTCCATTTGAAGCATTTTTGGATCAAAAAGCAAGGCTTGAAAAATGACCTAAAATGACATATTCTTAAAAAGTCAACCATGCCCTAAAAAGTCAACTTTGCAAAAACTTCAAATTCTTGAATTTTGTGAACTTCTAACTTCTTCCATGATCAAATAAAGACCAAATACACTCAAAATGATGAAGAATGCCCATTGGTTGGGTCATTGGGGGCCTCAGAGGCCCTGATTTTACACTGACTTGTCTGAAAAGTCAACTCTTGATCAGATGACTTCCCCATGGAATTTCTTCATGAAACTTGATATGCATACTCCCTATACCACATAGAGACCAATGGAAACAAGAATGACCAAAAAAATTGGAGTTATGGCCTCTGAAACCAAAACCCTAATTTAGGTCAACTGTGCAGTCAAGCTTGGCTCTGCTTCCATGCCAATCCCAGTTCTTGTGATTCTTTTGAATCCTTGACTTTGAGAAGATGTGATATGATATAAGAACACATGTAGACCCCTTTGAATTGATTGATGGCCTTTGGAATGGCTCAAGAAGCTCTGGGATTGCTCAAATCACAAACCCTAGGTACAGATGACTCTGAATCTATGCAGTGAATCAAAAATGAGATATGAGATGATATGATTGTGTTTATGTATATGAAATGATCACAAGCCATGGTGTGAATGGGTGAGGGCAAATTTGGGGTGTTTACAATAACGACAGTTCATCAACGTACAGAAAAATCCCCACCAGGGTCCCCAGCAAAAGCAGTTGCCTCACAAATCACAAACACCAGTATATACTCATTTTGACACCCGTCCGTGCCATCTTTCCCCAGTAAAGTCGCCTGAATACTCTTTGCAAACAAGATCACCCGTGTTACCAATACTTCTTGGCACCCGTCCGTGTCATACCCCAGTAGAAAGCCAAAGACATCCTCTTTGCACTCACATATACCTATATACACAATCCTTTGGCACCCGTCCGTGTCATATCTCCCAGCGCAGTCGCCTACACTTTTGCAACCCATATACTTGTTGATATTATTATACTTTTCTCTCTTGACACTCGTCCGTGTCACCCTCCCCAGCAGATAAACACTCATCTATACAATACTCATACTCACTACTCATGTTACACTCATACAGATACTCGTCCGTATCTTGTATATACCATTCATATCCCCACAGATTCGACACTAGTCCTTGTTCCTTGTTAACTCGTTGGTACTCGTCCGTACCATCATCTCAGAACATGCGTCAAGCGTTTGTTTCTACATGATACTCGTCCGTATCATAGTCTTAAGGATGCTCGTCCGCATCTTTAATCCATACACTGTGTCAAACACTTTTGTCCTCTTGAATATGGATACTCGCCTGTGTCTACTACTCCCCAGAAGAAGCCTCTCAGATTCAACACTCGTCCGTGTTCTCTGTTAACCAGTTGATACTCGTCCGTATCATCATCTTTGAACACGTGTCAGTATTTGTTTCTACATGATACTCGTCCGTATCATAGTCTTAAGGATGCTCGTCCGCATCTTTAATCTATACACAAATACCAAACACTTATACCTTTTGTTTCTTGGATGTAAACACTCGTCCGTGTTTATTATTCTCCAGTAGATCGCCAACAAAGCAAATTTTCCTTCTTATCTGACACCCGTCCTGTGTCATGATAAACCCTGAGAGCAGCCGTACCCTGCTAAGTGGTCGTCCTCCACCTCTTGATGGTCGTCCTCCATCATGCTCATCCGATGGCCGTCCCCATCGTTGATATTTTAGCAGCCGTCCCCTGCTAGGTGGTCGTCCTCCACCTTTTGATGATCGTCCTTCATCATTTTATCCAATGGCCGTCCCCATTGTTGATTTTGGTTATCTGGCATTCGTCCTATGTCATGATAAACCCTGAGGGCAGCCGTCCCCTGCTAGGTGGTCGTCCTCCACCTCTTGATGGTCGTCCTCCATCATGCTCGTCCGATGGCCGTCCCCATCGTTGACCTTTTATCCGGCATTCGTCCTATGTCGCGATATTTTCGGCAGCCGTACCCTGCCTAGGGGTCGTCCTCCACCTTAGATGACCGTCCCTCATCTAATCCCCAACAGAGCAGCCGTCCCCTGCTAGGTGATCGTCCTTCACCTTTGGTGGCCGTACCCCATCATCTGTTTATTTCATTTATTCTTTAACCCGATGGCCGTCCCCGTCGTGGTCCCTTTTCTTTTAGCCCGATGGCCGTCCCCATCGTCGGTTACTTACTTTATGAACTTGATGGCCGTCCCCGTCATGTCTCATTAATCCTCAGAGAATTTTTACAGCTTTATCTTGATGGCCGTCCCCATCATAATTCTTTTATCCCCAGCATGTCGGCCGTCCCCGTCATTGCTTTATTTTCCGTACTTTTCCCAGCATGTCGGCCGTCCCCGTCATTGCTCTTTACCCAGCAGTCGTCCTCTGCTCGACGGTCGTCCTCTGTCGCCCATACTTTACAATATACTTTAATTTCTTTTACAATCTATATCCCTTTTCTTCTTCATTCTGTGAGTGCAAATTTTGGACTGTCTTTAGTATTCAACCACAAGTTATCTTGTTTGCCTGTTAAGCCGTTGCTTACATCCTGCACAGCTAACTCATGTTTGAATAGGGGCAGCTGTAAACACACCAAATTTGCCCTCACCCATTCACACCATGGTTTGTGATCATTTCATATGCATAAACACAACCATATCATCTCATATCACATTTTTGATCCACTGCATTGGTTCTAAGTCATCTGCATCTAGGGTTTGTGATCTGAGCAATCCCAGAGCTTCTTGAGCCACTCCAAAGGTAAACAATCACTTCAAAGGGGTCTATGTGTGTTCAAGCATCATATTACATCCTTTCAAAGTCAAGAATGCCAAAGAATCACAAGAACTGGGATTGGCATGGAAGCAGAGCCAAGTTTGACTGCACAGTTGACCTAAAATTAGGGTTTTGGTTTCAGAGGCCATAACTCCAAATTTTTTGGTCATTATTGTTTCCATTGGTCTCTATATGGTATAGGGAGTATTCATATCAATTTTCATGAAGAAATTCCATGGGGAAGTCATCTGATCAAGAGTTGACTTTCTGGACTAGTCAGTGCAAAATCAGGGCATCTGAGGCCCCCAATGACCCAACCAAGGGGTGATCTTCATCATTTTGAGTGTATATGATCTTTATTTGATCATGGAAGAAGGTTGAAGTTCACAAAATTCAAGAATTTGAAGTTTTTGCAAAGTTGACTTTTTTGGGCATAGTTGATTTTTAAAGAATATGTCATTTTAGGTCATTTTTCAAGCCTTGCTTTTTGATCCAAAAATGTTTCAAATGGAAAAACTTTGGTCATGAAAGTTGTAGAATACATTTTTCCCTTTTCAAAAAGTACAAGAACATGACCTAATTCATTTTGGATCAAAAGTTATGGTGTGACAAAGTTGGCAAAAATCACTAATTTTCAAGTTATGCACTAAAAGGAAAATTTGCAAAATCATGAACCAAGGCAAATTGTAACTTCTAGTTGACATCAAACCAATGTACAAACATCACATAAGTCCTAAAAATCAAATTTGGACCAAAAGATCACATGTTCATGGTTTGTGTAACAAGGCATTTTCATGAAGTTTCAAAAGTTGATCAACTTGCAAAATTCATGATCACACTTCCTACCACTTGCTACATTGGATGCTGAACCTTGCTAGCCCTTCCCCTCACCTTTGCTGCGCCAGCCCCATGCTTGTACTAGCCTAGAACCAAGCCCATACCTCTCTTACAACAAAGTTGACATTTTGCAAAAGTGAACTTACCAATCAATAAAGTCCAGGTCACATCATCTGACCTATGAGATTATTTTATACTATCCATTTGCAAGCTAAACATATCAAGAGGCCAAGATGAAACAGACCATAGCATCACATTCACAAACTCACCCCATTTTGCATTTCTCTTCGAATCTGCCTCCACAACTCACAAACATTCAAACAAGTTTCACTAATCATCTCACCATACTTCATTGAGCCCAAACCAACAAAGAACCAAGCCTGAATCCAGCAAAAACATTGTTTCTCCATTTTCACCCCAACCTGCAGTTTCCTTCGAAACATCTTCCACAGGCCATAAACACTCAAACAAACTCCACAAACCTCCTCAAAACATCACCCTGATCACAAAGAACCACTCACATTGGCCTGAAACAGCTTGGATCACCATCACCATTTTCAACTGAGCTTGAGCAGAAGCTGTTCAAACTCCTCATCTAGCCAACATAAATTCCTCCCAAGCATTCAAGCATCATCAAGAGGTCATAAGGAGGGGATTTCACAAGGAGGGGAGGTCTGAAAGTTACCAGAGTGAAAGCTTCGAAACTCAGGTAGCTCAAGAACATTTTTTCCAGAAATCGTTTTTTAAGTTCTTAAGTTGTTCTCTATGCTTCACTGATTGTTCTGATGCTTTTAGTTTTGAAAATGGTGATGAAATGAGAATTTAATTGCTTTCTGAAACTCTGTGACCTAAAAAATGTTTTGCTCGATTCATGAGTTTGGGGAAAAATAAATGAGTTTTGGCTTGGGGATTTGATTCAGTAAGTTGTGGGGATCATTTCCATGTTTTTAGATTTCATTTTAGTTAGGTTTTGAGAGTTTTAGGGATTTTCAGGTGGGCTTCCCACCGGAGAAGACGACCGGAGGTCTTCTCCGGCCACCTGAAAATCATTAGGGCATAATCCTGTAATTAATTGCCATTTGAATGTGAAGCGTTGGATTGCCTTGACCAGTTGACCTCCCGCGCGCATGTGTGGCCTGGATTCACTCAATTAGCCCTAATCCATTTTATTTAGTTTAATTAATCTTAATTAAATTAATTTGATCAGAAGCAATCCTGGCCCTCCAAAAACGCGCGCGGTCAACCCTTTTGAATCCAGAATGAATCTCAGCCTCTCCTTCTGTTTACTTCATTTTAAATTCATTTTTATTTCATTTCTTTTCATTTAATTTGTCCAATTTATTTAAAATAGCAAAACTTGTTTAAAAATTATGAAACTTTTTCTCAAGAGTTTTATTAATTTTTAAGACACAAAAATATTTTTATTTTCATTTTTAGCATTTAAAAAGTATTTTAAAATATTTAAAAGTTTATTTTTAATTGATTAATGGAAATTAATTTATTAAAAATACTTTTAAGTATTTAAAAATCACCAAAAAATTCTTGAAATGTTCTAAGACATTTAGAAACATTGTCCAACCTCCAAACCAAATTTATTTTTTGATCTTGATGCATTTTAAGAATTTCTCATTGAATTAAAATCATTTTTGTGCATTATTTTGATCCAAAGTTCAAAAAATCATTTCTGCCTATTCATGAAGAGTTGGACATTGATTCTTTTTGCATTGTATTTTGTTTAGCATGTAGTTTGTAAGATTAAATGGCCATGTTTTGATCTTTCATTTTCCATTTGTTTGACATTTCTTTTGTTTAGGAACCCTAAAACCCTAGCAACTTGTAAAAATCATATCTTGAGATTGGTTAAGAGTTGAGACCTCTCCTTTGGGCATTGGTTTAGTATAGGATTAGGGGTCCTTTGAGTGCATTTTCAATTTTTTATCTTAGGGTTTGCTTCTGATTTTGATTTTTGTTTGTTGCATTGATCATAAACCCTAATTTGGGCTTCCATATGCATCCATCTTGCATTCTCTTGCATAACATGACTTGCCATGACATTTCAAGCATCCATTTGATTCATTTGACATCATAAGACCTATTGAGAGCATGTTTGATCATTGCATCATGTATTTGCCTTGTTGTATGCCATGTACACTTCATAACTTTTCATGTATGTTCATGGTTCCTTGCTTGCTTCATTTGCATTCATGAACTTGTATGATCATTTCCATGTGCTGCCTCATGTTTGTAGCATCTCATAGCATCATTAGCATCATGTATATGCTTCTGGTTTTTGTTTCTCATCATGTCATCTCATCCCATTTTGCATTGCATTGCATTCTCTTTTCTAACTTTTCAGGTGGTAAGTGGCTTTGAGAAGTGAATCTGCCTTCACTTCTCATAACTTTTCTTTTCATCTCTCTTGCATCCATGCTGAATTCTTATATGTGTTTGAGTTTGAGCTTGCTCATTCTTATTCTTCCCACTTTCTTTCTTCAAGTGACTTGACTTCTTGAATGAAGCAAGTTGCTTTGCTTCTCTTGATCCTTTCATCTGCTTCCTGGAGGTTCCATTGAAGATCTTCTTTTGCAAACCTCACAAACCTTAGGAACAACCAAGCATGACAATGATTAGGGTTTTGATTAGTCTCCCCTTTTAGTTTGTTACCTTTGTGTCTCTTTTGAGTCATCTCTTCTCATCTCATAATCAGGGACTAAACCCTAAAGGCTTTAAGGCTTTGTGATTAAGCTTATGCCTGCATCCTTCTCTTAGGATGGAGTGTATAACTTTAATCCTAAGTGTTAAACCCTTAATGTGTTTAAATCTCTTAATCAATTCACTTAATAATCATCAAGACATCACACTTGTAACTTGGGCCTTGCATTAGGGTTCTAATTCTTCCTTAATTGGTTAAGAAGGACTAACCCTAGTGTTAATGGACAAGTCCCCCTCAAGTTGTCTTACAAACCCTAAAAATCACTTCATCATCATATCATTAACTAAAATCCACTCAATAAAGGCTTGTTTTGTCATGAGTTTAATCCCTAATCATGGATTAAGTTGAGGAGCTTTCCTCAGCTTAAACATTCTCATCTATTATCCTTCTATTAGGATGGTGTAATGGGTCTGTTTAATCCCTGATTATGGCTTAACCTCATTACTTAACACTAAACAAGAACAACAAAAACATCTAATTAATCACAAGTAGGTTAATGATCTTAATCCTACACCAAAGGTGTTTAAGTGTGAGAAGCTGACTTCACACTTAAGGTATTCTCATTACCCCTAATCAGAGGGAAGATGTGATGAGTTTACTAAATCCATTGGTTTAGACTTAAGCTCATTAACTTATGACAAAATCCAAAAACAATAAAAGACTGAAAACACAAAAACAAACAATAACCGTCTCCTCCGGGATTCTTTTCTCACCTCATTCACTCACAAACGAGAGCTCGCTTCTTCCGTCTAATGCAAGACAGTTTGCACCTGAGCCAAACAGGTCATACACTTGAGCATAGGCAAGTAAGCAGTTCACAAGTCAACTCATCTTTCAGTCTCTTTGGGTCGAACTACGGTGTTCTGACTTCCTCATTGCACGAGAGGATACGTAGGCATAACTTAACAGTTATCGAACAAAAGTCTCTGTATATTCCCCCTCCTTCCAGTTTCATTCCTTAGCCTCATGATCTTGAGCATCTCCCTCTCATCCTCACACTGACACATCATTATACACTTCACTTCTTTTGCACTGACACCTGTACATCTTTTCCAGCACTTTTACACACAGATTGCACTGACACTACCCCTTTAAAACACAAATCTTTCAAGCGTGGATCCCGTCGAGTACGACGGACAATCTGGGTGCTAATACCTTCCCAGGTTGTAACCAACCCCCTTTCTCAGTCTCTCTGGTTCGCAACCGTCTTATCCATATCTTTCCAGGTCTATGCAGCATTGCCTTTCCTCCGGGATAAAAATGCCTAGCTGGCGACTCTATTCATCTCCAGTGAGTTCACGGATGTGTGTTCTCATTGTCCCTTTCGCCGACCGTTCGCGTCTGTACCCCATTTGACCCAGGCCTCATTTGGTGGGAGCGACAATGGCTCCCCGGGGTCTTTGGACGTATCCAGCTTTCCAGGTTGCGCTCGTCTTCCGACTCATCTTCCAAGCTATTCACAGCATCCGGGGTGAGCATCCCCCCGCTGACAAACTTGGGCTCCTTTGCAGCCTCTGGTTGATCTTGTCGAGTTGGTCTGTAACCCAACCCGAATCGGTCTTCTTTCTTCTCCACGGGCAGCAGCTTGCCCCAGCCTTGGGCGGTACCTTCCTCAACAACCTTCTGGGCTTGCTGATATGATGTAATGGAAGTCCCAAGCACAGCAGATGCTTCATTAATATTAAGGGCCTCAAACCCTTGGCTCATGGTTTCATGGATCTCCCCATCCATTTCTATGTACTTATACGTAGCCAGCTGGATAACAAAGATGTTCTCCTCCCCACAGATGGTGATGATTTGGCCTTCCCACTCGAATTTTAACTTCTGGTGAAGGGTAGACGTAACAGCGCCAGCGGCGTGGATCCAGGGTCTACCCAACAGACAGCTGTAGGTCGGTTGTATGTCCATCACAAAGAAGGTAGTTTTGAAGGTCTGTGGGCCAATCAACACAGGCAGATCAATCTCCCCAAGCACTGATCGTTTAGAGCCATCGAATGCTCTCACCACCAAATTACTCGGACGCAATGCCAACCCATCATGCTCCAGCTTCACTAAGGCTTTCTTTGGTAGAACATTGAGTGATGACCCAGTGTCCACCAGTACATGAGACAAAACAGCACCCTTGCATTCCAAGGTGATATGCAAAGCCTTGTTATGGTTGTGTCCCTCTGGTGTTAAGTCAACATTGGTAAAGCTCAGTCCATGACTGGTGTTGACATTTGCAACCACAGTTTGGAGCTGATTAACAGTAATCTCCTTCGGCACGTATGCTGCGTGCAGAACTTTCAACAATGCGTTCCTGTGAGCTTCGGAACACATCAACAGTGATAATATGGAGATTTTGGAGGGTGTTTGGTGAAGCTGGTCCACCACCTTGTAATCACTCATTTTTATGATTCTCATGAACTCGTCTACATCTTGTTCAAAAGATGTCTTCTGAGTGTCTTTGGTAGTCGGCTCTTCAGATACCACACTCTTTCCTTTTGCTTTGGTAGTAGCTTCTGCTTCAACATTAGGTCTTTGTGCTTGTGAGGCAAAAAGGCGTCCGCTTCTGGTGAAGCCTCCGCCTCCCCCAACATTATCAACTTGTGGAGAAGAGGTCGATGAATCCAGAGTGATTTTCTCCCTGTTGCAGTAGAGATCAGAGCCATAATGCCAAGGTATGGCATTGCTGCTTTCATAAGGAATGGGTCCAGGCACCATAATGGTGACCAGACTGATTGCTGCAGAGGAAGGTACCGTAATGGTGTGCGGATCATAGTAAATTGTGACTGGTGATCTGGCAGGAGGTGCCACGGTTTGTTGTTGGAAATTGTTGCTGGGAGGAACACTTGATGGGTCATAGTAGATTGTAACTGTTGAAACATCTTCATTAATTTTTGCTGGCGTTGTAGAAGATTCTATTGACTGAATGGGTGTTGAAGTTGTAGCAGGAATGGTAACCGAACTTGTATTCGCTGAAGTAATTGATTGAGCAGTTGTTGGAGTTGTAGTGGAATCCGTTGGAACAATGGTTGCTGACGTTTTAGGAGTATTTGTGATTGCCGGTGGAGGAATTGTTGGATTTGTAGGCGCCGTTGTTGAAATCTGAAGGATACCATCCTTAATAAGACCATCTATGCCGCTTCTCAGCCTTTCACACCCATTGACTGCAATGTTGCAATACCCACAGCCGAGCTCACACCCAGGGAACACTTGGCATTCTAAAAGCTGGGCTTTGATTTAAACCAAAGGTGTTCGAATATGTGCAACACTGGTGATTAAGGTGGATGGTTTTCCTTCCTCAATAGCATTAATTCTAGGCCCGTTATGACTAGGCATTGGATTTCTTGTAACATTTGGAGGAGGTGCAAAGTTGAGAGCTTTTGAGTCCACCAGGTCTTGGACTTTCATCTGTAGGGCCCTGCATTTTTCAGTATTATGCCCCAGTGCGTTTGAGTGGAATGCACACCTGGCATTGGCATCATAGTTCTTTGGTAGATTAAGGGGATCTGGAGGTGCCAATGTCCTTAACTCAACTAGGTTGAGCTTCAGGAGTTGTGGCAAGAGTGCAGCATATGGCATCGGGATTGGGTCAATTACCCTGTTTGCCTGTGATGGTCTTTGTTGGAAAGGACGCTGTTGTTGGTTGTTGTTGCTGTTATTGTAGGTTCTCTGTTGCGGATACTGAATTTGTTGTTGATACTATGGTTGTTGTTGTTGAGGATATGCTGATTGTTGAGGAATCGGAGTTGGAATGGTAACAACTGCTACTGACCGGTGAACATACTGAGGTCTGTCCCTGCTTGTATGAATGGAATTAGTCTCACCGGATCTTCTGGGTCCCACAAAAGGCTTTCTGGAATTAGTGGATGAACTTGCACCACTGTCGGAGATTTTGCCCATATTTAAGAGGCTTTCAATCCTCTCACCGGCTATGACCACATCAGCAAAACTGGTAAAGGAGAAGGCAGCCAGTCTATCAATGTAGGTCCCTTGCAATGTGTTCATGAACATGTCAGCCATTTCTCTTTCTGACATGGGTGGTTGGACAGTAGCAGTAAGCTGTCTCCACCTTTGGGCATATTCCCTGAAGCTTTCTCTGGAAGATTGAGACATTCCCATCAGAAGGGTCCTGTTAGGAGCCATGTCCAGATTGTATTGATATTGTCGGACGAAAGCTTCAGCCAAATCCTTCCAGCATCTTATGGTAGCTCTGGACAAATGTGAATACCACTCTCTTGAAGCCCTAGTCAGACTGTCTTCAAAGTAGAACATCCACAACTTCTCATCCATAGTATAAGCCTTAAGTCTCCCCAGGAAAGACTGCAAATGAGTGCGAGGACAGGAGGTACCATTGTACTTCTCAAAACATGGGGGTTTAAATTTGTGGGGAATTCTCACCCCATCCACTAGCCCCATGTCCATCACATCGAAGCCCAAAGAATTTTGAGACTCCAGAGATCTCAACTTCTCAGCAATTTCGTCCAATCTCCTGTCATAAACTTCATCTCCAGCTCCCATGACAGTAAACTGCTCTTCTTGGGGATCCTTTTGCAAGATTCTCCCTCCAGCTGTATTACCCTGCACATTCCTTGGGATGTTGGCTTCTGGATCCAGATGAGGTCCAAATACTGGTGGATCAATACGAGGTTGGCCCCGTTCATTGTTACTAGTTCCTCCTGTTCCAAGGTGAGGTTCCTCATGAGTTTGTCTTTCCACCATTTCTCTTAACCTTTCCTGACTTTGGGCTAAGCCAGTCATCACAGCCATGAATTGAGACATCTGATTTCTCATCTCCACTCTCTCATTAGCCATCTGATTTCTGACCTCAGTCAGATCCTGCTGTACTTGTTCCATTTGAATACCCGGAAGGTTGTTGCGAGTCGGGTACCGGTGCGCGCGGTTGACAGTGAACACTCGGCGATGAGCAATGTTTCCTGAAGTCACAACAAAGTTAGAAACAATAATAATTACAAAACCTACAAAACAAAAAAACAAAGTTAGTATGCAATGCAGTATGCTTATTTGTTTTCCAAGGTATCCGACTTGGTTTTTGGTTTTGACCTTTCCAGACCTCGAGGAAGATGCTTGATGTTGTTGAGAGAAAACCCAAATGAAAACTGAAATTCTGGTATGACAGACTCAGATGTCTAATATGATGTTGAGACATCTTATCTGTTACTTATAAACATGGTAAGGTATACATATCAGTACTTAAATAATTCTGTTATATCAGAGTCAAACATGCTTCAGGATGTTGGGACATCTGATAGGACATTCAGTTCAGGTACTGCATAAAACATAAAAGATAAAAAGAACACAGCAGAAGTTTGTTAACCCAGTTCAGTGTATAACCACACTTACATCTGGAGGCTACCAAGCCAGGAGGAAATCCACTATAAGTAATATTAATTCTAGACTTAAACCACCCTGTTTAATCTATCACTTAATAACTACCCAATGCAATTTCTACCTAAGACACAACTTAGATATGAGTACCCTACTCACTCCCCCTCAATCACACAGTGATCTTTTACAATGATTAATAAAATTGAAGTCACACTTCAAACACAACAGCTTGATCTTACTTAGAAGTTTCAATCAAGACACAATACTTCTCTTGCTTACAAGCTTCGAGAATCACAAGTGAAACAGCCACAATAGTGTTACTTGTTATGCACGGCTGACACAAGGACACAACCCTAATAATGTTTACATTTTCGGTTCATTGGGTTGATTCTAAACTAGGTTACAAGGTTTCTTTTATAACCTATTCCCAACTGGATTTGGGCCTAAACAATCACAACAATAGCTGCTACAAATATGCAGAAATATCTGCTACAAATATGCAGAAATATCTGCTACAAATATGCAGAAATATCTGCTACAAATATTCCAAAAGATCTTCAACTTCTAAAATATCTCTAAATATAGAAACCTATATTTTTCAATATTTGTCTTCAATTTAAATTGAGTCTTTAAGATCTTCTAGATCAGCACCACATATGATTGCATAATATCTCCAGAATATTCTGCATAATTCAGATCTGATAAATCCAATGTCATCACCTTGAATTAGGGTTTGTTACTTCCTAGATTCTAGGTGATTTTGTTCTTCTGATTAATCTGAATCTTCATAACAAAACTCCCTACAGATGCGCCTTGTTCTGTTTTTATCCATCCATAATTAATTCCAGATAACTCTCCTTAAATATCTCAGATCAGTTAGTTATTAATTAATTCTGGTAACAGGTCTGAGATGTCTCAACATCTGTTGGGACATCCTGAAAAACTGAACTTACTTCATTTACTGATACAATGTCACAACATCTGATGGGACATCCTGTAAACTGAACTTATTCCATCAACTGATACAATGTCCTAACATCTGGTGTGACATCCTGATATCTTGACTTAAGTTCATTAACTGTTACTCTGTTTGACAGTGTCACAACATTTGGTGTGACATCCTGAACTAAGTTCAACACTTCTTGTTTGATATCTATATGTAACATATGACAGTAATGTTGTCATGACAGTTGCAGATGTTTCAACATTCTCTTTGACATCTGTCATGACATTTGCAGATGTTTCAACATTCTCTTTGACATCTGTCATGACATTTGCAGATGTTTCAGCATCTTCTTTGACATCTGTCTGTAGCATATGACAGTAATTATGTCATGACATTTGCAGATGTTTCAACATCTTCTTTGACATCTGACTGTGACATATGACAACATCTATTGGGACATCCTGAATTAAGTTCTTATACTCTGTTTGATAATGTCCCAACATCTGATAGGACATTCTGAACTGAATTCAACATCTTCTTTGACAACTTCCACATTTATCTGTGCCACCATGTCAGGACATCATGTTTGACATGTTCTTCCAGAATCTATATCATGTTAATATGGAACTTCTTATTCAACATTTTCCAGCCATATTAGTTTTACCAAACATAATGCCAATCATAGAATAATAGCATTAACAATCTCCCCCTTTGGCTTATTTTGGCTAAAACTAATTTACATACAGGTGTAGTAGTACCTTATGTAGAAGTTCCTTAACATCACATCTTCATATCAGACCTCACACTATTACTTCTCCCCCTTTTTAGCCATAAAAAGACAAAGGTACCATAATAAAAATAGAGGTATATAATCTCCATAAGCAAGAAACACACACAAGCTTCACAATTCCTCAAGAATCAAACATAAACTGCAAAGAGCAGCTTTATATAATATAGCCTTCTAGACTCTTAGGATTCTCCTTATCTGGTTAAGGTATTACTCCCCCTTAACACCACAAAATCAAGTGCACATACTTGTAACACACTCCCCCTATCTAGGATACTCCATGCTTCTCTGTACATTGATGAAAGGAAAACATAAGACGCATCTTCATGTCTTCAAGAGCTCACCCTCTGTTCAATTCCCAATTGAACACATTCACTTCTTGTACCAAAGCATACCTGATTCCTTTCTGGGTTTGTAGTTACCACATACTACACAAGATGAACATCTTCTAGCACACAGGTTCTTGACACTAAGCCTTTACACACCAAAGGCCATACAATCCAGATAAAACACATCCAAACTAATTATGAAATTAGAATGAATGTCCACAAACAAACTTCCAAGCAATCAATACCTGATATACTTCTGGTGGATCAACAGAGATGTGCTCTTCAGTTGAGGCCTTGTGCTGGTCCTCAGATGTTTCAACATCTATTGGGACATCCTGTTGAGCAGGAGTGTCCTTTGCAGCCTGAGTTTGTTGATCTTCTTGTGGGGCTGGCATAGTGTTCAGAGAGATAGATATGCCACTTACCACTCTTTGCTCAGATAGGATCTTGGTTACCAACTCCTTTATGGAATCATCCACATATTCAGAAGCTTTTGGAGTGTTGTACAATGGTGAAGGTATGCCTTTGGTCTTGCTGAAAACTTGATCTTTTTGGAGTTCTTGGCTTTTTAGCACGAGGAACACTTCCAGTCTCTTCTACATGTTTCTTCCAATATAGATCATCTACTTCATCATTCTCCCATATGATTAGGTAGTCTAATAATAGAAACCATGTAGATAAACACCCCAGATAATGTACTAACACTTAGTTAGAACATTTTTTTCATACACCAAGACCTTATCACCATGATCCTAGATGTGCTCCACCAATTGGACTTACTATAGTATAGTAATCCAAGAACTGAAAATCTTCAACTACACTGTGCCACCAGTTAGAATTAGAAATCCAGAAAGAGTGATAAACTTTCATCCACCTTCAAGAAGAATAAATCCTCTTGAGTCTTCAACTCATCACTCCTCTGCCCAAGAGCAATTTGTTCCAAGACAATCCTCAAGAACAACCAGCTGCCACACTCTGATTATCTTGATTCTTCGAATCCACTTTAAAGATCAACCAATTACCACATTTTGATAACCTCTTTTATGAATCCTCATATGAAAAATCCAATTGCCACTTTTGTCTTCTTCACGTTTATAATAAATCTTCCAAAGATATCCTGATCAAAAAAGTTGATCTTCACCAATTAGACTCTGATGTTGAACTAGATGTTTAAACATTATTAGCCCACATCCATCTGTTAAATTCAGTTCCTTCTTCTGCCACTTGAAAGAACCTCCTTCCTTTATAGAACAAGAGTTACATGTTCTCATAGACTTGATTTATCCATCAAGTTTGAGTAGACAACCTCCATTCTATTGGTTTTGCAGAAGTTCTTACCAATAACACATATTGATGAGAAACTTCCAATGTTTCTCCAAAGTCTTCAAACCTGCCACTGTCTGATTATTCAGAAGGAATAGTTAAGAACTACACCTCAAAACTATACCAAGGATGCCACCTTTCCTTGAGTAAAGCAGTCTAAACAAATTTATGATATCTCCACCTATCTTAACTCCATGATGAGCATTCTGGACTACACCTAGATCAGAAATAAACCAATCCAAGTAGTCACCAAGATTATGATATGTTCATGGTCTTTCATCTCCATCTTCAAAATCAACAATATCCAGACAAGTTCTTCCCAAGAAACTTTCCAGAAATACATAACTCTTGTCACACAAGACTGAAGCCAATGCTACAGCTTATGCAATACCTCTCCCATGATTCTGCACAAACTCTGATGATAAGATGTTCCAACATCTTTTTGAACATCACCAATCTTGAATCACAAGGATAATCAATCAAATATTTGTGAATTCCACAAACAACAATTGATCTTAAATCCTTGTATAATACCTTATCAGATAGTTCTACACAATCTGATCTTATACTTTTGAAGGATTTTAAGGTTAGCTCCAGATAAGATTAGCAAGATCTCCTCATGTCATGGATAAACAATACTCCAGCTGAGCATGTACTCCACTAATTCTCAATTTCACACCCCTGATGAACATACAAAGAGCACAACTGATAAATATCCACACTTGATTTTATATTCCAAAACAGATGCTCTTAGTTTGCTTGCTACAAAGGGTTTATACTGCCACTATCCATGACTAGTAGTGGAAGAGACTACCAGTTCAACAACCATTCTGATCAGACTTCCCAATCTGACATTCTTCCCTTGCTTCTAGCAATTGTTGGTCACATTGATAGCTTTAATCATGACCAAAGTCATGCATTTTTCACCCACATTTGTAAATACATTTAGAAGCTTCTTCATCTTCAGATTCATCATTAGATTCATCAGTATTCTGAGTAACCTCTTCCAGCTCCAGCCTTTGAAATACTTCCTCAAGCTTTTTCTTCCTGGCATCCAGATTTTTGCAAGTGTTCTTCAGATCTGCAATCAAGGCAGCTTTGGATATGGGAGTCTTTGCTTTTGAAGGTCCAGCAGATGTCCTAGTGGAAGCTTCAACATCAGCAGCATGATGGCTCAAGAAAAGTTTGTAATGGAAGGCCAGAGGACTTTTTCTTTTGCATACTGAATCCTTCTCAGTGAGGATACCTGGATACTGGCTTAGTATGATTCCACATAGCAGAGAGGAAAAAGCAATGGGAAGCTTTGTTGCAGATGTTCCAACATGCTTCAATGTCTGATAAAAAATATAAGCCCCAAAGTACAGCTTTGCTTGGGTGCCCACAGTATATATGAACCTGCTCAATTCAGTTGCTATTGAGGAGGTATGGTTGGTAGGGACCCAATTTGAAGTGCCAATCCTATGCAGCATTGCATACTTCCTTGTCAGCAAGCTAACAGAAAATTTCCCTTTGACTGGCCAAGCTTTGAATTGATTAGCAGTGATGACCTTGCACACATGGTTATTTATCTTTCCCAGCTCATTAGGTCCATCAGATTCTCTTCCTAGATAGTGGTTGATAACCCTAGAAGAGAATTCCACACATTTCCCTCTTACATACACCTTTCTGAAGTCATCTGATTTACCATCATCACAGTCCTCTTGAAGGTTGACAATGAATTCCTTGACTAGCAGCTCATAGCAAGGTGAAAAGTTTGATACTGTCTTGAATAAACCAGCAGAAGAAATTAGGTCAATTACCTCAGTGCACTCAAGTGCATTTCTGCCCAGCTCTCTTTCAAGTGCTACCCTTCTTTGGTATACAAATTTCCATCTGCTCACACTTGACACATGATGGAATGAAACATTGTCCAGAGGAGCTTCTGGAACAGCAGAGGTGGACCTTGAGGGTGCTGGTTTCTTCTTTGGTTGGGATGTTGGGACATCCTCTTCAACATCTGAATCTGGTGGAGTTACAGCTTTCCTCTTTTGGGTATTCACCTTGCTCCATTGTTTAGTAGGACCAAGTATCACTTTGACCTTGTCTTTCTTTGGAGTAGGCTGCTTCTTTTCAGGAGATGAATGTCCTGTAGTCTTCTTTTCCTTTCTAGCCCTAAGCCTTTTGGCTATGCTAGGGTCCACAGAAGCAATGATCATTATCTAAGTCTTCAACATGTAGCATAGATGCCTCCTCTTCCAGGTTAGGAGTAGGTTCCAAACATATGTGATCATCACACATTTGTCTAGCACCCAAAGCATCCATCATCACACCAGTTTCCTTCTTCTGGAACACAAAACTAAGCTTGGTTCATAAACTGTTGATGTGTAGTGTGGTGTTAATCCATTAGGATTGACATATTAATTCAGCTTCTTTCTTGATGAAACTTCCTTCAGTTCATGATTTAGACAATCATAAACATGTATCTTCACAGGAGAGATTTTCTCCAGCTATACCTAAACAACATAGGACACCATAACCAAGAAGGATATCCTCATTAGGTCACCATAAATAAGCTTAAGAGATAACTTATCAAGATTTTCACTCCCGCATGAAAGATTTGATAATTATACTCTTTTGTTTTGGCTCCAACCTCTTCTTTCATCAAGAACCACAACATTCTGAACTAAGTGTTCTCCAATTCTCACAGAAAACAAAATACAAGCCTCCTTCAAATATAGAATTCTCAGAACCAAGATGTCAGGACATTCTGTTTGACATCATAGCTACACAACAATTCACCAGCAAATTTCCAGCCCTGATAACACCAGACTGGTCCAATATACACCATATGATGAATAGTCCATCCTCCACTTCTAGGGACCATTCAAACACCAATATGAACCTCTCAAGTTCAAACAGCTTTTCATTATATCCTCCTTCTTCCTTTACCATGAACCAGAAAGTATCCCCCTTAGATCTCATCCAGAAATAGACCAGGATGCCTGCTCTGATACCAATTGAAATTCTGGTATGACAGACTCAGATGTCTAATATGATGTTGAGACATCTTATCTGTTACTTATAAACATGGTAAGGTATACATATCAGTACTTAAATAATTCTGTTATATCAGAGTCAAACATGCTTCAGGATGTTGGGACATCTGATAGGACATTCAGTTCAGGTACTGCATAAAACATAAAAGATAAAAAGAACACAGCAGAAGTTTGTTAACCCAGTTCAGTGTATAACCACACTTACATCTGGAGGCTACCAAGCCAGGAGGAAATCCACTATAAGTAATATTAATTCTAGACTTAAACCACCCTGTTTAATCTATCACTTAATAACTACCCAATGCAATTTCTACCTAAGACACAACTTAGATATGAGTACCCTACTCACTCCCCCTCAATCACACAGTGATCTTTTACAATGATTAATAAAATTGAAGTCACACTTCAAACACAACAGCTTGATCTTACTTAGAAGTTTCAATCAAGACACAATACTTCTCTTGCTTACAAGCTTCGAGAATCACAAGTGAAACAGCCACAATAGTGTTACTTGTTATGCACGGCTGACACAAGGACACAACCCTAATAATGTTTACATTTTCGGTTCATTGGGTTGATTCTAAACTAGGTTACAAGGTTTCTTTTATAACCTATTCCCAACTGGATTTGGGCCTAAACAATCACAACAATAGCTGCTACAAATATGCAGAAATATCTGCTACAAATATGCAGAAATATCTGCTACAAATATGCAGAAATATCTGCTACAAATATTCCAAAAGATCTTCAACTTCTAAAATATCTCTAAATATAGAAACCTATATTTTTCAATATTTGTCTTCAATTTAAATTGAGTCTTTAAGATCTTCTAGATCAGCACCACATATGATTGCATAATATCTCCAGAATATTCTGCATAATTCAGATCTGATAAATCCAATGTCATCACCTTGAATTAGGGTTTGTTACTTCCTAGATTCTAGGTGATTTTGTTCTTCTGATTAATCTGAATCTTCATAACAAAACTCCCTACAGATGCGCCTTGTTCTGTTTTTATCCATCCATAATTAATTCCAGATAACTCTCCTTAAATATCTCAGATCAGTTAGTTATTAATTAATTCTGGTAACAGGTCTGAGATGTCTCAACATCTGTTGGGACATCCTGAAAAACTGAACTTACTTCATTTACTGATACAATGTCACAACATCTGATGGGACATCCTGTAAACTGAACTTATTCCATCAACTGATACAATGTCCTAACATCTGGTGTGACATCCTGATATCTTGACTTAAGTTCATTAACTGTTACTCTGTTTGACAGTGTCACAACATTTGGTGTGACATCCTGAACTAAGTTCAACACTTCTTGTTTGATATCTATATGTAACATATGACAGTAATGTTGTCATGACAGTTGCAGATGTTTCAACATTCTCTTTGACATCTGTCATGACATTTGCAGATGTTTCAACATTCTCTTTGACATCTGTCATGACATTTGCAGATGTTTCAGCATCTTCTTTGACATCTGTCTGTAGCATATGACAGTAATTCTGTCATGACATTTGCAGATGTTTCAACATCTTCTTTGACATCTGACTGTGACATATGACAACATCTGTTGGGACATCCTGAATTAAGTTCTTATACTCTGTTTGATAATGTCCCAACATCTGATAGGACATTCTGAACTGAATTCAACATCTTCTTTGACAACTTCCACATTTATCTGTGCCACCATGTCAGGACATCATGTTTGACATGTTCTTCCAGAATCTATATCATGTTAATATGGAACTTCTTATTCAACATTTTCCAGCCATATTAGTTTTACCAAACATAATGCCAATCATAGAATAATAGCATTAACAAAAACAAACTAATATATATTGCAAATGGTGAACAATACATAGTCTGTTTTACAACATATGCCCATGGAGGGTCAAAATACATCAAAAAGAAAAAGTAAATCAAATGGAAATAACAACAAGCAAAGAATCAGACATCCAGTCCAAACTCATCTTCTCTGACCTCCTTCAGAAGTGCCTCAGTCACTGGACCAGCTGGATGCTTTGTAATGGTCCTAATGAGGAGGTTCCTGGTAGCAATGGGAGTGGTCAGCTTCTTGTGCCTGTCCTGGTCGTTTGATCTCTTCAATCCTGCTCTGAGCTTCAACTTTGAAATCTCCTTTTGGGCTGCCAGCAAAGCTTCCTGCTGCTTCTTCTCATTGGCCTCTAACTGTTCAATCTTGGCTTGCGTTTTCTGGTCTTCCTGTGTTTGGGCTTCAGTGATCCTGACCCACCTAGCCCGACTTTCTTGCAGATAGAGCTCAGTCCTAGCCTTCTGAATCTTGGCTTCTTTACAAGCATTCTTCAATATTTGTTCCCCAGTTCTTGCTTTCCTGATGTAGTCCTCTGTCTTCTCAATTTTGGCAAGATGCTCCACCCTAAGCTTCTCCAACCTTTCAATGTCCAAACGACCATCACTTCTTTCCCAAAGAGTCTTCTTTAAAGCTTGAGATAGGTTCTCATTCCTTTCTTTCAGCTTCTCAAATTCTTCTAGGCTGACAGTTGCTGCTGGCTGTACTGTGGATGGTCCAGGTATGTCTTCCAAGGTGAAAGGCATTCCAGTAATCTGAGCTCTTGTACGGGACCAGTCATAGTACTGAGCTGAAGCAACATTATTACACCTTCCCAGAATAGCCATCCCTTTTGTCTGGATGTTGTCCCAAGCCCAGGATGCTTGTCTGACAGCAGCTGAATTACGTTTCACTTCACAATACAGGGTCTCGGCTAAATCTTGTCCTTTGGGAGGGTGAACCAAAGCATAGCCCAGTTGTCTTTTAAACAGCAAAGGATTGTAGTTGATGCAACCCTTCACTCCTATCAGAGGCACATTAGGGTACTGTCCACAGCTGGTGATAATGTCCTTGCCCTTGGTGCTCTGGGTGCACCATCTGATATCATCTGAAGTCAAGGCAATGAGCCTCTTGGCCCAATTCTTCTGTTGGTGAGGATTCAGGAAGGAATCTGACTTAGGCAGGTGTCTGAGCAGCCAGGTGTAGAACAAAGGAGCACAACATCTCACCAATTTCCCCCTTTGTTTCTCATTCCTCTGATGAATGGAGTAGTAAAAGTCTCCCAGCAGTGTGGGTACTGGGTTCTTCAGAAGAAACAGATGGATGGCATTCTTGATTCTGGGATAACATCCTTGATTATGGCTTAACAGTGCACAGACTTCCCTCCATTCTCCCAATGAGGCCTTCAGGATGGCCTGAGAAATCAAGAATTCCAAGTGCAAACCAGGGATCCCAGCTTTTGTTGTCATATTTTGCTCAATCAAAGCAGGCTCCAGGTACAGTGCTTTTTCTACTTCTCCATTGCTGGGAGCTGGCATTTCTGGGTTGAAGGGGATTCCACCCCTGATAGGTACTTCAATCAATGAAGAAAACTCTTCCAGTAGAGGTCCTAACTGAAAGTTTGGGAAGGTGAAGCATCTCAAAGGAGGGTCATAAAACTGCAAGCAGGTGTGGATCATGCTTCTCTGAGAAGGGTCGAGGTCCATAACCATATCTAGGATACCTCCATAGTGCTCTCTAAACAATGGGATGTGATCTGGTGTAATAAGTGAATGGACCTGCCTGATACCAGTCAACACAGGCTCAAAGAAATGATAGGATATGTTGCTTTTCCTGGGAGTAGTCATGAATGCTGCTGAAGAAACTGAAAATTGATCCTGATGAAGGTCACATACTGATGCTGGAAATGAGCCACTGACAGGCTGATGCTGGTGATGATGAAGATAGCTGAAGCAGATAGCTAATGAAGCAAGGGTCTATGCAGAAGAAAGGGTCAAAACCAAACCAGATAAGATGTGAATACCCTGAAAAACAAAAAAGCAAATGTTAAATGATGCAAATGATGATGTATGCAAATGATATGCAAGGGTTTGTGATTAAGTTGGATCTGATATCTGCCTTGATATAAGTCCATGTATGTTCAAAGAAAGTCCAGATGGAGGTTCAGAAATCCAGTAACCAAGGTGGGGGACTCAAATAAAGAGTCACATGTCCCGGGTTAATCACAAGAACTGTCCAAAGTGGAGTACTCTTAAACAAAACAAAAACAAGGTATGATGTGGCCAAGGGTACCTGCAAACCTGTAAACAGCCCAACCCCCTCACAGGTAGTGTTCTAGAACAAGGATCCTCAGACTTGGATCAATTATGAGATGTGTAAACACTTCTAATCCGGAGGTACAGTGTTTACAATAACCATAAAAGATCCTCCTCTAATTCACCTCAGTTTCTGAAGGTCATAATAAAGGTCATCCAGACTTAGCAGGCTTCCCAGATAGCCCTAGCACTACAGGAAATCTGTAGCACAGAGTTCTCAAGAAGAAACCCACATCTGAACCGTGTTTCATATTCCCGCACCAGACCGAAATGGAATGGGAAAGAACATGAACCACTCTATCCTAGGTGTCACTCAGGTCCCAGGTGTAACACAGTGGGAGAACTGACTTTAGTTAAATGTTGCGGATAGCAAGAGTCGCCACCGACTTTTATTTTATCCAAAGGAAAAGGCATAAAAGAACAGGAAAGACCTTTAAAAGATTTTTGGGTTCGGGGGGTAGGTTATGTAAAGGGAAGGTGTAAGCACCCTTTACATCCATGGTTATCCATGGGCTCTTAGTTACTTAGCTCACTTTAAAATGTTTTTGAGAAGTGTAGTGTGTGATTAGAAATTTTCTTAAGTACTTTATAATGATTCATGTACGGATATATATAAAGCCTTTGTTTTGAAAATTGTTTGAAAAGGTGAAGTGTTTTTGAAATGTTTGAAAAGGTGAGCAAGTACATAAGAGGAACCTACCCTAAGTTAAGTCTTTTCTGTTCTTAAATATCCTTTAAATGGTAAGATTATCCCTATTATTAAGGAATAGGTAGTCATTACCTTGGATGTATGAGGGACAAATGAAGGGACAACTGTGATTAGGCAACTGTAAGGTGTATTTAGCAATTCGAAGGGACTTATCATCTTTATTCGAAAGGGACAAGATCATTTACGAAGGCAACCATGAAGGGACTTGATCTTTTTATCTTGTAAGGGACTAGATGATATGAGAGAAGGGACTTTGCTCTACACCTTACTTGACCTTTTTTCTTTAGGCAACATGAGAGGGAACCCTTAAGAAGTGAGATGGCGATCCAAGATCGACTTACGTGTGTGCGTGTACAAATTCATATATTTATCTTGAGATTAATGATCTAAATTCAATTTTAAATACAAACATGTTTTACACTCCCTATTTTACTAACCATGGCAATTAAAAATAAATAATAAAAATAATACTACAACTATTACATAAATTGCACAATTACATAATAATAATAATAATAATAAAATAAATTAAATAAATAATCACATAATAAATAAATAAATAAAGAGGTTAGTAATAATAAACAAAATAAATAAGTATAAGATGAAGAAATTAGCATAATAATAAATTAAAAGTTCAACTTTAAATAAATAATTATTTTTTTAGATTTTTAATAAAAGAAATAAATAATAAATATTATATACTAATAAAATATGATTAATAGTCTAATTATTTAATTTTATATACATATTATAAAAATATTTGTCAATTACAACTAAGTAAGCATATAAAAATAATAAATTAGATTTATAAAATAAAGTTAGGGTTTTTTAATTGTTTTTTTAGGAGAATAAATTAGGGTTAATTAATTAATTAAATTACTTATATATATATAAAACTACATACAATAATAATATAAACCAATTATAAAATAAATATACATAATTAAAATTTACAAACAAATAAATTAAGATTTATAATATAATTAGGGTTTATGAAGAAAGTTAGGATTTATAAAGAATAATTAGGGTTTATATAAAAATAATAGGATTTATGAGTTAATTTAAATATAATTAATTTATTTATACAAAACAAATAATATTAATAATATATAGTAAAATAAATATTAAATAATTCTAAGAATAAAGTTTGAAATTTTTTAGAAAATATAAGTTCTTTGAATTATACACAAGAAAATAATATAAACATTTTTTGTTTTAAACATTTATCATTTATTAAATTAATTATAATATATTATAAACAAAAACAAAATAAAAGAAAATATGAACAAAAACATACCTGGGGCTGGGATTCGAACCCAGGCCCTAGGCTTTCACACCCTCAAGACCAACAAGCCAGCCACTGGGCTACGCACGCGCAGGTGATATGGAATGAGCGCCAATACGTTTTGTTTCTTCACCTGTAAAATCATAAAAAAGCAAAACAATACAAAATGGCCTGGGGGGAATCGAACCCAGGACCATTCATTCATTAACAAACGCGCATACCAACTGAGCCAACAACGCATCTGTGAAATAAATTACAAACAATTCCATAAAATATTAAAACAAAATTTGAAAATCCAGAAAGCGCGCGCTAGACTTCATCTTCTACGTTTGAATTTCCTGCGAATTCTCCCACAACTTTTCCTGCGAATTTACCTGCGTGTGAAATTAATGGAAAAACCTAGGTTTTTTGAAACCTTAGAAACACGTAAAATTAGAACAAATTGACAATGGCAAATGATTTCCCATATCTCATACAATTGAAACACAGTCTTAGAAGATATTTAAATGGTCTAAAGAGGAAGATCCCAATTTGAAGGTCCAAACCCTAGCAATGGTGGTATGCGGATACGGCCATGAAACTTCAATAAAATCATCCAGAAATCATCTATGTAACCTCACAAACAACAAACCAGAGTCAAATCATATTAATAATGCATGAATAATGGAAATCGAAAAATCAAATTTTCAAGAACAAGAGCAATTCGGTTTGAGCTTTTTAGCATGATTTTGATGTTAATGATGATAGGAACATGTTTAGAAGGCCTTTAGGAACATTTTTGTGTGTTCAAACCTTTTGTAAACACCTTAAATCAAAAAATCCGAATTTCACTTTTCTTGGTTTTTTTTTTAAACTTGCTTAGTGTTCTTGAGGCTGTAAAATTCGTGTCTTTGTGTTTGGATGAGTTATACATATATAGTAGAACATAACTAGGTCAAAAAATCAGACGATCCTTTGGATTTTTGGATCAATTGAGATTGAAAAAGATCATGCCATAAAACTTGAATATTCTTTGATATATCATTGCTATTTTAGGACAATCATCATAATTTGCATATCAATCTGATCCAAACAATGTTTATGACTTTCTAGAAGCAATATCCCCTTTTAAATATTTGATTTCATATTTTATTTTAATTTAAATGATATTTTAATGAATAAAATTCAAATAAATATGAAATAAAAAATAAAAATTCAGAAAATAAGTGGGTTGGGTCGTGCTTGGTGTTTTCATAAAGATGGGATGGCAATTTGGTGGGCTCATTTAGCAAAAATTTGATTTTAGGCCTTATTTGCTTCATAAACTTCCCTAAAATTTCCCAACTTTGCAAAGGCACAAATCCTTCAATTTTAATGCTATGAAGGTGTTATTGGACATTTTGGAAATCTTAAAGAGTCCTCTAACCAACCCCATTGGTTTCATGTCCATATCTTTTACCATTCTCAAGTTATGCTCTTTTGAAGTTGTTGACTTTTTGTTGACTTTCAAAAGGACCTATAATGTCTTAGCTCATACCTTCCAAATGAAGCATTTTTGGGCTTGGCTTGTGAGACACAAAGTTGTAGAGAATTAAATTTCCTTCAAAATGAGCTTTGGATGGGAAATATTTGATGAAGCATGTGAAAGTTATGGCTGGTCAAAGTTCAGTTGACTTTTCCTAAGAAAACCCTAATTTAGAAACTCCTGATTCTTGATGATCTGAAATCTCCTTGATGAATCATGATCAACTCTTGATCAAATGATTAATTTTACTTCATATACTTGATGTTGGCAAAAAATCATGAAGTTTGACTTTGGTTTGACCATAGTTGACCTCAGTTTGACTTTTTAACTGCTTTGACTGATTTTAACCTATCTGATCATTTGACTGAGCAAACCTTTGGGAAAAGTCTTGAAACTTGTCACGGGGATTCTTAAACACATATAAGATGTTATGAAGCTCACTTGGAGTCTTGTAAGTCCATTTAGCCTGATTAAAGTCAAAACCCTAGTTTAGGATGCATTGCTTAGGAGGATGCATTGTCTGAGGGAAATGTCAAATCTTCTGACTAATTGTGAACTTTGTGAACATTGTGAACCTCATGAGATGTCTTGTGAATCTTGTGAACCTCATGAGATGTCTTGTGAACCTTGTGAACCTAATGAGATGTCTTGTGAACCTTGTGAGCCTCTTAGTACACAAAGTCTTGTCTTGTGAGGGCAAATTTTGGGGTGCAACAACTGCCCCTGTTCAATTTTCTGAAACCTGAGGGGTTAGATTGGTATATGTGCCATTCATGACCTGGAAGGTTGAAGGGGATTGAACACAAAAGCCCAAAAATTTGCACTCACCAGTGCATAGAATAATACTGATTATTAGTTGTATATGCTTGAATGGGCTTAAAGATGCCACTTGGAAGAATTGGAGATGGGCTTAGAGATGCCATCTAAAATATCTGGATATGGTGATGTTTTTATGTTGATACTGGATATCAGTGCTAGGTCTTTGTATAGGCCGTCTCTAAATCATTTATGCAACATGATTTGAGTTGTTGGATGGATCAGTAGAAATAAATCTTGTGATGATTATCCCTTCTGGAGGTATCTTGGATTAAGGAATGAATCTTTGTACAGACCGTTTTCCTACTCTCCAAGGTCAAAAGAACGTCAGGATTTGTTCTTCCGAACAAGTCTTGAACAAGGGGCCAAAAGAGCGTCAGGATTTGCTCTTAAGGGTCAAAAGAACGTCAGGATATGTTCTTCTAAAAAAGTCTTGAACAAGGGGCCAAAAGAGCGTCAGGATTTGCTCTTAAGGGTCAAAAGAACGTCAGGATTTGTTCTTCTGAAAAAGTCTTGAACAAGGGGCCAAAAGAGCGCCAGGATTTGCTCTTAAGGGTCAAAAGAACGTCAGGATTTGTTCTTCTGAAAAAGTCTTGAACAAGGAGCCAAAAGAACGTCAGGATTTGTTCTTCTGAAAAAGTCTTGAACAAGGGGCCAAAAGAGCGTCAGGATTTGCTCTTAAGGGTCAAAAGAACGTCAGGATTTGTTCTTCTGAAAAATGCCTTGAACCAGGGAATGGATCTTTTTACGGACCGTTTGCCTGCTATTCGAGGACATCTTGAGTAGTGTATGGATCATTTCTGACCCGTTGTAAGTTGTTGATATTGTTTGACCTGCATATAACTATCCTGCAAGGGAAATATTAGTTTATGCATTATGTATGCATGCATAGTATGATGCACCTAAGTAAATGTATTATGTACTTATGGATATATATGTTATGGTATGATGTAAATGATGTATGTATGAATTATGCAGCCTGAAGCGTCTGGATATCTTCGTATAACAACTGCTGGTCAGGGAACATAAATCCCGATTTGTTGCTAAAGAATGTGAAGAACTCGTTCTCATCTCGTTTGATAATATAGTGAAGAATATGAGGAACTTGTTCCCGTCTTGTTTGATAACACAGTATTCATAACCTCCCGTCTTCGTTCGATAGTATGGTATTCATAACCTCCCGTCTTCGTTCGATAGTAAGGTATCCATAACCTCCCATATTCGTTCGTCGTACTCCTATTGAAAGAATAAATTCCTGACTATCCGTCTGAGGATAAAAGAGATGGATATAAATTCCAGGGGAGATGTGACTCGAAGTATTTATGAAGATGGATTTGCCCTACTGGGGGATTTGTAGCTGTCTTGTGGGGATGAACCGGAAAATCTTCGTTGAATTCCTTCCCTCATTCGTCCTTAGTAAATACTATTACTGCATTTTCATGCATTTCTGGTAAACATCAATCATATTCAAAAGCATACATACATTCAAACACAACCAATGGACATTTCGCTTATGTAAATAGGGTAAAAGTAAATCTGGATTCAAAGATGAAATTTTATTTATATCACAAAGTGACCTATACATAGGCAAGTTTGTACAAGGAGACAGAAATCCTAGTAAGAGGAATTTGTCGTAAAAGTTTTTACAAAACAAAGAAAATCAGCTATGTGGGAAATAATCATATTGAGCTTCAATTCTACTATTGCCATTATCTTCAAGTATCTCATCTTCTGCTGTTGAGACGGAAACGATTGGATTGATCTTTATCTATTCGAGCTTGAATTAGGTAGCACAACTGGTTGTAGTTTCATGGGTGATCCAAACGAGACGTAGTCATACGCTTTAATCCCTAACTTTTGCCTGGATTGCCCTTTTAGGTTTTCAATCCACCGGGATACCCTTTTTTGCCCAAGCCGCCTTTTCAGGTTTTCGACTTGCCGGGTGTACATTTTTTTATATATATCCCTAATTTTTGCCCGAACCCTTTTGGTTCGCCGGGATGCCCTTATTTTTGCCTAGGCCAGTCAACCTAGCGGGTCTCTTTTTATGCATAATATTTTTTAACTATGTCTGCGTTTACAGGCTGTGGGAAGTCTTCACCATCCATAGTAGTAAGTATCATGACACCTCTTGAGAATACTGTTTTAACCACAAATGGACCTTCATATGTAGGAGTCCACTTGCCCCTAGGATCACCCTGTGGTAATATGATACACTTGATTACCAAGTCACCAGCCTGATATACCTTTGGCTTAACCTTCTTATTAAAAGCTTTGATCATCCGTTTCTGGTACATCTGACCATGACAAACTGCTGCTAACCTCTTCTCATCAATCAAATTTATCTGGTCAAGTCAAGTCTGAATCCACTCATCTTCATCCAAGCCTGCATCCTTCATAATTCTTAAGGAGGGAATCTGAACTTCAATGGGCAGAACTGCTTCCATACCATATACTAAGGAGAATGGGGTTACCCCTGTTGAAGTACGTATTGTAGTACGATAACCATGAATAGCAAATGGTAACATCTCATGCCAATCATTGTAAGTAACAGTCATCTTCTGTAGAATCTTCTTGATATTCTTGTTAGCAGCTTCTACTGCCCCATTCATCTTTGGACGATACGGAGAAGAATTGTGATGCTTAATCTTGAATTGCGTGCAAAGATCAGTAATCATAGTGTTGTTCAGATTAGAGCCATTGTCAGTAATAATCCTTTCAGGGATGCCATACCTACATATGAGATTATTCTTAATGAACCGAGCCACAACATTCTTGGTAACAGATGCAAATGAAGTTGCCTCTACCCACTTCGTGAAGTAATCAATAGCAACCAGGATGAAACGATGCCCATTAGAAGCAGTAGGCTTGATCTCACCAATCATATCAATGCCCCACATGGCAAAAGGCCAAGGAGCAGTCAACACATTCAATGGTGATGGAGGTATATGGACTTTATTAGCATAGATTTGACACTTGTGACATGTTCTGGAATGTTGATTGCAGTCAGCTTCCATGGTAGACCAATAGTAACCTGCTCTCAATATCTTCTTTGCCATGGTATGACCACTAGAATGAGTGCCAAAGATACCATCATGCATATCTTCCATAATCTCAGTTGCTTCCTTCTTATCCACACAACGAAGCAAAGTTGAATCATGATTGCGCTTGTATAAAATCCCATTACTCAAGAAGAACTTAGCAGAAAACCTCCTCAGAAACTTTTTATCTTTGACAGATGCCCCTTCAGGGAACTCCTGAGCTTCAAGATATCTTTTCACTTCATAGAACCAAGGCTTCTCCTTTGCTTCTTCAGTGTCAATCTCATTGCAGTATGCAGGCTTCTCAAATCTATCAATAGTAATCTTGGGAGCTTCATCATCCCTGCTGATCTCAAACATGGATGCCATGGTGGCTAATGCATCTGCCAACTGATTTTCTCTTCGTGGAACATGTCCAAAAGTAATCTCTTTGAAATGTGGGATCAAAGACAACACATACTCTCTGTAAGGAATGAGGTTATCATGCTTGGTATCCCAATCTCCTTTGATCTGACTTACTATCAGGGCTGAATCTCCATACACGTCAAGGAACTGAATCTTCATATCAATGGCAGTTTTGATACCCAGGATACATGCCTCATACTCAGCCATGTTATTGGTGCAATAGAAACAAAGTCTGGCAGTAATCGGGGTATGACAACCTTCAGGGGAACTGATCACAACACCAACACCATTACCAAGTGCATTAGAAGCTCCATCAAAAACCATAGTCCATCGGGGTCCTTGTTCAGGTCCGTCATATTGTCCAGGTTCTTTGGTAATAATCATAATATCTTCATCAGGGAACTCAAAACTCATTGACTGATAATCATCCACTGCTTGATGAGCCAAATGATCAGCTACAACACTTCCTTTAATGGCCTTCTGAGTAGTATATTGTATGTCATATTCTGTCAAGATCATTTACCATCTTGCAATTCTTCCGGAGAGAGCAGGTTTCTCGAATATGTACTTGATTGGATCCATCTTTGAAATCAATAAGGTAGTATGAGTCAACATATACTGTCTTAGTCGGCGAGCAGCCCATGCCAAAGCGCAGCAAGTTTTCTCGAGCAGTGAGTATCTTGTTTCACAGTCGGTAAACTTTTTGCTAAGGTAGTATATTGCCTTCTCTTTTCGACCAGACTCGTCATGTTGCCCCAACACACACCCCATTGAGTTGTCTAACACTGTCAAGTACATAATCAAGGGTCTTCCATCAACTGGTGGCATCAAAATTGGAGGTTCTAGTAGATATTTCTTGATTTCATCAAAGGCAGTCTGGCACTCATCATTCCATTCCATTACCTGATCTTTCTTCAACAACTTGAAGATTGGCTCACAGGTAGCAGTTAATTGGGAAATAAATCTTGCAATGTAATTCAATCGTCCCAAGAAACCTCTAACTTCCTTCTCAGTGCGGGGAGCTGGCATCTCTTGTATAGCTTTTACTTTTGCAGGATCTACTTCAATACCTTTTCCACTGACAATGAAACCCAGGAGCTTACCAGATCTAACTCCAAAAGTACACTTGTTCGGGTTCAATCTCAACTTGTATTTCTTCAATCACTCAAACAACTTATGCAGATGATCAAGATGTTGTTCTTCATTCTGGGACCTGGCTATCATATCATCCACATATACCTCTATCTCATGATGAATCATATCATGAAACAAAGCCACCATAGCACGCTGATATGTTGCCCCTGCATTCTTCAAACCAAATGGCATCACCTTATAGCAAAAGGTGCCCCACTGTGTAACAAATGTTGTCTTCTCCATATCTTCAGGTGCCATCTTGATTTGATTGTAACCAGAGAAACCATCCATGAAAGAGAATACTTTATGCTGAGCAGTGTTGTCTACCAGAACATCAATATGAGGAAGCAGAAAGTCATCTTTGGGGCTAGCCTTGTTCAAATCCCTGTAATCTACACACATACGTACCTTACCATCTTTCTTAGGTACCGGTACCACATTTGCAACCCACTGAGGATAAGAAGTCACAACTAAGAACCCTGCATCAAACTGTTTCATTACCTCTGCTTTAATCTTCTCTGACATCTCAGGACGCATGCGACGAACCTTTTGCTTCTTTGGATGACAATCTTCTTTTACTGGTAAACGGTGAACCACAATGTCTGTATCCAACCCTGGCATATCTTCATAGGACCAAGCAAAGATTTCCACATAATCATGTAACATCTGAATCAATTTGCTCTTAACACTATCCTCTAATTTAGCCCCTATCTTGACTTCTTTCCTGTTTTCTTCAGTTCCCAAATTCACAACTTTGACTGGCTCTTCATGTGGCTGTATAGCTTTCTCTTCTTGTTGTAACAACCTAGCAAGCTCTACAGGTACTTCACAATCGTCCTCATTTCCATCTTCAGCTTGATAGATCGGATTCTCGAAATTATAATTGGCAATAGTAGAACTGTTATCAACAGGATCCAGAGTGGATGAGGATCTGCATTTTAGTGATGTGGGTGTGTGTAAGAACACATAGCTGATAAAACAAAAAGAAAAGAAAAGAAAGACAAGGAACACAATATTTACGAAAACGAAACATCCACTGATTTTTATTGAATGAAGTATGCAAATGAAATGACATCCCGAAACAAGCATACCATTGTGCCCCGGGTAAGGCACAAGGCTTAAGAGTTTAATTGTTTAAAAATTACAAATCTTAAAAATAACAACACAGTAATAGTATTTACTCCTGACTAAAGGAGATAGGAATAACATCTTCCGCTTTCCAATTATTGAGCCCAGCACCCACAGTAGGAAAAATCCAAGCATCCAAGTTGTAATCTTCATCATAGTCACCCACAACATTGATCTGATCTTTCATAATCCCCTGATTGGTGATACGAACAGCACGAGCACGACGAACAGCCTTCTGGGACTCTGTAGTGAAACCCAAACCAAATTTGTCAGACTTATAAGGAATGTCAGGAAGCTGACCCCAAATAGTACAACCACCTTCATCCACCACAGCTCTAGCATCTTTAAGGGAAGCCATCTTAGGAGGTACTCTGGTGACCACATGAATTTTCTTGACAACAGGAGGAGCTTCATAATTATTAACAACCCAAGGAACTAATTCGAATGTCTGGCACGGAGTTTCAACATATTCACCTTCCACTTCAAGATATTTAAATGTGTTCACATGGCTAACTATATATCCTTCCTCTCCGTAAACAGTGACAACTTTTCCTTCTACTAGATATCTCAGCTTCTGATGTAAGGTGGAGGTTACAGCACCTGCCCCATGGATCCAGGGACGTCCAAGCAAACAAGAATACGAAGGACGGATATCCATTACATAAAAAGTAGCATTGAAGACTTGAGAACCTACTTTTATTGGGAGATCAATTTCTCCATGTACCACTCTTCTCGAGCCATCAAAAGCTTTCACCACTATATTACTGGGCTTCAACACAACATCTTCAGGGCTAAGTTTATTCAGAACTTCCTTGGGCAACACATTTAGCGAGGAACCATTGTCTATTAATACATGTGACAGGGTAGTGACCCTACACTCAATAGAGATATGTAGAGCCCTGTTATGATCCCTTTTGGCCGGAGTCAAATCAACATTGGAGAAACCTAACCCATTATCATAGGTCAAATGTGCAACACAATTTTCAAACTGGTCTACAGAAATTTCATTTGGTACGTGAGAAGTCTTCAAAAATTTAATCAAGGCCTTGGTATGAGCCTCAGAACACAACAACAAAGACAACATAGAAATCTTGGAGGGAGTATGCCCCAATTGATCAACAATGTCATAATCACTCTTGCGAATGATCTTCAGTACTTCTTCCATCTGCTTAGAAAGATCATCAGCAGCTGGCACATCAGTTTGTATAGGTTTAATAACAGGACCTTTGCCCCGAGCATCAGCAGTAGAGGTGGTAGCTGGAGTAACTGCATTCTTGGAAGTAACTGGAGGAGAGAAAACTCGTCCACTTCATGTGATCTTACTAGATCCAGCAATATTATCAACATCCAGATTTTCACCAACAATAGGTGCATCAGCCAAGGATTCCTGCTTAACACCATGAATATAAACATCGGACCCATAATGCCACGGCACAACTTTATCAGAAGTATATGGAATAGGACCCGGAGTGGTAATGATCATAGGAGACACTCTAGCTTCAGCAACAATCTTCATAGGGCCTTCAGCAGTAATTTTAATTGGACCCTTACGAGTGATTTTTATAGGTCCCTTGGAAGTAATCCTTACCGGCACTCTATCAACCACATCCACCTCTTCAACCTTCGCCCCTTTAGTTATATGTTCAACCATGCTCTCCACAGAAGGTGGTGTCCTCTCAAACAATATTGTGTAATTGTCCATGAGGCGTTGAATTCCGTCCTTCAATCTCCAGCAACTATCCGACTTATAAGCACAATAGAAACAATCTTCATGACAACCTGGAAAGAACCCAGCTTGTACCAACTTCTTCTTGATAACAGATGATGGTGTAGTCACGTCTGCAACTGAGGAAATGTGTGAAACTTCATCAATAGCATTGACAGTCTTTTCATGATTTGGCACGGGAGTAGTAATCACATTTGGAGTACCCGGAGGGTCAAACTCAATCTCTCCAGCATCAATCATATCTTGAATTTTATTCTTCAATATCCAGCAACTATTGGTATCATGTCCCTGACAATTTGAATGATATGTGTAAACACCCCAAATTTGCCCTCACCCATTCACACCATGGCTTGTGATCTCCTCATATGCATAAACTCAATCATACCATCTCATATCACATTTTTGATTCACTGCATTGGTTCAAAGTCATCTGCACCTAGGGTTTGTGATCTGAGCAATCCAAGGGCTTCTTGAGCCACTCCAAAGGACATCAATCACTTCAAAGGGGTCCAAGCATGTTCAAACATCATATTATATCTCCTCAAAGTCAAGAATGTCAAAGAATCACAAGAACTGAGAATGGCATGGAAGCAGAGCCAGGTTTGACTGCACAGATGACCTGAAATTAGGGTTTTGGTTTCAAAGGCCATAACTCCAACTTTTTTGGTCATTCTTGTTTCTATTGGTCTCTATATGGTATAGGGAGTATGCATATCAATTTTCATGAATAAATTCCATGGGGAAGTCATCTGATCAAGGGTTGACTTTTCAAGCAAGTCAGTGCAAAATCAGGGCATCTGAGGCCCCCAATGACCCAACCAAAGGGTGTTCTTCATCATTTTGATTGTATATGATCTTTATTTGATCATAGAATAAGTTGGAAGTTCACAAAATTGAAGAATTTCAAGTCTTTTGCAAAGTTGACTTTTTGGGAAAGTTTGACTTTTAATGAAATTGCCATTTTGGGAAACTTTTTCAACCCTTACTTTTTGATTCAAAAATGCTTCAAATGAAAAAACTTTGGTCAGGAAAGTTGTATAATGGATCATTCCCTTTTCAAAAAGTACAAGAACATGACCTAATTCATTTTAGATCAAAAGTTATGGCTTGTCAAAGTTGGCAAAAATCACAAAATTTCAAAGTTTCTACCAAAGAGGCAAAGTTGCAAATTCACTTGTCAAGGAAAATTGAGCTACCAAATGGACTTCTAAAACTTCACAACATGATCATACAACACCTAAAACTCAGAATGGGCCAAGGGATCACACATTTTTATGGCCTATGGAACAAGAAATCTCATGAGAAGCAAAAGCAAGGCAAGTTGCAAAAACTCACTCAAGTGTGAACCCACTTGCTGGCTGACATCAGAACCAATCCAAGGGCTCTCCACACATCTTGCTGCGCAGGACACACCGTTTGTCCTTGGCTAGCAAGTAGCCCATGCCTCTCTTACACAACTTTGACATTTTGGCAACTTGAGCCATACCTATCACAAAAGCACACATCACTTCATCTGACCTATCACAATAGTTTATGCAAACAAAAGGTAAGCCAAAGCATACAAAACACAAGCCTGAAACACTCTCCAAGACAGCATTCTCATTTACCACCCCATTTGCAAAACTCTTCGAAACTGATTGCACAAGCCTCAAACACAAAAACCAACTTCACAGATCAACTCAACACACTTTCCTGATCACAAAGCACCCCTCACCATTGCCTTAAACTACCAGAATCACAAATACGATTTCCACCCCACCTTGAACAGAACTTCTGCCATCTCTCAAACCACCCATTATAAACTCCAAACAAGCATTGAAAGCTTCTCAGGGGGTCCATTGGAGTTGATTGCAAGCAGGGAACCAGCCAGAAAGTACCAGAAACCAAAGCTTCAGTTCAGGTAGCCATCTCAAACCTTTTTTCCAGAAACATGTTTTTAAGTTTCTAAATGATTCTCCATGCTCCACTGGTCATGATGATATGTTTTGTTTCGAAAATGATTGAGTATTGAGTGTGTATGTTGCTTCTGAAACTTTTCTGACCTAAATGCATTTTGCTTCGATTCATGGATTTGATGATGGATAAATGAATTTTGATGGCTGATTCTTGTTGGGGTTGGGGAGAGGATCATTTCTGGAGAGTTTTAGGGTCTGGGGATGCGTATTAAGGGAGATAGCTTGAGTGTCTGGCCGGAGAAGACGACCGGAACAGTGTTCCGGTCGCCTGAAAGTCATTAGGGTTTGATTAATTAGGGTTAATCATAATTATGTGAATTTGAATCTCAGCCCTTGGATGTGGCGCCAAGTCAATTCGCACGCGTGTGGGTTTAAATGCTGGCCTTTGATCTTGCTGACTTTTCCTTTTTTTCAGTTTAATTCATTTTTATTTTCATTTAAATGCATTTGTTTTGTCCATTTATTTTAAAATAGTAAAACAATTTTAAAAATTCTGAAAATTTTTATACAAACTTTTATTAATTTTCAGAAACCAAAAACATTTTTATTTTTATTTTTTGCATTAAAAAATATTTTTAAGTCATTTAAAAGTTTATTTTTAATTAATTAATGAGAATTAATTAATTAAAAATACTTTTAGGTATTTAAAAATCCCCAAAAAATTCATGAAACCTTTAAAATAATTTAGAAACATTGTCCAACCCTCAAACCAAATTTCATTTTTGATATTAATGCATTTTGACAATTTTTCATGGAATTAATTCTATTTCAAAGCATTATTTTGATCCAAACTTCAAAAAATCATTTCTGCCTATCCATTGAGAATTGGACTTTGATTATTTTTGCATTATGTCTTGCATATCATATAGTTTGTAGGATTAAATTGGCATGAATTGATCTTGCATTTTCCATTTGTTTGACATTTTTCTTGTCAAGGTATCCTAAAACCCTAGAAATCTTAGGAAATTCATAACCCTAATTAGGTTAAGAGTTAGAACCCCTCCTTTGGGCAGTGAGTTTGTGTAGGGTTAGGGTTCCCTTGAATGCATTTTCAATTTTTTATCATGATGTTTGCTTCTGGTTTTGATTTTTGTTTGTTGCATTGATCATAAACCCTAATTTGGGCTTTCATTTGCATTCATCTTGCATTTGCTCACACACCATGACTTGACATAGCATTTTGTGCATCCATTTGATTCATTGGACATCTTAAGACATATTAGAAGCATGTTTGATCATTGCATCTTTCACTTGCCATGTTGTATGTCATTTGCATTTCATAACTTTTCATGTATGTTCATGGTTCTAAGCATGTTTCTTTTGCATCCATATGTTCATATGATCATCCACATGTCTTGCCTCATGTTTGCATCATCTCTTAGCATCATTAACATCATACTCATGCTTCTGGTTTTGGTTTGCCTCATGCCATTTCACCTCATTTTGCATTACATTGCATTCCTTTCACTAACTTTTCAGGTGGTAAGTCACTTTGAGAAGTGAATTTGCCTTCACTTCTCACAACTTCTTTTCATCTCCTCTTATGCATCCTTGCTGCATTTTGTCTTGTGTTTGAGATTGAGCTTGCTCATTCTTCTTCTTCTTACTTTCTTTCCTTAAGTGACTTGTCTTCTTAAATGAAGCAAGTTACTTTGCTTCTCTCTGCTCCTTTCATCTGCTTCCTGGTGGTTCCATTGAAAATTTCTCTTGTTAACCTCACAAACCTTAGGAACAACCAAGCATGACAATAATTAGGGTTTTGATTAGTCCCCCACTTAGTTTTACCTTTGTGTCTCATTGAGTCTTCTCTTCTCACCTCATAATCAGGGACTAAACCCTAAAGGCTTTAAGGCTTTGTGATTAAGCTTATGCCTGCATCCTTCTATTAGGAGGGAGTGTATAACTTTAATCCTAAGTGTTAAACCCTTAATGTGTTTAAATCCTTTAATCAATTCACTTAATAACCATCAAGACATCAAACTTGTAACTTGGGCCTTGCATTAGGGTTCTAATTCTTCCTTAATTGGTTAAGAAAGACTAACCCTAGTGTTAATGGACAAGTCCCCCTCAAGTTGTCTTACAAACCATAAAAATCACTTCATCATCTTATCATTAACTAAAATCCACTTAATAAAGGCTTTGTTTTGTCATGGGTTTAATCCCTAATCATGGATTAAGTTGAGGAGCTTTCCTCAGCTTAAACATTCTCATCTATTATCCTTCTATTAGGATGGTGTAATGGGTCTGTTTAATCCCTGATTATGGCTTAACCCTATTACTCAACACTAAACAAAAACAACAAAAACATCTAAATAATCATAAGTAGGTTAATGATCTTAACCCTACATCAAAGGTGATTAAGTGTGAGAAGCTGACTTCACACTTAAGGTATTCTCATTACCCCTAATCAGAGGGAAGATGTGATGAGTTTACTAAATCCATTGGTTTAGGCTTAAGCTCATTAACTTATAACAAACTTTCAAAAGCAATAAAAGACTGAAAACTCAAAAACAAACAATAATCGTCTCCTTCAGGATTCTTTTATCATCTCATTCACTCATAAACGAGAACTTGCTTCTTCTGTCTAATGCAAGATAGTTTGCACCTGAGCCAGACAGGTCAGACACTTGAGCATAGACAAGTAAGCAGTTCACAAGTCAATTCATCTTTCAGTCTCTTTGGGTCGAACTACGGTGTTCTGACTTCCTCATTGCACGAGAGGATACGTAGGCATAACTTAACAGTTATCGAACAAAAGTCTCTGTATATTCCCCCTCCTTCCTGTATCATTCTTTAGCCTCATGATCTTGAGCATTTCACTCTGTCCTTACACTGACATTGTACATTTATACACTTCACATTCTTTTACACTGACACCTGTACATCCTTTTCCAGCTCTTTTATACACAAAATTGCACTGACACTACCCCCTTAAAACACAAATCTCTTAAGCGTGGATCCCGTCGAGTACGACGGACAATATGGGTGCTAATACATTCCCAGGTTGTAACCAACCCCCTTTCTCAGTCTCTCTGGTTCGCAACCGTCTTATCCATATCTTTCTAGGTCTATGCAGCATTGCCTTTCCTCCGGGATAAAAATGCCTAGCTGGCGACTCTTTTCATTTCCTGTGAGTTCACTCCTGTGTGTTCTCACACCCTCCTCTCGCCGACCGTTCGCGTCTGTACCCTATTTGACCCGGCTTCATTTAGTGGGAGCGACAGCTTGGCGACTCTGCTGGGGACCCTTATACTGCAACCAGGGCTTCTGGTTCTTTTTGTGGGTTCCTCCTAGCGCTTGTTTGATTTGTGTTTACTGGGGTGTTATGTGCTATTTGTGCTTGTATATTTATTTTGTTTTTTGCTTTATGTACAGTTGTTTTTTTTCTTTTTTTTATAGCTTTATATATACATCATACTGTCATACTGTTCTGGCTGGATCTGGTTTTGTTGCTTTGGTGGGTGGGGTTCTATTGAGAGTTAAGGTCCTATACCTGGGACCTGAGTGACACCTAGGCTAGAGTGGTTCATGTTCTTTCCCATTCCATTTCGGTATGGTGCGGGAATATGAAACACGGTTCAGATATGGGTTTCTTCTTGAGAACTCTGTGCTACAGATTTCCTGTAGTGCTAGGGCTATCTGGGAAGCCTGCTAAGTCTGGATGACCTTTTTATGACCTTCAGAAACTGAGGTGAATTAGAGGAGGATATTTTATGGTTATTGTAAACATTGTACCTCCGGGTTAGAAGTGTTTACACTTCTCATAACTGATCCAAGTCTGAGGATCCTTGTTTTAGAACACTACCTGTGAGGGGGTTGGACTGTTTACAGGTTTGCAGGTACCCTTGACCTTAGCATACCCTGATACTTTATTTTGATTAAGAGTACTCCACTTTGGACAGTTCTTGTGATTTAACCCCGGACATTGTGACTCTTTATTTGAGTCCCCCACCTTGGTTACTGGACTTATGAACCTCCATCTGGACTTCTTGAACATACATAGACCTATATCAAGGCAGTAATCAGATCCAGCTTGATCACAAACCCTTGCATATCATTTGCATACATCATCAGTGCATCATTTAACATTTGCTTATTTGTTTTTCAGGGTATCCATACTATATTTTGGCTTGGTTTTGATCCCTTCATCTGCATAGACCTACCTGCTTCAGCTACTGTTATCACCAGCATCTGCCTGTCAGTGGCCCATCTTTAGTATTATTCTCCATCATCAGCATCTGTCTCAGCTTTTCTTCAGCAACATGGCACCCAAGGAGCAATATCTCCTACCATTTCTTTGAGCCTGAGTTAGCTGGCATCAGGAAGATCCAGGCCTTGATTACTCCAGACCATATACCACTATTCAGAGAACATTATGGAGGCATACTTGATGTGGTTATGGATTTGGACCCTTCCCAGAGGAGCTTGATTCATACTTACCTGCAGTTCTATGACCCCCCTCTGAGGTTCTTCACCTTCCAGGATTTTCAGTTGGGGCCTTTATTAGAGGAGTATTCATCATTGGTTGGTGTGCCTGTCAGGGGTGGTGTCCCCTTCAACCCTGAGATGGCCTTTCCCAGTAATGAAGAAGTGGCAAAGGCATTATATCTGGAACCTTGTCTGATTGGGCAGAACATGACTACCAAGGCTGGAGTCTCTGGTCTACATTATGATTTCTTGACTTCTCAGGCCATCCTGAAGGCCTCCTTGGGAGAATGGAAGGCAGTATGTGCATTATTGGCCCTTAGCATATATGGGGTCATATTATTTGCGGATGAGCCTAAGTTTATTAGCAAGAATGCAATCCATCTTTTCATCCCGAGGAACCCAGTGCCCACCTTACTGGGAGATTTCTACTACTCTGTTCACCAAAGGAATGAAAAGCAGAGAGGAAGGTTGGTGAGATGCTGTGCTCCCCTGTTCCATACCTGGCTGCTCAAACACTTTCCCAAGACTGATGCATTCTTGAATCCTCACCAGCCAAAGAATTGGGCTAGAAGACTCATTGCTTTGACCTCAGCTGACATCAGGTGGTGCACTCAGAGCACCAAGGGCAGGGACATCATTACTAGTTGTGGGCAGTTCCCCAATGTACCCCTGATAGGAGTAAAGGGTTGCATCAACTACAACCATCTGCTATTCAAAAGACAATTGGGCTATGCATTGGTCCACACTCCTAGAGCACAAGATTTGGCTGAGACCCTTTATTGTGAGATTAAGCCTAATCTGGCCATTGTCAGGCAAGCATCCTGGGCTTGGGACAATGTCCAGACCAAGGGAATGGCCATTCTGGGGAGATGCAACAGTGTGGCCTCAGCTCAGTACTATGAGTGGTCTCATGCCAGGGCTCAAATTTCTGGGATGCCCTTCACCATTGAGGATACACCTGGACCCTCCACAGCACCATCTCCAGCCACTGTCAGCCTGGAAGAGTTTGAGAAATTGAAAGAGAGGAATGAGAATCTGACTCAAGCTTTACAGAAGACCCTCTGGGAGAGGAGTGATGGTCGGCTGGACATTGAAAGGCTAGAAAAGCTAAAGGTGGAGCATCTAGCCAGGATTGAGAAGTCAGAAGACTACATCAAGAAGTCAAGGGCTGGAGAGCAGATCTTAAAGAATGCCTGCAAGGAGGCTCAGTTCCAGAAGGCCAGGACTGATTTGTATCTGAAAGAGAGTCAAGCTAGGTGGGTCAGGATAACCGAAGCTCGTACTCAGGAAGATAAAAGGACTCAGGACAAGATTGAGCAGTTGGAGGCTAGTGCAAAGGAGCAACAAGAAGCCCTGCTAGCAGCCCAGAAAGAAATCTCAGAGTTGAAGATTAGGGCTGGTGTGAAGAGGTCAAAGGACCAGGGCAGACACAAGAGGCTAACTGCAGCTGTTACTACCAGGAATCTTCTCATCAGGAACCTCACAGAGCGTCCAGCGGATCCTGTGACTGAAGCACTCCTGAAAGAAGTTCAGGAGGATGAGTTTGGTCTTGGTGTCTGACTTTTGCTTGTTGTTGCTTTCATTTCATTGTACTTTTCCTTTTTTTGTGTTGTATTTCGACCCCTCAGAGGGCATGTATTGTAAAAAGAAACAAACTATGTATCATTTACTTTTTGTAATATATGTGTTGGTTTGTTTTTATCTGAGTTCTTCGAGCAACATCAAAAGCATCTTCCTCAGGGGTCTGGAAAGGTCAAAACCAAGTGCCAAGCCGGATACCTTGGAGACAAATAAGCATACTGCATTGCATACTAACCTTTGTTTTGTTTTGTAGGTTTTTGTTTTGTTTGTTACTAACTCTGTTGTGGTTCAGGAACTATTGCTCGACGTCGGGTGTTCCCACTCAACCGTCCACACAGATATCCTACCCGCAACAACCTTCCGGGTATACAGATGGACCAGGTACAACAGGATCTTGCAGAGGTCGGGACTCAAATGGCCAATGAGAGACTGGAAATGAGGAATCAGATGACACAATTTATGGAGGTGATGAATGGCTTAGCTTAGAGCCAGGAGAGATTAAGAGCCTTGGTAGAGAGGCAGACTCAAGAAGACCCCCATCTAGGGACTGGTGGAACAAGCAACAATGAGAGGGTTCAACCTCATATCAACCCACCAGTATTTGGGCCCCACCTTCATCCAGATATCAACATCCCTGCTAATGTGCAAGGGAATGCTACTACAGGTAGAATACTGCAAGAAGACCCCCAGGAAGATCAATTCACTGTGATGGGAGCTGGGGAGGAAGCCTATGACAGAAGGCTAGATGAAATTGCTGAGAAATTAAGGTCCTTGGAGTCTCAAAACTCCTTGGGTTTTGATGTCATGGACATGGGCTTAGTGTACGGGGTCAGGATTCCCCACAAGTTTAAACCTCCGTGCTTTGAGAAGTACAACGGAACCTCCTGTCCATGGACCCACTTGCAATCCTTTCTGGGTAGGCTGAAGGCATACACCATGGATGAAAAGCTATGGATGTTTTGTTTCGAAGATAGCTTAACAGGAGCTTCAAGGGAATGGTACTCTCATTTGACCAGAGCAACCATCAGATGCTGGAAGGACCTGGCTGAGGCCTTCATTAGACAATACCAGTACAACTTGGATATGGCTCCCAACAGGACCCTCCTGATGGGAATGTCACAATCATCCAGAGAAATCTTCCGGGAGTACGCCCAGAGGTGGAGACAGCTTGCTGCTGCTGTCCAGCCACCCATGTCGGAGAGGGAGATGGCCGACATGTTTATGAACACCCTCCAAGGGACATACATTGACAGGCTAGCTGCCTTTTCTTCTACCAGCTTCGCGGATGTAGTTATAGCTGGAGAAAGAATTGAGAGCCTATTGAAAATGGGCAAAATTTCTGACAACGGTGAAAGCTCTTCCAACAACCCAAGAAAGCCTTTTGTGGGCCCAAGAAGAACTGGTGAGACTAATGCTATCCATGCCAGTAGGGGCAGACCCCAATATGTTCATAGGTCTGTGGCAGCTGTCACCATTCCCGCTCCAATTCATCCACAACCAGCATACCAACCACAACAACAATCCCACTACCAGCAACAAGCTCAATATCCACCTCAGAGAAATTATAACAACAACAACACCAGCAACAACAATCAGCAAAGACCGTTTCAACAGAGACCATCTCAGGCCAATAGGGTGATCGATCCGATCCCTATGCCTTATGCCACATTATTGCCACAACTCCTGAAACTCAACCTGGTTGAGCTAAGGACATTGGCACCTCCAGATCCTACCAGTCTGCCCAGAAATTACGACGCCGGCGCCAGATGTGCTTTTCACTCAAATGCACCTGGCCACAGTACAGAGAAGTGCAGAGCCTTGCACATGAAAGTACAGGATCTAGTTGATTCCAAAGCTCTAAACTTTGCACCCCCACCAAATGTCAGTAAAAATCCTATGCCCAACCACGGAGGACCCAGAATCAATGCTATTGAGGAAGATAAGCCGTCTTACTTGATAACTAGTGTGGGGCAGATTCGGACACCCTTGGTAGAGATTAAAGCTCAACTCCTTGAATGTCGAATGTTCTCTGGATGTGAGCTAGGATGTGCTTATTGCAACATTTTAGTGAATGGGTGTGATAACTTGAGAGATGGCATAGATGGTCTCATCCAGAGTGGCCTACTTCAGATCACAACATCAACACCTCCAAATCCAGCAATCTCCTTAACAGCAATTCCCGAGTCTTCTACAACCGCAACAACAATTTTTCCAAACAACTCTTCAATCTCATCAACAAATGCTTCATCTGTTACTTCAACGGACCAAATATCAACAAACATCCCTTCTACAACTTCAGCACCCCTTCATTCAGAATCTCCTACAACAGCAACACTCATCCAGTCAACAATGTCTCCTACAACATCAACAACAAACAATGAAAGTGTCTCAACGGTTACAATTTATTATGATCCTGCAAATGATTCTTCCTACAACTCACAAAGTGCCACTCCTGTCAGAGCACCGGTTACAATATACTATGATCCACATACTATCATGGTCCCTTCTGCAGCTGCTATCAGTCCAGTCACTATCACAGTGCCTGGTCCAGTACCTTATGAAAGCAGTAATGCCATCCCTTGGCATTACGGCTCCGATCTATACTGCGAAGGACAGAAAATCACTTTGGAATCATCAACTTCTTCACCACAAATAGACAATGTGGGGGGAGGCGGAGGCTTCACTCGAAGCGGACGTCTCTTTGCCCCGCAAATTCCAAGACCCAGTGCCGAAACAGAAGCTGCTGCCAAGGCAAAAGGGAAGAGTATGGTGCAAGAAGAACAGGCTGCTAAAGAAGCTTTGAAAACCCCCTTCGATCAAGAGGTTGATGAGTTCATGAGAATCATCAAGAAAAGTGATTACAAGGTAGTGGACCAGCTTCACCAGACACCTTCCAAGATCTCCATTTTATCATTGCTAATGTGCTCCGAGGCTCACAGGAACGCATTATTAAAAGTCTTGCACGCAGCTTATGTGCCAGAGGAGATTACCGTCAATCAGTTAGAGGCTGTGGTTGGAAATGTTAATGCTAGTAATGGGCTAGGATTTACCAACACTGATTTGACTACGGAAGGCCGCAATCACAACAAGGCTTTGCACATTACCATGGAATGTAAGGGTGCAGTTCTTTCCCATGTACTGGTAGACACAGGGTCATCCCTCAATGTCTTACCTAAAAAAGCCCTTGTGAAGCTGGAGTATGAAGGATTGGCATTACGTCCCAGCAACTTGGTAGTGAGAGCCTTTGACGGTTCTAAGAGATCAGTTCTGTGAGAAATTGAGTTGCCTATAACGATTGGCCCACAAACTTTCAAAACGACCTTCTTCGTGATGGACATTCAGCCGGCCTACAGCTGTTTGTTGGGTAGACCTTGGATTCATGCCGCTGGCGCAGTTACGTCTACCCTTCACCAGAAGTTAAAATTCGAGTGGGAGGGCCAAGTCGTTACTATTTGTGGAGAGGAAGATATTTTTGTTAGCCATCTGGCTACATACAAATACATTGAGATGGATGGGGAGATCCACGAAACTATGAGTCAAGGGTTTGAGGCCTTGAACATAAATGAAGCATCCGTTGTACCTGGAACCTCAATGACATCTTATCAACAAGCCCGGAAGGTTGTTGAAGAAGGGACTGCCCAAGGCTGGGGCAAGTTTCTGCCCGTAGAGAAGAAGGAGGATAGATTTGGGTTGGGTTACAAACCAACTCAACAAGATCAAGCAGAGGCTGCTAAAAAGCCCAATTTTGTCAGTGGAGGGATGCTCACCCCAGATGCAGTGAACAACTTGGAAGACGAGGATGAAAGCGACCGCAACCTGGAGAGTTGGATACGTCCAAAGATCCCGGGGAGCAGTATCTCAAACTGGTCTTCCCATGAAATTATAAGAGTTACTCCTGCAGAGTAATTATTATTTCCTGTATTTTTAAGCATGCATCAAGTCTTGCATCTTGCCCAAGATGACAAGACTCATTTTGTAATCGGGCCATCTGTAATTTTGTGCAACAAGATTAATCAATGAAATATCAGACATCTTTTGCAAATGAGTCTTTTTTTTCTTTTCCGCTCACTGTTTTTTCCATTTTTCTTTTTGTACAAAAATAAATGGCAATGTTTTCAAAATGATGACTTTACTTCACTCTTTCAAAACAAGATTAAAATCAATCACTAAAATGAACAAACTGAACCCTTGCAGAGAGTGCCTTCCAGACCGCACCGACAACAGCACGGCTATGACTTCGTATGACTTTGACAATCCAATCAATCAAGCTGATGAAGGGGTTGAAGAAGAGTATGAGCTTCCTGAAGAGCTAGCTAGGTTGTTGAGACAAGAGGAAAAGGTTATCACTCTTCATCAGGAGGAGGTCGAAACGATTAATCTTGGTACAGATGAAGACGTGAAAGAGGTTAAAATCGGGGCCTGCTTAAAAGACTCAGTGAAGAGACAACTGATCGACCTGCTTCAAGAATATGTGGACGTGTTTGCTTGGTCTTATCAAGATATGCCAGGGTTGGACACCGACATTGTTATGCACAAGATGCCTTTAAGAGAAGATTGCCCGCCGGTTAAACAGAAACTGCGCCGTACTCGCCCAGACATGGCAATGAAAATCAAAGAAGAGGTACAAAAGCAGTGGGACGCCGGGTTCCTTGCTGTAACTAGTTATCCGCCGTGGGTTGCTAATATAGTACCCGTGCCTAAGAAAGACGGCAAAGTGAGAATGTGTGTTGACTACCGGGATCTGAACAGAGCTAGCCCAAAAGATGACTTCCCATTACCTCACATTGATGTATTGGTGGATAACACGGCTCAGTTCTCGGTATTCTCCTTCATGGACGGATTTTCAGGATACAATCAGATCAAAATGTCACCTGAAGACATGGAGAAGACAACCTTCATCACACCCTAGGGTACGTTCTGTTACAAGGTGATGCCATTCGGACTGAAGAATGCTGGTGCAACATATCAACGGGCCATGGTGACATTATTCCACGATATGATCCATAAAGAAATCGAATGTTACGTGGATGACATGATTGCCAAGTCCCTCACTAAAGTAGACCACCTGGTAAATCTGCTGAAGCTATTCAAGCGTCTGAGGAAGTACCAACTGAAGTTAAACCCCAACAAATGCACATTCGGGGTGCGATCCGGTAAGCTGCTGGGATTTATTGTGAGTGAAAAAGGGATTGAAGTTGACCCAGATAAAGTCAAAGCCATTCAAGAAATGCCTGCACCGAAGTCAGAAAAAGAAGTTCGAGGGTTCTTGGGACGATTGAACTACATTTCAAGGTTCATATCTCAGCTTACAGCAACCTGCGAACCCCTGTTCAAATTGTTAAGAAAAGAACAAACGGTCAGGTGGAACGAAGATTGCCAGAGGGCTTTTGACAAAATCAAGGAGTACTTGCAAGAACCTCCAATCCTTATGCCTCTAGTTGAAGGAAGACCTATAATCATGTACTTGACAATATTATAAGAGTCAATGGGGTGTGTGCTGGGCCAGCATGACGAGTCTGGTCGAAAAGAGTATGCAATATACTACCTAAGCAAAAAGTTTACCGACTGTGAACAACGTTATTCACTGCTCGAGAAAACTTGCTGTGCTTTAGCGTGGGCTGCTCGCCGACTGAGACAGTATATGTTGACCCACACCACTTTATTGATCTCAAAGATGGATCCAGTTAAGTACATTTTTAGGAAGCCAGCACTTACCGGACGGGTTGCAAGATGGCAAATGATCCTCACAGAATATGACATCCAGTACACCTCTCAGAAAGCCATCAAGGGCAGTGTATTGTCTGAATATCTTGCTGAGCAACCTATTGATGATTACCAGCCTATGAGATTTGACTTCCCTGATGAAGACATCATGTTCATAAAAGCAAAAAATCATGAAGAGCCTGTTCACACTGAAGGGCCTGACCCAGAGGAAGAATGGACTATGATGTTTGATGGGGCTGTTAACATGAATGGTCGTGGTGTTGGTGCAGTACTCATTACACCTAAAGGAGTTCACATGCCTTTCTCGGCAAAACTCACTTTCAACTGCACTAACAACGAAGCTGAATACGAAGCTTGCATTATGGGTCTTGAGGAAGCCATTGACCTCAGGATCAAGACTTTAACTGTATTCGGAGATTCAGCTCTGGTAGTTAATCAGACCAACGACAAATGGTACACACACCAGGATCATCTGATACCTTACAGGGATTATACAAGGAGGTTATTAACTTTCTTTACAACAGTCAAGCTTGAGTATATCCCTCGGGACGAGAATCAGTTTGCAGATGCTCTGGCTACTATTTCATCCATGATCAAAGTGCAAGCTGCCAACTTTGTACCTCAAATTTTAGTGTCCAGACTTGATAGACCAGCATATATGTTCGCAGCAGATGTTGTCAAAGATGATAAGCCTTGGTTCCATGACATTAAGTGCTTCTTGGAGGATCAAACATACCCACCTGGGGCATCTTCCAATGATAAGAAGACATTAAGAAGGCTTGCTGGTAGTTTCTTCCGGAATACTGATGGTTCCCTGTACAAGAGAAACTTTGATATGATACTCCTCAGATGCGTTGACAGAATAGAAGCAGACTTGTTGATGCACGAGGTGCACGAAGGATCCTTCGGTACCCATGCGGGGGGGCATGCAATGGCTAAGAAATTGCTAAGATCAGGTTATTACTGGATCACAATGGATGCAGACTGTTGTGCCTATGCCAGAAAATGCCATAAATGCCAGATTTATGCAGATAAGGTGCATGTGCCTCCCAATCCTTTGAATGTGATGTCTTCACCCTGGCCCTTTGCTATGTGGGGCATTGATATGATTGGCAAGATTGAACCGACTGCTTCAAATGGCCACAGATTCATCCTGGTTGCCATTGACTATTTCACCAAGTGGGTCGAAGCAGCTTCATATGCAAACGTTACAAGGCAAGTGGTAGCCAGATTTCTGAAGAGAGATATCATCTGTCGATACGGAGTTCCCGAGCGAATCATTACTGATAATGGTTCCAACTTGAACAACAAAATGATGGCCGAGTTATGCCGGGACTTCAAGATCCAACACCACAATTCTTCTCCTTACAGGCCAAAGATGAACGGCGCTGTTGAGGCAACAAATAAGAATATCAAGAAGATTGTGCAAAAGATGGTAGTCACCTATAAAGACTGGCATGAGATGCTACCATTTGCCTTGCATGGGTACCGTACGTCAATCAGGACATCCACTGGGGCAACACCGTATCAACTTGTGTATGGTATGGAGGCAGTCCTACCTGTTGAAGTTGAATTACCCTCCCTACGGGTACTGATGGATGTTAAGCTGAACGAAGCAGAATGGGTCCGATCCCGATACAAACAACTGAGTCTGATTGAAGAGAAAAGATTGGATGCAATCTGTCATGGGCAGCTGTATCAGAAAAGAATGAAGAAAGCCTTCGATCAGAAAGTCAGGCACCGAGAATACCAAGTAGGAGATCTCGTGCTGAAAAGAATCCTCCCTCCTCATACAGACCACAGGGGCAAATGGACCCCGAACTATGAAGGACCATTCGTAGTAAAGAAAGTTTTCTCTGGTGGAACACTGATGCTCAGCACTATGGATGGTGAAGATTTCCCGTCCCCTGTGAATTCAGATGCAGTTAAAAAATACTTCGCATAAAAAGACCCGCTGGACATAAAAACAGAATGTAAGTCCAGGCAAAAATAGGGCATCCCGGCGAGTCAAAAACAGAATAAGGACTCGGGCAAAAATAAGGGAAAATAAACAAAAAATGTACACCTGCTGAGTTGAAAAGCCGCATTGGACAACTCAGGCAAAAATGGGTATCCCGATGGATTGAAAACCCGAAAGGGCGATCCATGCAAAATAAGGGAATAAGCGAACAATTGCATTCTGAATTCGTCTGTATCACCTACAACTTGGTAAGCCTCGAAAGGATCAAGCTTCAGTCAGAATCAGCCTTCTTCAGAAAGCAAGACGAGAAGAACGTCAAATGTCATACGAGTCATAGCAGAAGGGAAGCTCCTTGAAGCGCCGACAACATTGCCAGCATTTTGTTCCTCAATTTGTAACAATCTCATCATTTTAGGAGATATGTTTCTTTGACTGTATCTTGCCAATTCAGGGCACATTGAATTAATAAAATCAGATTTTCAGTCATGTTTCGCCCCGTACACTTCATTTTCATTTGCAAAAAATGTCTGGTGTCCTTAAAATACTGATTGCATAAATACAGATGCTTTTCTTCTAAAAATACATGCTTGCAAGGAATATACTTACTCTCGGGAGTGTCTAACTCCTATGACGGAATCCGGTAAGGGATACGTCGGGATCACTTGTGCGTTTCTCTATCTTTTCAGGATTGCAGGTACTCAAGGCACAACATGGAGCATGTAAGCCTCATCCCGGCAAGCTGGCAAATCAACACCCAGTCTTAGCACCTAAAGTGTTGTCTCCCCAGATGAGTTGCCACTTGTTATTCCTCCCCAGCCAAGGTGCCAATCATTCTTCCTCCTCATCTAAGTACAAAAGTCAGGGAATCGTCTCCCCACAGAGCTTCAGCCTCAATCCAGAAGAGCAACGCATGAAGGAATCACAACAGAGTGACGAAAGCTTCTACAAACCCCAGCTGGGTCCCTTATTGCCAAGAATGGGTCTATCAGTGACCTATTCCCCCAAGCAGATACATCTCAACAGATCTACCAATGATCTCATCCCCAGCTGGGATGTCCATTTCAAACCAGATCAACCAGAAATCTTCGCAGCAACGGGATCCGAATCCCGGATTGGTATCTTTGCATAATCATGGCATTCGCATCATATTCACCCCGCAAAGCGTAGCATTCCGTCTAACACGGAGCATTACGGCAAAAATCAAACATATTGCATAATCATAAGCCATGTTCTGAATCAAACACTTGTGAATAATGACAATCCATCAACAGTACACAGAAAACCCCCAGATTCCCCAACAGAGAGCTAAAGCTAAAGCAGTTGCCTTACACTCCCAAACACCAGTATATACTCCTTTTGACACCCGTCCGTGTCATCATTCCCCAGTAAAGTCGCCCGAGCACTCTTTACAAACAGACCCCCCGCATTACAGATACTTCTTGACACCCTTCCGTGCCATATCCCCAACAGAAAGCCAAAGCGTCCCTTTTGCACTCACAGATACTTGTATATACACAATTCCTTGACATCCGTCCATGTCACCTTCCCCAACGTAGTTACTTAAACACTTTGTATATCAGATACTTGTTTATACTATACTCTTCTCCTTTTGACACTCGTCCGTGTCACTCTCCCCAGCAGGTTAAACACTCATTTATACATCACTCATACTTATGTCACCTATACAGATACTCGTCCGTATCTTGTATACACCTTTTATATCCCCGCAGATTAAACTCTAGTCCTTGTTCTTTGTTAACCAGTTGGTACTCGTCCGTATCATCATCTCAGAACATGCGTCAAGCGTTTGTTTCTACCTGATACTCGTCCGTATCATAGTCTTAAGGATGCTCGTCCGCATCTTTAATCCATACACTGAGTCAAACACTTTTGTCTTCTTGAATATAGACAATCGTCTGTGTCTACTATTCCCCAGAAGAGTCCCCTCTGAATCAACACTCGTCCGTGTTCCTTGTTAACCAGTTGATACTCGTCCGTATCATCATCTCTGAACACGTGTCAGTATTTGTTTCTATTCGATACTCGTCCGTATCGTAGCCTTAAGGATGCTCGTCCGCATCTTTAATCTATACACAAACATCTAAACACTTATACCTTTTATTTCTTGGATATAAACACTCGTCCGTGTTTACTATTCCCCAGTAGATCTCCACCAAAGCAAAATCTCTTTTCTATCTGACATTCGTCCTATGTCATGATAAACCTTGAGAGCAGCCGTCCCCTGCTAGTTGATCGTCCTTCACCTCTTGATGATCGTCCTTCATCATGCTCATCCGATGGCCGTCCCCATCGTTGACCATTTCTATCCGACATTCGTCCTATGTCGTGATATTTAGCAGCCGTCCCCTGCTAGGTGATCGTCCTTCACCTTTTTGATGATCGTCCTTCATCATTTTATCTGATGGCCGTCCCCATCGTTGATCTTGTTATCTGGCGTTCGTCCTACGTCATGATAATCCTTGAGAGCAGCCGTCCCCTGCTAGGTGATCGTCCTTCACCTCTTGATGATCGTCCTTCATCATGCTCGTCCGATGGCCGTCCCCATCATTGACCTTTTATCCGACATTCGTCCTGTGTCGTGATTTTCGGCAGCCGTACCCTGCCAGGTGATCGTCCTTCACCTTAGATGACCGTCCCTTATCTTACCCCTTTCAGAGCAGTCGTCCCCTGCTAGGTGATCGTCCTTCACCTTTGATGATCGTCCCTCATCATTATTTCATTTATTCTTTAACCCGATGGTCGTCCCCGTCGTGGTCCCTTTTCCTTTTCCTGATGATCGTCCTTCATCAGTTTAGCCCGATGGCCGTCCCCATCGTTGTTTACATTACTTTATGAACTTGATGGCCGTCCCCATCATTTTTCATTAATCCCCAAGAGAATCTTATAACTTTACTTGATGGTCGTCCCCATCATGACCCCTTTTATCCCCAGCATGTCGGCCGTCCCCGTCATTGCTTTATTTTCCGCACTTTTCCAACGTGTCGGCCGTCCCCGTCATTGCTCTTTCCCCAGCAGTCGTCCTCTGCTCGACGGTCGTTCTCCGTCGCCTACACTTTACAATATACTTTATTTTCTTTTTCAATCTATATCCCTTTTTCTTCTTCATTCTGTGAGTGCAAATTTTGGACTGTCTTTGGTATTCAACCACAAGTTATCTCGTTTGCCTGTTAAGCCGTTGCTTACATCCTGCACAGCTAACTCATGTTTGAATAGGGGCAGCTGTAAACACCCCAAATTTGCCCTCACCCATTCACACCATGGCTTGTGATCTCCTCATATGCATAAACTCAATCATACCATCTCATATCACATTTTTGATTCACTGCATTGGTTCAAAGTCATATGCACCTAGGGTTTGTGATCTGAGCAATCCAAGGGCTTCTTGAGCCACTCCAAAGGCCATAAATCACTTCAAAGGGGTCCATGCATGTTCAAACATCATATTATATCTCCTCAAAGTCAAGAATGTCAAAGAATCACAAGAACTGAGAATGGCATGGAAGCAGAGCCAGGTTTGACTGCACAGATGACCTGAAATTAGGGTTTTGGTTTCAAAGGCCATAACTCCAACTTTTTTGGTCATTATTATTTCTATTGGTCTCTATATGGTATAGGGAGTATGCATATCAATTTTCATGAAGAAATTCCATGGGGAAGTCATCTGATCAAGGGTTGACTTTTCAAGCAAGTTAGTGCAAAATCAGGGCATCTGAGGCCCCCAATGACCCAACCAAAGGGTGTTCTTCATCATTTTGATTGTATATGATCTTTATTTGATCATAGAAGAAGTTGGAAGTTCACAAAATTGAAGAATTTCAAGTCTTTTGCAAAGTTGACTTTTTGGGAAAGTTTGACTTTTAATGAAATTGCCATTTTGGGAAACTTTTTCAACCCTTACTTTTTGATTCAAAAATGCTTCAAATGAAAAAACTTTGGTCATGAAAGTTGTATAATGGATCATTCCCTTTTCAAAAAGTACAAGAACATGACCTAATTCATTTTAGATCAAAAGTTATGGCTTGTCAAAGTTGGCAAAAATCACAAAATTTCAAAGTTTCTACCAAAGAGGCAAAGTTGCAAATTCACTTGTCAAGGCAAATTGAGCTACCAAATGGACTTCTAAAACTTCACAACATGATCATACAACACCTAAAACTCAGAATGGGCCAAGGGATCACACATTTTTATGGCCTATGGAACAAGAAATCTCATGAGAAGCAAAAGCAAGGCAAGTTGCAAAAACTCACTCAAGTGTGAACCCACTTGCTGGCTGACATCAGAACCAATCCAAAGGCTCTCCACACATCTTGCTGCGCAGGACACACCTTTTGTCCTTGGCTAGCAAGTAGCCCATGCCTCTCTTACACAACTTTGACATTTTGGCAACTTGAGCCATACCTATCACAAAAGCACACATCACTTCATCTGACCTATCATAATAGTTTATGCAAACAAAAGGCAAGCCAAAGCATACAAAACACAAGCCTGAAACACTCTCCAAGACAGCATTCTCATTTACCACCCCATTTGCAAAACTCTTCGAAACTGATTGCACAAGCCTCAAACACAAAAACCAACTTCACAGATCAACTCAACACACTTTCCTGATCACAAAGCACCCCTCACCATTGCCTTAAACTCCCAGAATCACAAATACGATTTCCACCCCCACCTTGAACAGAACTTCTGCCATCTCTCAAACCACCCATTATAAACTCCAAACAAGCATTGAAAGCTTCTCAGGGGGTCCATTGGAGTTGATTGCAAGCAGGGAACCAGCCAGAAAGTACCAGAAACCAAAGCTTCAGTTCAGGTAGCCATCTCAAACCTTTTTTCCAGAAACATGTTTTTAAGTTTCTAAATGATTCTCCATGCTCCACTGGTCATGCTGATATGTTTTGTTTCGAAAATGATTGAGTATTGAGTGTGTATGTTGCTTCTGAAACTTTTCTGACCTAAATGCATTTTGCTTCGATTCATGGATTTGATGATGGATAAATGAATTTTGATGGCTGATTCTTGTTGGGGTTGGGGAGAGGATCATTTCTGGAGAGTTTTAGGGTCTGGGGATGCGTATTAAGGGAGATAGCTTGAGTGTCTGGCCGGAGAAGACGACCGGAACAGTGTTCCGGTCGCCTGAAAGTCATTAGGGTTTGATTAATTAGGGTTAATCATAATTATGTGAATTTGAATCTCAGCCCTTGGATGTGGCGCCAAGTCAATTCGCGCGCGTGTGGGTTTAAATGCTGGCCTTTGATCTTGCTGACTTTTCCTTTTTTTCAGTTTAATTCATTTTTATTTTCATTTAAATGCATTTGTTTTGTCCATTTATTTTAAAATAGTAAAACAATTTTAAAAATTCTGAAAATTTTTATACAAACTTTTATTAATTTTCAGAAACCAAAAACATTTTTATTTTTATTTTTTGCATTAAAAAATATTTTTAAGTCATTTAAAAGTTTATTTTTAATTAATTAATGAGAATTAATTAATTAAAAATACTTTTAGGTATTTAAAAATCCCCAAAAAATTCATGAAACCTTTAAAATCATTTAGAAACATTGTCCAACCCTCAAACCAAATTTCATTTTTGATATTAATGCATTTTGACAATTTTTCATGGAATTAATTCTATTTCAAAGCATTATTTTGATCCAAACTTCAAAAAATCATTTCTGCCTATCCATTGAGAATTGGACTTTGATTATTTTTGCATTATGTCTTGCATATCATATAGTTTGTAGGATTAAATTGGCATGAATTGATCTTGCATTTTCCATTTGTTTGACATTTTTCTTGTCAAGGTATCCTAAAACCCTAGAAATCTTAGGAAATTCATAACCCTAATTAGGTTAAGAGTTAGAACCCCTCCTTTGGGCAGTGAGTTTGTGTAGGGTTAGGGTTCCCTTGAATGCATTTTCAATTTTTTATCTTGATGTTTGCTTCTGGTTTTGATTTTTGTTTGTTGCATTGATCATAAACCCTAATTTGGGCTTTCATTTGCATTCATCTTGCATTTGCTCACACACCATGACTTGCCATAGCATTTTGTGCATCCATTTGATTCATTGGACATCTTAAGACATATTAGAAGCATGTTTGATCATTGCATCTTTCACTTGCCATGTTGTATGTCATTTGCATTTCATAACTTTTCATGTATGTTCATGGTTCTAAGCATGTTTCTTTTGCATCCATATGTTCATATGATCATCCACATGTCTTGCATCATGTTTGCATCATCTATTAGCATCATTAACATCATACTCATGCTTCTGGTTTTAGTTTGCCTCATGCCATTTCACCTCATTTTGCATTACATTGCATTCCTTTCACTAACTTTTCAGGTGGTAAGTCACTTTGAGAAGTGAATTTGCCTTCACTTCTCACAACTTCTTTTCATCTCCTCTTATGCATCCTTGCTGCATTTTGTCTTGTGTTTGAGATTGAGCTTGCTCATTCTTCTTCTTCTTACTTTCTTTGCTTAAGTGACTTGTCTTCTTAAATGAAGCAAGTTACTTTGCTTCTCTCTGCTCCTTTCATCTGCTTCCTGGTGGTTCCATTGAAAATTTCTCTTGTTAACCTCACAAACCTTAGGAACAACCAAGCATGACAATAATTAGGGTTTTGATTAGTCCCCCACTTAGTTTTACCTTTGTGTCTCATTGAGTCTTCTCTTCTCACCTCATAATCAGGGACTAAACCCTAAAGGCTTTAAGGCTTTGTGATTAAGCTTATGCCTGCATCCTTCTATTAGGATGGAGTGTATAACTTTAATACTAAGTGTTAAACCCTTAATGTGTTTAAATCCTTTAATCAATTCACTTAATAACCATCAAGACATCAAACTTGTAACTTGGGCCTTGCATTAGGGTTCTAATTCTTCCTTAATTGGTTAAGAAAGACTAACCCTAGTGTTAATGGACAAGTCCCCCTCAAGTTGTCTTACAAACCATAAAAATCACTTCATCATCTTATCATTAACTAAAATCCACTTAATAAAGGCTTTGTTTTGTCATGGGTTTAATCCCTAATCATGGATTAAGTTGAGGAGCTTTCCTCAGCTTAAACATTCTCATCTATTATCCTTCTATTAGGATGGTGTAATGGGTCTGTTTAATCCCTGATTATGGCTTAACCCTATTACTCAACACTAAACAAAAACAACAAAAACATCTAAATAATCATAAGTAGGTTAATGATCTTAACCCTACATCAAAGGTGATTAAGTGTGAGAAGCTGACTTCACACTTAAGGTATTCTCATTACCCCTAATCAGAGGGAAGATGTGATGAGTTTACTAAATCCATTGGTTTAGGCTTAAGCTCATTAACTTATGACAAACTTTCAAAAGCAATAAAATACTGAAAACTCAAAAACAAACAATAATCGTCTCCTTCGGGATTCTTTTCTCATCTCATTCACTCATAAACGAGAACTTGCTTCTTCTGTCTAATGCAAGACAGTTTGCACCTGAGACAGACAGGTCATACACTTGAGCATAGACAAGTAAGCAGTTCACAAGTCAATTCATCTTTCAGTCTCTTTGGGTCGAACTACGGTGTTCTGACTTCCTCATTGCACGAGAGGATACGTAGGCATAACTTAACAGTTATCGAACAAAAGTCTCTGTATATTCCCCCTCCTTCCTGTATCATTCTTTAGCCTCATGATCTTGAGCATTTCACTTTGTCCTTACACTGAAACTGTACATTTATACACTTCACATTCTTTTACACTGACACCTGTACATCCTTTTCCAGCTCTTTTATACACAAAATTGCACTGACACTACCCCCTTAAAACACAAATCTCTTAAGCGTGGATCCCGTCGAGTACGACGGACAATCTGGGTGCTAATACCTTCCCAGGTTGTAACCAACCCCCTTTCTCAGTCTCTCTGGTTCGCAACCGTCTTATCCATATCTTTCTAGGTCTATGCAGCGTTGCCTTTCCTCCGGGATAAAAATGCCTAGCTGGCGACTCTTTTCATTTCCTGTGAGTTCACTCCTGTGTGTTCTCAGACCCTCCTCTTGCCGACCGTTCGCGTCTGTACCCTATTTGACTCGGCTTCATTTAGTGGGAGCGACAATATGCACATCGTGCATTAGGATTGTACCTGGGAGAGGTAACATTGGGATTCTGAGGAGGGTCTCTCAAAGTGATAAGTTCACCCTTCAACAAGTGTTGCAAGGCTTGGGCCAGTGACATGTTGAGCTTAGTGAACTGCCTTCTAGGCCTCTGTTGATTGCCCTGTGGTGGCTCTGGTGTTGCAGGAGTAGGATTGGAGATATGAACTGCACTCATAGATTGATGCCTCCTATTACGATCAGGTTGACCATAAACAACATTTGACTCTTTCTTCCCACTAGGGGGCTTCTTTGTAGTACTTGATGAAGAAGAACCCACTTGGATCTTGCCACTCCTTATACCACTTTCTACGCGCTCTCCTGTCATTATCAACTCAGTGAAGCCAGATGATGAGCTTCCAATAAGATGACTGTAAAAAGGACCATTCAGCGTACACATGAACATATCCACTAACTCTCTGCCAGTTAGAGGAGGTTGTACTATACCAGCCAAATCCCTCCACTTCTGGGCATACTCCTTGAAGTTTTCTTTAGCACCCATAGACATGCTTTGTAGTTGCATGCGAGTAGGGGCTAGGTCATCATTGTATTGATATTGCTTATAAAAGGCTTCAGCAAGATCATTCCAATCACGGATGTTGACACTCTCCAACTGATAGTACCATTCCAATTGAGCTCCAGATAAGCTCTCTTGGAAGAAATGGATCCACAACTTCTTATCAGCAGTATGGGGTTGGATTCTCCGGACATAAGACCTCAGATGCAGCTTGGGACAAGAGACACCATCATACACTACAAAAGTAGGGACCTTGAAACCAATGGGTATAACTACCCCAGATATCAAACTTAGGTCTTCAAAATCTAGCCCAGAAGACTTTTGCAATTCCATAGCATCCATTCTATCCTCCAGCATTTTGAACTTATCTTCAGTAGGATCATGATAGTAGTTAGCTTCAGAATCAGAGTCCCCCATGGTATTATGGAGACTGCCTCCCTCTTTCTCAAACTCTTCAGACTAATAATCTTCAACTTGTTCCTTGGTCTTGACAGGACCTCTGAACCTTCTTCCCATGTTGATTAGGCCTCCTGACCTTCTAGTCTTCTTGGTCTTCTTGGCCAGCAGTGTCTTCAATTCATCCTGCCCCTTGGACAAGTTCAGGATCAGCTCTTGGAACTGTGCATTTTGTGCCTGGAGATCTTTAACTGTTTGTTCAAGAGACATTGCTGAAATAAACAGTGAGAAGATAAGAAACCTGTACATAAGAAACCTATGATGCAATGATATGGTATGTAAATGCATATGCAATGTTTTCAAGGACCGCAGGATTTAAATTTGCTTAAACAATCAAGAAAGTAAACTTTTATTAGTAATAAATTTGTTTGCCCTTTGGGCTTACAAAATGAAATGAAATAAATACAAAAGATGGGGTTTTAAGTCTCCCATGGACGTTTCCTCTTTGTGTTGAGGTATGAGTTGAGATTCCGCTCCTCGTGAAGTTGCTTTGTCAGCTCCAGGATTCTTTCTTGACTTGCTTTGTAATGAGCCTCGAAAGTATCCCTTTGCTCCTTCAAATGGATCCAGGACCTCCGTAAGTCTTCCATGTCAGTGGGCATGTCTGGGTGAAGGATGGTATAAGAGGTATCTCCTTCAGTAACAGGCTCCATAGTAACTGGCAGGATGGCAGGATATGGCATCATGAGAGTCTGAGCACGAGATCGCACCCATCTGAGGTAAGCTTCCATAGGAATAGTGTACTTGGGCTCCAGAGTCTTGCTGTCAACCTTGTTCACTTTTCCCCATGCTCGTATGAACCTTTGACGGTAACCTTGCAAATCGTTGTCGTAGTCAAACACAATACCTTGAATCAACATATCATGAGGACCATCACTCTGAGCGTAACCAAACTTTCGTAAATCTAAGGAATGGTTGTAAGTAATGCCTCCTCTTATGCCTAGAAGTGGCACATTAGGAAACTCTCCACAACGGTCAATGATAGTAACATTCTCCATAGATCTGGAGCACCAATGGATATCTGAATGAGAGAGTGACATGATCCTCTTGGACCACCTGAACCCTTGTTCATTCTTCATCACTGAGCGAGGAAGGTGAGAAATAAACCACCTAGATAGCAAAGGTATGCAGCACTTCAGAGTTCCTCGTGCCTTCGTAGTACGAGTATGAAGAGAATGTAAGATGTCTCCAAGCAATGTAGGCACTGGATTGTGACTCAGAAATATGTTGATGGCGTGAATGTCTATGAACTGATCTGGATTGGGGAACAACACTAAGCCATAAATCAACAAGGCTACGATCTCCTCAAAAGCATCATAGCTCATAGCCTTCAAGAATACTTGAGCCTTCTCTATCAACACCTTAGCAAGAATACCCTTAACTCCGCTTCTCATTTCTAAAACAATGTCTGACTTCTTCAAATGTAGAGCTGCAGCAATAACCTCTGGTTTAAGCTCTTTTTCCAAGCTTGTGAAGGGTTTCTGATCAAGGACAGGTATACCCAGAAGTTTGGAGAACTCTTCCATTGTAGGAACCAGCTGATAGTCGGGGAATGTGAAACAATGGTGCTTAGGATCAAAGAACTGAAACAAAACACTCATCATGTCTTCATTGAACCCTGAAGTAACTAGATCCAGTAGGTGACCATGTCTCTTGATGAACTGGGAGTTTTCAGACACTTGGGAAACCAATTCTTTAAGCTTGGGAGGTATTCCTACAAAGTTAATCCGGATGGTATTCCTACGAGCAGAAGCCATGACCTGCAACAAAGAATAAAGATAAATCCTTTGGTCCTTGAAATGGTTAGTGAAAATGCTATGCTTATGATGCATGATGATGCTATGATTTTATGCTCAATCACAAACATGTGGCACACACAAACAAGTCACACAATAGCCCTAGGTTTAAAGGCTTGCATGAGTTTTAAAGGTAAGTACCCTCCCCTGAAGTTTAGTTGGTTCATCCTGTCCTACAAAAGTAACCAGGTTCTAAGGGATCTCAATATCATTGATCCTTCACAAGGGTGGTTGTTCAGTAGGCAACTTACTTGCCAACCAAAACCCTCCAAGTTTAGAATCTCAATGAGCGTAGTATCGAGTATCAACCAACTTCAGTCTTCACCAAAGCCGGTTATCTCACTACTTTCTAAAGGCCAAGATGGGATAACTAGGGTTCTAAAAGTTAGTTAGTGCATTGACAACATATGGCAGCCTCATATTATCCTCAACTTGACTTAAGGAACATAAGCACCAACCAAGAAGTCACACTAACTATGGCCACCAGATCAACCATATCGGTATACGCCGTACAGTTTCCTTGGTCTATTGCCATTTACCTAAGGTACACTAGATCCGGGTTAGGATCTTTCACACATAAGAGCACCCAATAAGTAATGTAAAGCAAACAAAGCAAACAAGTTTAAAGTGATCTAATTCCTAAGGGTACCCCTCTTTTATTAAGTCCCCAGCAGAGTCGCCAGTTCTGTAACACGGTGGGAGAACTGACTTTAGTTAAATGTTGCGGATAGCAAGAGTCGCCACCGACTTTTATTTTATCCAAAGGAAAGGGCATAAAAGAACAGGAAAGACCTTTAAAATATTTTTGGGTTCGGGGGGTAGGTTATGTAAAGGGAAGGTGTTAGCACCCTTTACATCCATGGTTATCCATGGGCTCTTAGTTACTTAGCTCACTTTAAAATGTTTTTGAGAAGTGTAGTGTGTGATTAGAAATTTTCTTAAGTACTTTATAATGATCCATGTACGGATATATATAAAGCCTTTGTTTTGAAAATTGTTTGAAAAGGTGAAGTGTTTTTGAAATGTTTGAAAAGGTGAGCAAGTACATAAGAGGAACCTACCCTAAGTTAAGTCTTTTCTGTTCTTAAATATCCTTTAAATGGTAAGACTATCCCTATTATTAAGGAATAGGTAGTCATTACCTTGGATGTATGAGGGAAAAATGAAGGGACAACTGTGATTAGGCAACTGTAAGGTGTATTTAGCAATTCGAATGGACTTATCATCTTTATTCGAAAGGGACAAGATCATTTACGAAGGCAACCATGAAGGGACTTGATCTTTTTATCTTTTAAGGGACTAGATGATATGAGAGAAGGGACTTTGCTCTACACCTTACTTGACCTTTTTTCTTTAGGCAACATGAGAGGGAACCCTTAAGAAGTGAGATGGCGATCCAAGATCGACTTACGTGTGTGCGTGTACAAATTCATATATTTATCTTGAGATTAATGATCTAAATTCAATTTTAAATACAAACATGTTTTACACTCCCTATTTTACTAACCATGGCAATTAAAAATAAATAATAAAAATAATACTACAACTATTACATAAATTGCACAATTACATAATAATAATAATAATAAAATAAATTAAATAAATAATCACATAATAAATAAATAAATAAAGAGGTTAGTAATAATAAACAAAATAAATAAGTATAAGATGAAGAAATTAGCATAATAATAAATTAAAAGTTCAAATTTAAATAAATAATTATTTTTTTAGATTTTTAATAAAAGAAATAAATAATAAATATTATATACTAATAAAATATGATTAATAGTCTAATTATTTAATTTTATATACATATTATAAAAATATTTGTCAATTACAACTAAGTAAGCATATAAAAATAATAAATTAGATTTATAAAATAAAGTTAGGGTTTTTTAATTGTTTTTTTAGGAAAATAAATTAGGGTTAATTAATTAATTAAATTACTTATATATATAAAACTACATACAATAATAATATAAACCAATTATAAAATAAATATACATAATTAAAATTTACAAACAAATGAATTAAGATTTATAATGTAATTAGGGTTTATGAAGAAAGTTAGGATTTATAAAGAATAATTAGGGTTTATATAAAAATAATAGGATTTATGAGTTAATCTAAATATAATTAATTTATTTATACAAAACAAATAATATTAATAATATATAGTAAAATAAATATTAAATAATTCTAAGAATAAAGTTTGAAATTTTTTAGAAAATATAAGTTCTTTGAATTATACACAAGAAAATAATATAAACATTTTTTGTTTTAAACATTTATCATTTATTAAATTAATTTAATATATTATAAACAAAAACAAAATAAAAGAAAATATGAACAAAAACATACCTGAGGCTGGGATTCGAACCCAGGCCCTAGGCTTTCACACCCTCAAGACCAACAAGTCAGCCACTGGGCTACGCACGCGCAGGTGATATGGAATGAGCACCAATACGTTTTGTTTCTTCACCTGTAAAATCATAAAAAAGCAAAACAATACAAAATGGCCTGGGGGGAATCGAACCCAGGACCATTCATTCATTAACAAACGCGCATACCAACTGAGCCAACAACGCATCTGTGAAATAAATTACAAACAATTCCATAAAATATTAAAACAAAATTTGAAAATCCAGAAAGCGCGCGCTAGACTTCATCTTCTACGTTTGAATTTCCTGCGAATTCTCCCACAACTTTTCCTGCGAATTTACCTGCGTGTGAAATTAATGGAAAAACCTAGGTTTTTTGAAACCTTAGAAACACGTAAAATTAGAACAAATTGACAATGGCAAATGATTTCCCATATCTCATACAATTGAAACACAGTCTTAGAAGATATTTAAATGGTCTAAAGAGGAAGATCCCAATTTGAAGGTCCAAACCCTAGCAATGGTGGTATGCGGATACGACCATGAAACTTCAATAAAATCATCCAGAAATCATCTATGTAACCTCACAAACAACAAACCAGAGTCAAATCATATTAATAATGCATGAATAATGGAAATCGAAAAATCAAATTTTCAAGAACAAGAGCAATTCGGTTTGAGCTTTTTAGCATGATTTTGATGTTAATGATGATAGGAACATGTTTAGAAGGCCTTTAGGAACATTTTTGTGTGTTCAAACCTTTTGTAAACACCTTAAATCAAAAAATCCGAATTTCACTTTTCTTGTTTTTTTTTAAAACTTGCTTAGTGTTCTTGAGGCTGCAAAATTCGTGTCTTTGTGTTTGGATGAGTTATACATATATAGTAGAACATAACTAGGTCAAAAAATCAGACTATCCTTTGGATTTTTGGATCAATTGAGATTGAAAAAGATCATGCCATAAAACTTGAATATTCTTTGATATATCATTGCTATTTTAGGACAATCATCATAATTTGCATATCAATCTGATCCAAACAATGTTTATGACTTTCTAGAAGCAATATCCCCTTTTAAATATTTGATTTCATATTTTATTTTAATTTAAATGATATTTTAATGAATAAAATTCAAATAAATATGAAATAAAAAATAAAAATTCAGAAAATAAGTGGGTTGGGTCGTGCTTGGTGTTTTCATAAAGATGGGATGGCAATTTGGTGGGCTCATTTAGCAAAAATTTGATTTTAGGCCTTATTTGCTTCATAAACTTCCCTAAACTTTCCCAACTTTGCAAAGGCACAAATCATTCAATTTTAATGATATGAAGGTTTTCTTGGACATTTTGGAAAGCTTAAAGAGTCCTCTAACCAACCCAATTGGTTTCATATCCATATCTTTTACCATTCTCAAGTTATGCTCTTTTGAAGTTGTTGACTTTTTGTTGACTTTCAAAAGGACCTATAATGTCTTAGCTCATACCTTCCAAATGAAGCATTTTTGGGATTGGATTGTGAGACACAAAGTTGTAGAGAATTAAATTTCCTTCAAAATGAGCTTTGGATGGGAAAAATTTGATGAAGCATGTGAAAGTTATGGCTGGTCAAAGTTCAGTTGACTTTTCCTGAGAAAACCCTAATTTAGAAACTCCTGATTCTTGATGATCTGAAAACTCCTTGATGAATCATGATCAACTCTTGATAAAATGATGAATTTTACTTCATATACTTTATGTTGGCAAAAAATCATGAAGTTTGACTTTGGTTTGACCATAGTTGACCTCAGTTTGACTTTTTAACTGCTTTGACTGATTTTAACCTATCTGATCATTTGACTGAGCAAACCTTTGGGAAAAGTCTTGAAACTTGTCATGAGGATTCTTAAACACATATAAGATGTTATGAAGCTCAATTGGAGTCTTGGAAGTCCATTTAGCCTGATTAAAGTCAAAACCCTAGTTTAGGATGCATTGCTTAAGAGGATGCATTGTCTGAGGGAAATGTCAAATCTTCTGACTAATTGTGAACTTTGTGAACCTTGTGAACCTCATGAGATGTCTTGTGAACCTTGTGAACCTCATGAGATGTCTTGTGAACCTTATGAACCTCATGAGATGTCTTGTGAACCTTGTGAGCCTCTTAGTACACAAAGTCTTGTCTTGTGAGGGCAAATTTTGGGGTGCAACACCAGGCATAGGACCTTGAACTCTCAATGGAACCCCACCCACCAAAACAGAAACCAGATCCAGCAATGATAATGACAATATGAAATATGAAAAGCTGTAAAGGAAAGCAATAAATAAAACTGTACATAAAGCAAATAAATAAACACAATTAGCACATAACACCCCAGTAAAAACAAATCAAACAAGCGCTAGGAGGAACCCACAAAAAGAACCAGAAGCCCTGGTTACAGTATAAGGATCCCCAGCAGAGTCGCCAAGCTGTCGCTCCCACCAAAATGACACCCGGGTCAAGAGGGGGTACAGACGCGAACGGTCGGCGAAAGGAGAAGAACACACAAGGGTGAACTCAAAAGAAAAGAAAAGAGTCGCCAGCTAGGCATTTTTATCCCGAAGGAAAGGTAATGCTGCATAAACCTAAGAAGAGATGGATAAGACGGTTGCGAACCAGAGAAACTGAGAAAGGGGGTTGATTACAACCTGGGAAGGTATTAGCACCCAGATTGTCCGCCGTACTCGACGGGATCCACGCTTAAAAGATTTATGTTTTAAAAGGGGTAGTGTCAGTGCTATTTTTGTGTGCAAAAGATGGAAAAGAATGCAAGTGTCAGTGCAAAGAAGTGTGAAGTGAAATAAAAAGTGTCAGTGTAAGGAAAGAATGTGAAACTCAAGACTATGAGGCTTGAAGAATAATGCTGGAAGGAGGGGGAATATATAGAGACTTTGGTTCGATAACTGTTAAGTTATGCCTACGTATCCTCTCGTGCAATGAGGAAGTCAGAACGCCGTAGTTCGACTCAAAGAGACTGAAAGATAAATTGACTAGTGAACTGCTTACTTGTCTATGCTCAAGTGTATGACCTGTCTGGCTCAGGTGCAAACTGTCTTGCATTAGACGGAAGAAGCAAGTTCTCGTTTATGAGTGAATGAGATGAGAAAAGAATCCCGGAGGAGACGATTATTGTTTGTTTTTTGTGTTTTCAGTCTTTTATTGCTTTTTATGTTTGTCATAAGTTAATGAGCTTAAGCCTAAACCAAGGGTTAGTAAACTCATCACATCCTCCCTCTGATTAGGGGTAATGAGAATACCTTAAGCATGAAGTAAGCACCTCACACTTAATCACCATGATGTAGGATTAAGATCATTAACCTACTTGTAATTATTTAGATGTTTTTGGAGTTTTTGTTTAATGTTAAGTAATGAGTTTAAGCCGTAATCAAGGATTTAATGGACCCATTACACCATTCTACTAGAAGGATAATAGATGAGAACATTTAAGCTAAGGAAGGCTCCTCAACTTAATCCATGATTAAGGATTAACCTCATGACAAAACAAATCCTTTATTAAAGTGGATTTTAGTTAATGATAAGATTAAGAAATGGATTTTATGATTTGTAAGACAACTTGAGGAGGACTTGTCCATTAACAGTAAGGTTAGTCCTTCTTAACCAATTAAGGAAGAATTAGAACCCTAATGCAAGGCCCAAGTTACAAGCTTGATGTCTTAGTAATTATTAGGTGGATTGATTAAAGGGTTTAAACACATTAAGGGTTTAAAACTTAGGATTAAAGTTATACACTCCATCCTAATAGAAGGATACAGGCATAACCCTAATCACAAAGTCTTAAAACCTTAAAGGTTTAGCCTCCAATGATGGGGTGAGAAGAGAAGACTCAAAGATGACACAAAGGTAAAACTAATGGGTGGACTAATCAAATCCTAATTGTGATCATGCTTGGATGTTCCTAGGGTTTATGAAGCTTGCAAGAAGATCTTCAAGAGGAAATCCACCAAGAAAGAAGCAGATGAAAGGAGGAAGAAGCAGAAGAAGCAAGTCAACTTACTTCACTTAAGAAGATAAGTTGCTTGAAGAAAGAAAGTGAGGAGGGAACATGAATGAGCAAGCTCAATCTAATACACAAGTAAAATGCAGCAATGAATGCATAAGAGGGATGAGAAGAGATTATGAGAAGTGAAGGCAAATTCACTTCTCAAACACTTACCACCTGAAAAGTTAGCAACAAGAAATGAAAGGAAATGAAAATGAGATGAAATGCAAAGATGCAAACCAAAATCAGAAGCATATACATGATGTTAATGATGATAAGAGATGATGCAAACACATGTCAAGAGTTGTGGATGATCATACAAGGATGGGGATGCAAATGAAGCATGTTTTGAACCATGAAAGTTCAAGAATGTTTATGGAATGAATGCATAACATGGCAAATGAATGATGTAATGATCAAACATGATTCTAATATGTCCTAAGATGTCTTGGAAGTTATATGGATGCACAAAATGTCATGGCAAGTTCATGAATGCAAGCCTATGGAAGATGGATGCAAATGAAGGCAAAAATTAGGGTTTACATACAATATGCAATGCAAAATTCAAAATCAGAAGCAAATGACAAGATAAAAAATTGAAAATGGGAACAAAGGAACCCTAACCCTACATAAGTTCACTGCCCAAAGGAGGGGACCCAACTCTTAACCTAATGGGAATTATGATTTTCTCAAGTTGGCTAGGGTTTTAAGGTACCTCAAAAAGGAAAAATGCACATCAAATTGAAAATGAAAGATAAATCCAAACCAATTTTACCCTAGAAACTACACGATATGAGGAATGCAATGCAAAACGAACCAACGTCAAACTCTTCATGGTTAGGCAGAATGAATTTTTCTAAGTTAGAACAAAAATATTGCCTTTTAAGAACTTTAATTCCAAAGAAAAATGTCAAAATAGGTTAAGAACCAAAAAGAAATTTGTTTGAAGAGTTTGATAATGTTTCTAAATGTATCAAAATGCAATGTGAATTTTTTTTGTGATTTTTAGAAACTTAAATGCTATTTTAATTAATTAATTCTCATTAACTAATTAAAATAATCATTTAAATATTTTTAAAATACGAAAATTATGCAAAAAATAAAATAAAAATTATTTTTAGAATGAGAAAAATATTTTAAGTCAGCATGCAAAAAATAAAATATGTGTGATGTGTTTTGATATTTTAAAATAAAAGAGAAAGAAAATGCAATGAAAATGAAATAAAAATCAAATTAAATGGAAAGTCAACTGATCCAAAGGCTGGGATTTGAACCTAGGGCGCGGGAATTGACTTGGCGCGTGATCTGAGGGCTGTAATTCAAACTGAACAAATCTTAATTAAATAATTAATTAATCCTGATTAAATTAATTAATTGGGAATTATGGTTAAGTGGGACAATCTGGGCCACACACGCGCGCGGGTAAATCAAATCCAAAGGCCAGTATTCAAACGGAACCCTAATCCTGATTAAGACACTTAATGACTTTCAGGTGGCCGAAAATGACCTCCGGTCATCTTCTCCGGCCACACTCCCCCCTGAAAAACTCTATCTCACTCCCTAGGTCATGAAATCACACCAAAATCTCCAGAACTCATCTCTTAACATTGAATAACAAGAATCCATGAACAAAAAAAAATTATTTTAGCCATACAGAGAGAATCGAAGAGAAACAAATTTAGGGTAAAAGTTTCAGAGCAACATAAAATGCTTATTTCTGGCTCATTTTCAAAAGTAATCACATCCCCATGATCAGGGCAACACATAGAACAACTTTGTAACTAAAAAACAAGATTCTGGAAAAAATGTTCATCATGCTACCAGAGGTTGAGCTTTCAAATCATGTACTTTTTGACCTTCTTCTTTGTGCTATTCCACTCCAATGAGTTCGCTGATGCTTCTGGTAAGCTTGAAATGAGTTTATATGGAGGGTTTTGAAGCTTTCAGTTCAGGGGTGGTGAAAATCATATTTCTGTTTGGGGTGGTTTCAGGCTGCTTTGATGGGTGAGAGATGATCATTGAAGCATTTTGAGATGAATGGTGGAAGAAATTTTGAGAATAAATGGCTGAGTTATGGGATTCGATAGAAAATGCAAAAAAGGGAGTTTTTGTGAACTATGGTGATGCTGTCTTGTGGGAGAGCTCAGGCTATATTCTTATGTCAAATGGCTTGTGTTTGGTCCATGTATCAAGATGTGATAGGCCTGTGGAGTTGGTGTGGGCTATGCTGATTGGTATGGCTTGTTTTGCAAAAAGTCAAGGCTATGTGTCCTTTGAGGTATGGGCTGTTTCAGGCCTAGGACAAAGGCATGTCTGCTGCAGCTTGATTCAAGGAGTGTCATGAAATCAGATTTTGTGAGCCGTGGCAAGTGGATGAGAAGCTTTGGATCATTTTGCAATTTCATGGAGTTTTGGCCCCTTTTGGATTTCTTAATGATCAAGGCATGAAAATGAATGATTCTTTGGGCCATTCTGAGTTTTAGGTCATGTGTTATGTTTATGTAATGCTTAGAAGTCATTTTGAAGTCATAGAAATGCTTGGCATGAGAATTTGCAAGTTTCCCTCTTTGGTGCATAAGTGAGTTTTATGTGATTTTTCCCAACTTTGACAAGCCATAACTTTTGTTCTAAAATGAATTAGAATGAGTTCTTGTAATTTTTGAAAATGGGAGGATCCAATCTACAACTTTCATGACCAAAGATTTTTCATTTGAAGCATTTTTGGATCAAAAAGAGGAGGTTGAAAAACTTTCCCAAAATGGCAAGTTTTCATTACAAGTCACTTTCCCAAAATGGCAACTTTGCAAATGGCTTGAAATTCTTCAATTTTGTGAGCTTCTAACATCTTCTAAGATCAAATAAAGATCATGCACATTCAAAATGATGGAGAAGACCCTTTGGTTGGGTGATTGGGGGCCTCAGATGCCCTGATTTTGCACTGACTTGCATAAGAAGTCATCTACTGATCAGATGCCTTCCCCATAGAATTTTTTCATAAAAATTGGTATGCATGATCCTTATGACATATAGAGACCAATAGAAACAAGAATGACCAAAAAAATTGGAGTTATGGCCTCTGAAACCAAAACCCTAATTTCAGGTCATCTGTGTAGTTAAACTTGGCTCTGCTTCCATGCCTTTCTTAGTTCTTGTGATTTTTTGGCTTCCTTGATCTTGGGAGGATATAATATGATGCTTGAACATTCATGGAACCTTTTGGAATGATTGATGACCTTTGGAGTGGCTCATATAGCTCAGGGATTGCTCAGATCACAAACCCTAGATGCAGATGACTTTGAAACAATGTAGTGAAGCAACAATGCAATATGAGATGCTATGATTGAACTTATGCAAATGAAAAGAATCACAAGCCATGGTGAAATGAGTGAGGGAAAATTTTGGGTGTTTACAGTTGCCTACAAGAAATGATCTTGTCCCTTCGAATAAAAGATGATAAGTCCCTACGAATTGCTAAAGACACCTTGCAGTTGCCTAAATTCAGATGTCCCTATACATGTCCCTTCTTACATCCAAGGTAATGACTACTTATTCCTTAATAATAGGGATAGTATTACCATTGAAAGAACATAAGAACAGTAAAGACTTAATATAGGGTAGGTTCCTCTTAATTACTTGCTCACCTTTTCGAAATACTTCATTACACTTCACATTTCAAACAAATTTTCAAAACAAAGTCTTTATATACATCCATACGAGGATCATTATAAAGTACTTAGGAAATTTTTAATCACACACTACACTTTTCTCAAAACAATTTAAAGTGAGCTAAGTAACTAAGAGCCCATGGATAACCATGGATATAAAGGGTGCTAACACCTTCCCTTTGTATAACCTACCCCCCGAACTCAAAATCTTTTTAAGGTCTTTCCTGTTCTTTTATGTCCTTTCCACTTGGATAAAATAAAAGTAGGTGGCGACTCTTGCTATCCGCAACATTTATAGAAAGTCAGTTTTCCCACCGTGTTACACCTGCAAACCTGTAAACAACCCAACCCACTCACAGGTGTTGTTCTAGAACAAGGATCCTCAGATTCAGATCTATTATGAGTAGTGTAAACACTTCTAACCCGGAGGTACAGTGTTTACCTTAATCATAAAGGATCCTCCTCTAATTCACCTCAGATGTTGAAGGTCATCTAAAAAGGTCATCCAGACTTAGCAGGCTTCCCAGATAGCCCTAGCACTATAGGAAATCCGTAGCACAAAGTTCTCAAAAGGAAACCCATGTCTGAACCGTGTTTTCATATTCCCGCACCAGAAAAAAATGGAATAGGAAAGAATATGAAACCACTCTAATCCTAGGTGTCACTCAGGCCTTTGTGTTGAGCCTTTCTCACCGGAATACCCCGCCCACCAAGGTAACAACAATCCAGCACAGTGATGCAATAATAATAATGAAATGCAGAAAGCGATAAAGTAAATGCAATAAATAAAGTTGTACAGGAAGCAACAAATAAAGAAAAAACATAAGCACAAATAGCACGTAACACCCCCAATAAACACAAACAAACAAACGCTAGGAGAAACCCACAAGATAACCAGAAGCCCTGGTTGCAAAGATCCCCAGCAGAGTCGCCAAGCTTTCGCTCCCCGAATTTTCATCCTGGTGCAAACGCGAACCGTCGGCGATGTTGGAGGTTGAGGTTGAATAGAGTCGCCAACTAGGCATTTTTATCCTGAAGGAAAGGTAATGTTGCATAAACCTGGAAAGATATGGATAAGACGGTTGCGAACCAAAGAAACTGAGAAAAGGGGTTGGTTACGACCTGGGAAGGTATTAGCACTCAGATCATCCGTCGTACTCGACGGGATCCATGCTTACCTGATTGTGTTTAAAAAGGGATATTGTATGTGCTAAACTGTGTATAAAAGGCTAGGGAGGAATGGATGTACAAAGTGTCAGTGCAAGAAGGAAGTGAGTCCTCAAAACTGAGGCTGGGGAAAGAGAACTAGAAAGAGGAAAGGGGGAGACAAAGAGACTTTTGTTCGATAACTGTTAAGTTATGCCTACGTATCCTCTCGTGCAATGAGGAAGTCAGAACACCGTAGTTCGACTCAAAGAGACTGGGATGATTTTAGTGTGAACTGCTTACTTGTCTATGCTCAAGTGTAAGACTCATCTGACTCGAGTGCTAACTTGTCTTGCATTAGACGGAAGAAGCAAGTTCTCGTTTTCAGAGTGAATGTGATGAGAAAAGAATCCCGAAGGAGACATTTATTATTTGTTTTTGTGTTTTCAGTTTTTTATCGTTTTTGGTGTTTTGCATAGGATAATGAGCTTAAGCCTAAATCAAAGGTTGTAAACTCATTATATCCTCCTTGATTAGGGATAATGAGTCCACTTAAGTATGAGATGAAGGTCCCAACTTAATTACCATTATGATATAGGATTAAGATCATTAACCTACTTTGGTAATTATTAAGCATTTTTGGATTTTTGTTTAGTGTTAAGTAATGAGTTTAATCTCTAATCAGGGATTAGTGAACTCATTACACCATCCTAAGAGAAGGATGATAGATGAGGACACTTAAGATTAGGAAGATACCTCAACTTAATCCATGGTTAGGGATTAAATTCATTATATAACAAGCCTTTATTAGGTGGATTTTAATTAAAGATGAGATGAAGAAGTGTTTTTTATGTTTGCAAGACTTTAGCATGAGGGGGACTTGTCCATTGAACACTAGGGTTAGTCCCTCTGAACCACCAGGCAGAGATGTAACCCTAATATAAGGCCCAAGTTACAAGCTTAAGTCTTTAATGATTATTAGGTGTTTTTGATTGAAGGTGAAAACAACTTAAAGGTTTAGCACTAAGGATCAAATTTATACACTCCATCCTAAGATAACGATACATGCATAACCCTAATTTAGAGTCCCAAAACTTTAATTGTTTAGCCTTGATTATGAGATGAGAGAGAGAGAGAGACTCAAGGAGACCCAAAAGGTAAAAACTATGGGGGACTATTTAAAACCCTAAAATTATGATGCTTGGATATTCCTAAGGTTTGTGTGGCATCAAGAGAAGTCTTCAAGTTGGCCACCAAAGGAAGAGAAGCAGATGAACAAAGAAAGAGAGAGAGAGAGAGAGAAGGATTAGGTTACTTACTTCATGAAGAAGTTAAGTAACCTAAGAACAAGAGAAAACATAAGTGAATGAGATTCACTTCAAACACAAACAAAATAAAGAGAGAAAGAGTGGTTGGATGTGGATGCACATCCACATCCTGATTAACTTACCAAATGCACTTGAAATAGTTAGTTTGAAAGCAAGATATGTACAAATTCAAAAGCATAAACAAATCAAGAGAAAAAATTTTAAAATGCATCCAAGGGGACCCTAAGCACTCATGAGAATACCATCCAAAGGGGGAGGTCTAAAGCTTTACCAAATTCAAGTTATGGTCATCCTAAAATTTGCTAGGGTTTTGGATACTTCTCAAAGGGAAAATGCACATTAATTTGAAAATTCAAGATAAAAATGTGACAAAAATATATTTAGAAACTAGAGGTCAAGTGTGAAAGATTGAAAAAAGAATCAAATGAAAACTCATCTTGGTTTGAAAGTTATGAATTTTTGAAGTTAGGGTTGAAAAATAGGAAATTTAGAAACCCTAATTCAAAGAGAATTGGCAAAGTTTGATCAAAACCAAAATGAAATTTGTGAGATGAGTTTGTAAATGTTTCTAAATGCTTAAAGGACCTCTCCGATTTTTTTTTGTGATTTTTAAATACTTTAAAGTATTTTTAATTAATTAATTAAAATATACAATTAAAATATTTAAATATGCATTTTTTAATGAAAAAATAAAAATAAAAATGTTTTTGGTTTCTGAAAATTAATTTGAATGGTGACAAAAATTTCCAGATTTTTAAAATGATTTTTAGTATTTTTTGTGATTTTTAGAAAAGAAAACAAAATAAAATGCAATAAAAATTAAATAAATGGGAAAGTAATTCAAATGGGTGGTTGTGATTGAAAGGGGGAGGGATCAACGCGCCAGATTCAAAGTCATGTTGACTTTTGGGGTATGCAGATCCTATGGCCCTAATTCAAATGAAAAACGCGCGCAGGATCTAGTGGCTAGGATTCAATCTGGCATTTAAACACGTTTTTAAATTAATTAAGTGAGATTATAACTAAACGCGTAATTTGGATCATCCGTTGCTAACCCTAATCATGATCTAAAGGCTGCTATTCAATCTGGAAAATAAAACAAGCTTAAGCCCTAATTACTTTCAGGCGACCGGAGAGAAGCTTCGGTCGTCTTCTCCGGTGAACCAAAAATCCCAGAATCTTCCCTAGGAAAAATCATGTCCTAAAACCTGCCCAGAAACACTCTTCAACCTTCTAGCAACCTAAATCACTCATCAAACAACATTTTTTATGCACAATCACCCATAATCGAATCAAAACAAATTTTAGGTCAAACTTTCAGAACACCATAACATACTCAATTCTTGCTCATTTTCAAAACTAAACACATCCCCATGATCAGCATAACATATAGAATCATTTTGTAACAAGAAAACAAGCTTCTGGAAAAAAGTTCTTGATGGATACCTGAGATGGAGTTCTTCAAAATGGAGCTTTTTGAGCCTCTCCTTTGTGCAATCCACCTCCTTTGGTCCCCCTTGTGCTATTGTGATGCTTGAATGGAGTTTATAATGGTTGTTTTGTGAGTTTCAGTTCTGACAAGGCAGAAATGGAAGCTTTGGTTTATAAGGTTTCAGGCCATGGTGATGGTAGCTTTGTGTTCTAGAGGTGATTTCTGATTGAATGGTGAAAAAATCTTTGAAGTTTGATGGATGGTTAGAGAGAATCGAAGAAGAGAAGTTTTTGGCAAATTTTTTGAAATCTGATGTTATGTGCCTTCTGAGCCTTTGTCCTTCTTGTTTTATGATCTTGAGGCAATCCATAAGCAATCCCAACAATTCAGGATGGCAAATATGCACTGTGGGAATGGTATGGGGTGATTGGCCAAAAAGTCAAAAATTGTGTACTATATGTATGGGCCATGGCAGAGGAGATTTATGTGCTTGGATTTCCTCAGCTAGCTTCAAGCAAGGCCATTGGATGAAGTTTATGCAACTGGATGGCCTTGATCAAGTGTTCTCATGGTTTATGCATAATTTCCATTTTGAAGTTTCTTAAGAATCAAACCATCAAAACCCTAGGTTCAAAGGCCAATTCTGATCTTTGGAAGTTGCTTGGCCATGTTATGATATATTTGAGTGCATTAGAGGTCATTTAGAAGCCTGAAAATCATTTATGCATAATTCCCTCTTTGGCATGAACTTGAAAATTACAAGATTTTTCCTAACTTTGACTTGCCATAACTTGAGTTCTAGGATGAATCAAGAGGAGTTCTTGTACTTTTTTAAAATGGGAAGATCCAATCTACAACTTTCATGTTTGAAGAAATTTCATTTGAAGCCTTTTTGATCAAGAAAGAGGAGGTTGAAAATCTTTTCCAAAATAGAAAGTTTACATTACAAGTCATATCCATTTTTGGCAAGTTTTGGCTTTGTTCATTCTTCTTTAACTTTGTGAACTTCCAAGCATTCCAATGATCAAATAAAGATCATAGGACCTCAAATTGATGATGATGACCCTTTGGAACCCTTGTTGGTGGTCTCAAATGCCCAGAATCTGACTTTTCTTGCTCAAGAAGTTACCATTTGATCAGATGACTTCCACATTGAACTTGTCCATAAAATTTGATACACAAGCTCCTTATAACATATATGGACCAATAGAATCAATAATGGCCAAAAATATTGAGTGTAAGGGCCTCAAACCCAAAACCCTAATTTTAGGTCATCTATGTAGGAGCCCTGAGCCTGCCTGGACAACTGTGCAATCCTCTGAGATTTTGTGACTTCAAAACACCCTTGGAGGCATAATATGATCATAGAACACTCATGGACCCTCTTGGCATGCTTCATGGCCTCTGAGATAGCTCAAACCACTTCTAAGATTCACCTGATCACAAACCCTAGCTATGCAACTTATGCAGTGAAATAACTATGAAGTGAGATAGTATGCTTATGCAATGCAATATGAAAGATCATAAGCCAAGGTGTGAGAGAAAGAAAAAGAAAAAAAAGGGAAAATTTGGGGTGTTTACATGCGCTGGGATCGAACCCAGGTCCTCAAGGTTACCAGCTCACACTCCTACCACCAAGCCATGATGCTTCAGCGGTAAAAGGATAATAACAAATTATTATATAATAAAACTGAATTCAAAAATCAAAACGCGTGCGCATGTCATCTTCTTCCTCCAGCCGTCCAGGTTTTTACCTACGGACAAAAATTCGTCTCTAGAACTTATAGTGACGGTTTTATCTATCACTACAAAACCTGCAAGCTTCCAAAATTTAAACAAAGTATTATAAATACATCTAAGCACATAGATCAATTAGAAATCATCCTCTGAGTTCAATGGTCCATTTAATTTGGTCTAAAATTGCCTCTAACTAGAATTCCCCAAAGTCACGACCTTAAACCCTAACAATGGCAACTCATGATTCTCGCACCTAAACTTCAATTGGATTGCCTAGATAGCTTGCACACATCATAAGAAACACAAATATGCAAAACATTAGATGTATCATGTATATATGTATGAAATCAAAAATTGAAAAATAAACCAAAAAGACAAATTCGGTTATGACATTTTAAGAGGCTTTGGATGATTGTGATGATTGGTACACCTTCAGAGGAGCCGAAGGAACGTGTTTGGACCTTCAAATCTCCTTGAGAATGGCTGCAACCCTAAAATTGAATCCTACTTACTCTTGAATTTTTTTAAGCTTTGTATGCTCTCTCTGATCAAAATTTTCGTCCTCTTGACATTTGCACTTGTTATGTATATATAGAAGACTGAATTAGGTCAATTTGTGGGCTTGGATGCAAGTTATTTTGGGATGATGAGATTTGATTGGAATTTGATTTGAAAACTTTCTATTTGGCCATTATTGTGCTATCATGACTTTCCTCTTCTTGTGCACGAATTTGAATCATATATTATGTCAATAAACTTCATAATCTTATCCCAAAATAAACCAAAGATCAAATATTTGATTTTTCAATATTTATTTTAATTAAAATTGAATTTAAATGAATTAAATCCAATAACATATAAAATAAACAAAGAAAATCAAAATATATGACTTATTGGTCGTGAATCATCTTAAGATTAAGTTTGGATTGTGAAAAGAGAGGTCAATTTGGCAAAAACTCAAGTTTGGTCATTGTTTGCCTTATACACCTCCTCAAATTTATTCAACTTTAACAATGCACAACTTCCTCAAATTTTGTCATATGAATGTGCTCTTGGACTTTTTATAAATCTTAAAGTGTCCTTTAATCACTACTTTTGGTCCCATGTCCATTTGATCTTCCATGTTCAAGTTATGAACTTTTTAAAAAGTTGACTTTTTGTTGACCTTTTAGAGGACCTGTAATGTCTTGGCACATATCTCTCAAATGAAGCATTTATGGCCTTGGCTTATGAGTCAAAAAGTTGTAGGGAATTGAATTTCCTTCACAATGAGCTTTTGATGGGAAATTTCTGATGAAGTATGTGAAAGTTAGAGTTGGTCAAAGTACAATTGACTTTCTCCTTAAGAAACCCTAATTTAGCAATTTTTGCCTTGTGATGAATTTGAGGTTTTCTTGATGAATCATGATCAACCCTTGATCAAATGATGAATCTTACTTCATAATATTGATGTTGACCAAAAATCTTGAAGTTTGACTGTATGTTGACCAGATTTGACTTTTTACCCAAGTTAACTTATTATTGATCATCTGAGCATCTGACTGACCAAACTTGTAGGGCAAGTCTTGAAACTTGACATGAGGATCCTCTGAAGTATATGGGATATCTTGAATTCCACTTGAGGCTTTGGAAGTCCAATTTACCTTGGGAAACACAAAACCTTAATTTTAAATATATTTCTTAGGATGAGGCTTTGTCTGATGAAACCTTGAATTCCTTTGAGAAATTGAGAATCTTATGAACATTAGGAGACCTCTTGAGACATATGGTCTTGAAGATATGAGGGCAAATTTTGGGGTACAACGGAGAGGTTAGGAAACACTTGGGTAGAAAATAGGGTTGTTCTTGGGTGCCTTCAGGGTTGCTCTTGGGAACCTGAAGATGAAGGATATTTTCTTGTAACTCATATGTAATCTATTGTAATAACTTTCTGAGTATAGTGAATTGGAGATCTGCTCTCTCCCCCAAAGTAGATCGTTTGATCGAACTGGGTAAACAAACTTTTGTTTTGTTCTTTCCTTATTCTGTTATATTACATGTGTACGGATTATTATTGCTACAATTCTTTGCCCCACAAATTGATATTGAATTTTGTTGTAGTTCACAACAAGATTCACAACAACATATATATTTTAGGGTTAAATATGTTCATGGTCCTCCTAAATATCTCAATTTCTTTTTTTGTCCCTCAAAATATTTCCTTCAAAGAATGGTTCTTCTAAAAAAAATTGTCCACACTTTTGGTCCTTAATACTAAAACTATCGCTAAAACCGTCGACAATTCAGTCGCTAAATTGTAAAAATTGTCGCTAATTTGCAAGAGGGACCAAAAGTATAGATGAAAAAATATAGGAGAATAAATCTTTAAAGAAAATATTTTGAGAGATTAAAACTGAAAATTGAAATATTTAAGAGGATCACCAACATATTTAACCTTAAATTCCATTATAAAGAGAGTCGATAAAATGAAGAAGAGTAAAACAATTAATATAGAAAGATCTAAATAAACTATAAAATAGATGGGTAAGAAAAATCTCAAGATTTATAAATTGGATATAAATATGATCTTTGGTAAAAGTTTTATGGCGTTATTAGATTCATGTAGGCAACTTTATTTAATGGGATAAAACTTAATTATTGTTATAATGTATATGCGCACATTTTTAGGGACTAATTGTTATGTATTAGAAGAATTTAACATATTTCAGAGTAAGTCCTTTATATCTGGAGTGTGAAGATTACAATGATAGGTTTAGAAAGTATAATGGATAATGTGTTATAAATAGAATCATTTCAAATTTACCAACTAATTATCCAAATTTGCAGTTCTCTATATTGTTAAAATGTTGCGATGCATTAAAAAAATGGGGATTTGATACATTAAAAATGGAGAGTTTTTTAATGCATCATAAAGATTACTATTACGCCCTCCCTCGTAAAAAATATAATAATATTTTTCAATTTCTAAAATACATTTTCAGACTATCTTTGATGGTGTATTACTATAGAAGTTGATGGTGTATGGATGATCAAAGTGTGAAAGTCTCTCACACCAGCTCAGAAGAAGCTTATTGAAAATATCATATATATATATATATATATATATATATATATATATATATATATATATATATATATATATATATATATATATATATATATATATATACTGCTCAAACTATATTTGAATCCTTATGTTCTTATTTGAAGGGAAACAATTAATAAGCTTATCTAGTTACACATCATCTAATCTTTCCAAGCAAATTCTGAGAAGATTTTCTATTAGATTTAAACTAAAAGTCACAACTATTCAAGAAGTCATATAACTTGAGTATGTCGAGTCTTGAATGTTTATCAAGAAATATTTGAAGAAAAGAAATGGAAATAGATTATAAAAAGTTGTCAAATAGATCACCCTTCCTAAAGCTTGTTGAAGAAAATTTATATGGAATGTCTAATGATGAGGAATTAGCCTTCCCTATCAAAAGACTCTTTAAACTGGATAAATGGAATGTGATATTTGTTGATGGAAGAGTAACTAGAAAAGCTTCTGAAAAAATCTTATTTCAATTGATTTCACCAATCTTAAGAACAAAGAGAAATACTACCAGAATACCCCAAAAAGAAAAATGTCAGAGATCTTCAAAGCATATTCAAATGAAGCTGACATAGTTGAGGATTCAAGAAAAGTAATATGGAACTACTGGCCATTACTTCTTCTGAAGAAGCATATGAATCTAGGAATAAAAATCAATTATTGAAGAGAAAGAGATAACTTCCAACTATTTTGCTTCAATATTGATATTAAGGAGTCAACTCTTCAAGATGATATCTTAAATGACTCCATTACTCCTAAGGAAATTAAAGGCCATCATAAAATTTGTGTTAAAGGACAGTTCAATGGGAAAGCTTTTATTTCTTATTCTGTTTCTGGCAATACTATGACAGTGCTGAAAACTTGTAAGAAAATGAACAAAAGAAATATGATTTTTCTCTTAATTTGAAATTGTTAATTAATTTAATTTAAAAAGGTTTTTCTTATTCATTATTTACAAGAAAATGGGAAAAGAAATAATTGAATTTTTTAATATGATGATTATTTTTAAAAGAGGTTTAATTATTAATTAAAAAAGGATTAACTATTAACCTAATTAATTAAAAGTAAAGAATAATAAATAAATAAATAAATAGAAAAATAACATAATAACAAAGAAATAAGCTAAAAAGGAAAGGGAAAGATCCTGGGATCGAACCCAGGTCTTCAGGCTCCGATACGTGCGCCTCAAACCACTGGGCCATTGTGCCTGCGTTATAAATGAATGGAAAACAAAGATTATAAAATAAACAGAATTTTAAAATATAAAAAATGCACGCGTCATGGTTATCTTCTTCCTCGTCCGTCCAACACTTCTACCTATGGTTGTTGTTCGTAGCTAGAACCTCTAGTGATTGTTTTATCCGTCACTAAATAACCTGCAAATTCAAAACATCAGAACAAACACGATTCATGTGTTTTAAAGGCTTAGATCAATTGAATATCGTCCCATGAGTCTATTGGTCCCATCAATTTGGCTTGAATCCGTCTCTAACCAAGGCCCCAAACTTAAAGCCATAAACCCTAACAATAGTGTATCTTCATTCCTGCACTTAAAACCAAATCAAACCATCCAGAAAGCTTCGAAATATCATCACAAACAATAATATTCAATCAAATCATGTTTATCATGCATGTATAACTGAAATCGAAAATTGAAAATGTGAGCTCAAATATGAATTCAGTTAAGGCAAATATGGAGGCTTTTGATGATGGTGATGATGGATACACATTCAAAATATCCTCAGGAATGTATTGGAAACTTTAAAACTCTCTGAAAGCGACTGTAAATTGAAAACCGAATTTGACTTTTCTTGAGTTTTTTTGAGATGTTGTTAGGGTTCGTTTGATCATTTTTTCGTCCTCTTTTGCCTCTAGCCTTGTTGTATGTTTATAGAAGATCAAATTAGGTTAAATTTTGGGCTTGGATTCATCTCTTTTAGGATGATGAGATTTGATTGATCTTTTATATGAAAATTTGCTATTTTGGCCAATATCTTGTTTTCATGACTTTCCCTCCTTGTTGTGCACGAAATTTAGATTATATATTACCAATATCTGATCCCAAAATAAGTTTAAAATCATATATTTGATTTTCCAAAATTTATTTTATTTAAAATTGAATTTAAAAGGATTAAATCCAATAAAAATACAATAAATAAAAGAATTGCAAGGTAAATGACATGGAGTGCGTGAACTATCTTAGAATCAAGTTAGGATCATAAAAGAATAGGCCCATTTGTAAAAAACTTGGTATTGGTTATTATTTACTTCATACACCTCCTTAAATTTGCCCAACTTCAACAATGCATAACTCTCTCAATTTTTATCCCATGTATGTGTTCTTGGACTTTTTAGAAAGCTTAGAGTGTCCTCTAAATACTCCATTTGGTACCATATCCATTTGATCTTCCATGTTTAAGTTATGAGCTTTTGAAAACGTTGACTTTTTGTTGACTTTTTAAAGGACCTGTAATGTCTTGGCTCATATCTCTCAAATGAAGCATTTCTGGCCTTGACTTGTGAGGCAAAAAGTTGTAGAGAATTGAATTTCCTTTAAAATGAGCTTTGGATGGGAAATTTCTGATGAAGCATCTGAAAGTTATGGCTGGTCAAAGTGCAGTTGATTTTCCTGCAAAAACCCTAATTTAGTAACTTCTGGTTCTCGATGAATTTGCGGTTTCCTTAATGAATCATGATCAACCCCTGATCAAATGGTGAATGTCACCTCATAATCTTGATGTTGACCAAAAATCTTGAAGTTTGATTGTATGTTGATCACAGTTGACTTTTTGACCAAGTTAACTGATTTTTGATTATCTGAGCATCTGACTGACCAAACTTGTAGGGCAAGCCTTGAAACTTGACATATGGATCCTTTGAAGTATATGGGATATCATGAAGTCCATTTGAGGCTTTGGAAGTCCAATTTGCTTTGAGGAACTCAAAACCATAATTTAAGATCCATTGCTTATGAGGAGGCTTTGCCTGATGAAACCTTGAATCCATTTGAGCAATTGAGAATTTTGTGATTATTAGGAGACCTCTTGAGGTATATTGTTTTGAATATGTGAGGGAAACTTTTGGGGTACAACAGCTTCCCCTGTTCAATTTTATGAAATTTGAGGAGTTAGATTGGCATGTACGCCATTCGTGACCTGGAGGTATAAGAGGATTGAACACATAAGCCCAAAAATTTGCACTCGTCGATGCCCAAAGTAATACTGTTGGTTGATTGTATTGCTTGAATAGGCTTAAAGATGCCATTCAGAGTAATTATAGATGGGCTTATAGACGCCATCCTAAGTATTTGTTGATAGGAGTATCAGAATGTGTCTACGCTTGACTCTATATGAATCTTGTTACTGAACTAAGTATCATAACTAGATCTTTGTCTTGATCGTCTCTGAACTGTCTTTGTAACATTACTTGAACTAAGTATCAGAACTAGATCTTTGTTCCGATCGTCTCTGTACTGTCTCTGGAAAATACCCTGAACTAAGTATCAGAACTAGATCTTCGTTTGATCATCTCTGAACTGTCTCTGGGAGGAGATACCGTGAACTAAGTATCAGAACTAGATCTTTGTCTCGATCGTCTCTGTACTATCTCGAGGAGTTGATAATGTTTATCTGACCAAGAATTTTCCTGAAAAGGAAAAGTTAGTTTTATGCGAAGTCATTTGATGTATGTAATATATGGCATGACATTCTTAATGTAAATGAGAATGCCCTATGCATTATGGATGCACATGCCATGATATGATGTAAATGATGAATTATGTCGTTGAAGCACATTAATAGCTTTGTGTAATAATTGTTAGTTGGGGAAAATTAATCCTGATTTGTTGCCGAGGAATATGCAGTCATTGTTCCCGTCTCATTTCAGAATACTGTACTTAGGATCTTCTGTTTTCCGTTCGTCGCACTTCTTATTGAAAGATTAAATTCCTAAATACCCTGACCGGGGATAAAAGAGACGAACATTCCCCTGAGAGGCTTATATGACCAAGTGTCAATTCTTCGGAGGATATAGGCTTTGACAGAAATCTTCCTGGGACTTTGTAGAGTTGGAAGTACAAGACGTTACTTGGAATACTTCGTTGAAATAAATTCCTAAAGAGTACTCTATGGGGATGAGCCTGCGAAGATCTGTTGGATATGAACTTTGTCGGGGATTCCTACCTCCAAGAGTCTTTAGTAAATGCTATTATTGTAATTTTATATTATTTTATATGTATTTTTTGGTAAACATCAATCATATTCAAAAGCATATATACATTCAAACATAATCAATGGATGTTTATGCTTAAAAAACGAGAAAAATAGAGCTGAGTTTGAAATAGAATTGTATTAATCTTGAAAGTGGCCTATAAACAGGAAAGTTTGAACAAAGAGACAGAAATCCTAGTAAGAGGAATTCGTCGTAGAAAATTTAAAAGAGTACAGAAAACAAGGAAAAATGGCTATTTGTAAATGATCCCATCAAGTTTCAACTCTGTTATTGCCATTATCTTCAAGTATCTAATCTTTTGTTGTCAGAAAAGAAATGATTGGACTGATCTGTGCTGTTTGAACTTGATAGTGGTAGCACAACTAGTTGAGGTTACATGGATGATCCAACGAGACATAGTCGTACGCTTTAATCCCTAAATTTTTTCGGGACCGTCTTTTCAGGTTTTCAATCCACCGGGATACCTTTTTTTGCCCAAGCCGCCTTTTCAGGTTTTCGACTTGTCAGGTGTACAAATATATATATATATATATATATATATATATATATATATATATATATATATATATATATATATATATATATATATATATATATATATATCCTTAATTTTTTCTCGAACCCTTTTGGTTTTCCGGGATGCCATTATTTTTGCCTAGGCCAGTCAACCTAGAGGGTCTCTTTATGCGTAGTATTGTTTTACTATGTTTGCATTCACAGGTTGAGGGAAATCTTCACCGTCCATGCTGGTAAGTATCATAGCACCTCCAGAAAATACCCTTTTGACTACAAATGGCCCTTCATAAGTGGGAGTCCATTTTCCCCTGGGATCACCCTGTGGTAATATGATACGCTTTATTACCAAATCGCCATCCTAGTATACTTGATGCTTAACTTTCTTATTAAAGGCTTTGATCACACGCTTCTGATACATATGACCGTGACAAACAGCCGCAAGCCTCTTTTCATCAATCAAGTTTATCTGGTCAAGTCGAGTCTGAACCCATTCGTCTTCATCTAAGTCTTCATCTTTTATAATCCTCAAAGAAGGAATCTGGACTTCAACGGGTAAAACTGCTTCCATACTATAGACAAGAGAGAATGGGGTTTCCCCAGTTGAGGTACGTACTGTGGTACGATAACCATGAAGAGAAAATGGTAACATCTCGTGTCAATATTTGTATGTCACTTTCATCTTCTGCAAGATCTTCTTGATATTCTTGTTGTGGCTTCCACTGCGCCATTCATCTTTGGCCGATATGGAGAAGAATTGTGATGCTTAATCTTGAATTGCATGCAGAGTTCAATAATCATAGTATTGTTCAGATTAGTACCATTGTCTGTGATAATCCTTTCAGGGATGCTATATTGACATATAAGATTATGCTTGATGAACTGAGCCACAACATTCTTGGTAACAGAAGCAAACGAGGCTGCATCTACCCACTTTGTAAAGTAATCAATAGCAACAAGGATGAAATGATGTCCATTGGAAGCGATGGGTTTGATCCCACCAATCATATCAATGCCCCACATGGAAAAAGGCCAATGAGCAGTTAGAACATTCAATAGAACTGGAGGCACATGTACTTTATCAGCATAGACCTGGCACTTATGACAATTTTTGGAGTGCAGACGACAATCAACTTCCATGGTAGACCAGTAGTAACCTGCTCTCAAAATCTTCTTAGCCATAGTATGCCCACTAGAATGAGTACCAAAGATTCCATCATGCATGTCTTCCATAATCTATCTTGCTTCCTTCTTGTCCACACAATGAAGCAAAGTCAAATCGTGATTGCGCTTGTACAAAATTCCATTACTCCGGAAAAACTTGGCAGAGAATCTCTTTAGAAACTTTTTGTCATTGATAGATGCCCCTTCAGGATACTCCTGAGCTTCGAGATATCTTTTTACTTCGTGGAACCAAGGTTTTTTTTCTCACTCCCTCAGTATCAACCTCATAACAGTATGCCGGTTCATTTAATCGATCAATAGTAATTCTAGGAGCTTCATTGTCCCAACTGACTTCGAACATGGATGATATAGTAGCTAATGCGTCTGCCAATTGATTTTCTTCTCGTGGAATATGTTCGAAAGTAATCTCTACAAAGTATGGAATCGAAGTCAACACATGTTCTCGATAAGGAATGAGATTTGGATGCTTTGTGTCCCATTCTCCTTTAATATGACTAACTACTAAGGCTGAGTCCCCATATACATTCAAGAATTGAATCTTCATTTCAATGGCAACCTTGATACCCATGACACATACTTCATATTCAGCCATATTGTTGGTACAATCAAATCAAAGTCTAGCATTAAACGGCGTATAACAACCCTCAAGAGAGATAATCACAACACCAATACCATTTCCAAGCGCATTAGAAGCTCCATCAAAAACCATAGTCCATCGGGATCCCTGTTCAGGTCCTTCATACGGTCTAAGTTCTTTATAATCAGTAACAAGCATAATATCTTTATCTAGAAACTCAAAATTCATAGACTGATAGTTGTCCACCGCTTGATGAGCCAAATGATCAGCTACCACACTTCCTTTAATTGCCTTCTGAGTAGTGTACTGGATGTCATATTCTATCAAAATCATTTGCCATCTCGCTATTTGTCCGGAGAGAGCGGGTTTCTCAAATATGTATTTGATAGGATCCATCTTTGAAATCAATAAAGTGGTATGAGTTAACATATACTATCTTAGTCGGCGAGCAGCCCATGCCAAAGCGCAACAAGTTTTCTCTAGCAATGAGTATCTTGTTTCACAGTCGGTAAACATTTTGTTTAGGTAGTATATTGCTTGCTCTTTTCGACCAGACTGATCATGTTTCCCCAATACGCACCCCATTGAATTGTCTAGCACTGTTAAGTACATAATCAAGGGTCTTCTCACAACTAGTGGCATCAGTATTGGAGGTTCTTGGAGATATTTCTTGATCTCAATCAAAAGCTATCTGGTATTCTTCGTTCAATTCCATTACTTGATCTTTCTTCAGCAATTTAAAGATTAGCTCATAAGTAGCAGTTAATTGGAAAATAAATCTTGCAACATAGTTCAGGCGTCCCAAGAAACCTCTGACTTCCTTCTCAGTATGGGGAGTGGGCATATCTTGTATAGCTTTTACCTTCGCAGGGTCAACTTCAATACCTTTACCACTAACAACGAAACCCAAAAGTTTACCAGATCTAACCCTAAAGGTACATTTGTTTGGATTCAATCTCAGCTTGTATTTCCTCAACCTCTCGAATAGTTTGTGCAGATGATCAAGATGTTATTCTTCAGTTTGGGATCTGGATATCATGTCATAAACATATACCTATATCTCGTGATGAATCATATCATGGAACAAAGCTACCATAGCACACTGGTATGTTGCCCCAGCGTTCTTCAAACCAAATGGCATTACTTTATAACAAAAGGTGCCCCAATGTGTGACAAACGTAGTCTTCTCCATATCTTCAGGTACCATCTTAATCTGATTATAACCAGAGAAACCATCCATGAAAGAGAATACCTTATACTGGGTTGTGTTGTCTACCAGAACATCAATATGTGGAAAAGGAATATCATCGTTGGGGCTGGCCTTGTTCAGATCCTTGTAGTCCACACACATGCGTACTTTACCATCTTTCTTAGGCACCGGTACCACATTTGCAACCCATTGAGGATAAGAAGTGACAATTAGGAACCCTACCTCAAATTTTTTCATCACTTCATCTTTGATCTTTTCTGACATTTCAGGACGCATACGACGAACATTCTGCTTTATCGGGCAACAACCTTCCTTCATCGGTAGACGATAAACCACAATATCAATATCAAGCCCTGTCATATCCTCATAGGACCAAGAACATATTTCCATGTAGTCATGTAGCATCTGAATTAACCTGTTTTTAACATAGTCTTCTAATTGAGCACCTATCTTGATCTTTTTCTTATCTTTCTCCGTACCTAGATTCATAACTCTGATCAGTTCTTCATGCAGTTGTATAACTTTCTCTTCTTGCTATAGCAACCTAGAAAGTTCTACAGTAACATCACAATCTTCCTCATTTCCATCCTCGTCTTGGTAGATTGGATTCTCGAAGTCATAGTTGTCAATAGCAGAACTGTTATCAATGGTATCCAGAGTGGATGAGAAACTTCAGTATAGTGATGTGGGTGTGTGTAAGAACACATAGCTTTTTTGATAAAGAAAAATAAAATAAAGATAAAGAGCGGAATATTTACAAAATCAAAACGTCCATTGATTTTATTGAATAAAAATATGCAAATGAAATGACATCCCTAACAAGCATACCATTGTGCCTCGGGCAAGACACAAGGCTTAAAAGTTTTTAATTGTTCAAATTACAAAACTAAAACAAGAAAACAAAAAATAGCATTACTCCTAACTAAAGGATATAGGAATGATGTCTTCACCTTTCCAATTGTTGAGCCTACTGCCAATGGTATGAAAGATCCAACTATCTATGTTGCAGTCTTCATCAGAGTCTTCTACAACATTGACTTGATCTTTCTGAACTCCTTTGTTGGTGATACGAATAGCACGAGCACGACGAATAGCCTTCTGAGCCTCTGCAGTGAAACCCAAACCAAACTTGTGAGACTTGTAAGGAATGTCAGGAAGCTGACCCTAAATAGTATAACCACCTTCTTCAACCACAACTTTAGCATATTTTAGGGAGGCTGTAACACGGTGGGAGAACTGACTTGGGTGTTTTTTGTTTGACAAAAACATGTGCGGATAGGAAGAGTCGCCACCGACTTTTATTTTATCCAATAGAAAAGGGTATAAAAGAATAGGAAAGACCTTAAAATATTTTGAGTTCGGGGGGTAGGTTATATAAAGGTAAGGTGTTAGCATCCTTTATATCCATGGTTATCCATGGGCTCTTAATTACTTAGCTCACTTTAACTTGTTTAAAAAAGGTGTAGTGTGTGTTTAGAAAGTTTTCATAAATCTTTGCAATGATCCTCGTACGGATGTATACAATGTCTTGAGTTTGAAAAGATATTTTTCAAAGTGGGGTGTGAAAAGAGTTTTTGAAATTGTGAGCAAGTAATTAAGCACTACCTACTGTCGCTCCCACCAAATGAAGCCGGGTCAAATGGGGTACAGACGCGAACGGTCGGCGAAAAGAACAATGAGAACACACAGCAGTGAACTCACTGGAAAAGAAAAGAGTCGCCAGCTAGGCATTTTTATCCCGGAGGAAAGGTAATGCTGCATAGACCTAGAAAGATATGGATAAGACAGTTGCGAACCAGAGAGACTGAGAAAGGGGGTTGGTTACAACCTGGGAAGGTATTAGCACCCAGATTGTCCGCCGTACTCGACGGGATCCACGCTTAAAAGATTTGTGTTTTAAAGGGGTAGTGTCAGTGCAATTTGTGTGTAAAAGGGCTGGAAAACAATATGTACAGGTGTCAGTGTAAGGAAGTGCAAAGTGTGATATATACAGTGTCAGTGTAAGGATAAGAATGAAATGATCATGACTATGAGGCTTAAAAGAATGAAGCTAGAAGGAGGGGGAATATACAGAGACTTTTGTTCGATAACTGTTAAGTTATGCCTACGTATCCTCTCGTGCAATGAGGAAGTCAGAACACCGTAGTTCGACCCAAAGAGACTGAAAGATGAATTGACTTGTGAACTTCTTACTTGTCTATGCTCAAGTGTATGACCTGTCTGGCTCAGGTGCAAACTGTCTTGCATTAGACGGAAGAAGCGAGTTCTCGTTTGTGAATGAAGGTGATGAGAAAAGAATCCCGAAGGAGACGATTATTGTTTGTTTTTGAGTTTTCAGTCTTTTATTGCTTTTGAGAATTTGTCATAAGTTAATGAGCTTAAGCCTAAACCAATGGATTAGTAGACTCATCACATCTTCCCTCTGATTAGGGGTAATGAGAATACCTTAAGTGTGAAGTCAGCTTCTCACACTTAATCACCTTTGGTGTAGGGTTAAGATCATTAACCTACTTGTGATTATTTAGATGTTTTTGTGGTTTCTGTTTAGTGTTAAGTAATGAGGTTAAGCCATAATCAAGGATTAAACAGACTCATTACACCATCCTAATAGAAGGATAATAGATGAGAATGTTTAAGCTGAGGAAAGCTCCTCAACTTAATCCATGATTAGGGATTAAACTCATGACAAAACAAAACCTTTATTAAGTGGATTTTATTTAATGATATGATGATGAAGTGAATTTTATGATTTGTAAGACAACTTGAGGGGGACTTGTCCATTAACACTAAGGTTAGTCCTTCTTAACCAATTAAGGAAGAATTAGAACCCTAATGCAAGGCCCAAGTTACAAGCTTGATGTCTTGATGATTATTAAGATGGATTGATTTAAAGGAGTTAAACACATTAAGGGTTTAACACTTAGGATTAAATTTATACACTCCATCCTAATAGAAGGATGCAGGCATAAGCTTAATCACAAAGCCTTAAAGCCTTTAAGGTTTAGTCCCTGATTATGAGATGAGAAGAGAAGACTCAAAAGAGACACAAAAGGTAAAACTAAGAGGGGAGACTAAACAAAACCCTAATCATTGTCCTGCTTGGTTGTTCCTAAGGTTTGTGAGGTTAACAAGAGAAATCTTCAATGGAACCACCAGGAAGCAGATGAAAGGATCAGGAGAAGCAAAGTAACTTGCTTCATTTAAGAAGACAAGTCACTTGAGGAAAGAAAGTAAGAAGAAGAAGAATGAGCAAGCTCAATCTCAAACACATAACAAAATGCAGCATGGATGCAAGAGAGGGATGAAAAGAAAGTGTGAGAAGTGAAGGCAAATCCACTTCCCAAAGTTACTTACCACCTGAAATGTTAATAAAGGAATGCAATGAGATGAAATGACATGGTGCAAACCAAAACCAGAAGCATATATGAGATGATAATGATGCTATGAGATGCTGCAAACATGAATCAAGGCATGAGGAGGATCATGTGAACCAATGGATGCAGATGAAACAAGTTAAGAACCATGAGCATACATGAAAAGTTATGGGGTGCAACTGGCATACAACATGGCAAATGCAAGATACAATGATCAAACATGCTTTCAATATGTCTTAAGATGTCAAATGAATCAAATGGGTACACAAAATGCTATGGCAAGTCATGTTATGCAAGCAAGTGCAAGATGGATGCATATGGAAGCCCAGATTAGGGTTTATGATCAATGCATCAAACAAAAACCAAAATCAGAAGCAAACATCAAGATAAAAAATTGAAAATGCACTCAAAGGATCCCTAAACCTATACTAACTCACTGCCCAAAGGAAAAGTTCCAACTCTTAACCTAATTCAAGTTATGATTTCCCTAAGTTTTCTAGGGTTTTAGGGTTCCTTAACAAGAAAAATGTCAAACAAATGGAAAATGAAAGATCAAATCATGCCCATTTAATATCACAAACTACATGCTAAACACAATGCAATGCAAAAAGAATCAAGGTCCAACTCTCAATGGTTAGGCAGAAATGGTTTTTGGAAGTTTGGATCAAAATAATGCCTAAAAATGATTTTAATTCCATGAAAAATTCTCAAAATACATCAAGATCAAAAAAGAAATTTGGTTTGAGGGTTGGACAATGTTTCTAAATGTTTTTAAAGGTTTCATGAATTTTTTGGTGATTTTTAAATACCTAAAAGCATTTTTAATTAATTAATTCTCATTAATTAATTAAAAATAAACTTTTAAATATTTAAAAATATTTTTAAAATGCAAAAAATAAAAATAAAAATGTTTTTGGTTTCTGAAATTAAATAAAAGTTTGTATAAAAAATTTCAGAATTTTTGAATAATTTTGCTATTTTTAAATAAATGTACAAAATAATGTAATTAAATGGAAAATAAAAATGAAATAAAACTGAAAATAGAAAAGTATGCACATCCAAGGATCCAGATTCAAACATGCACGCGCGCGAATTGACCTGGCGCCATATCCAATGGCTGACATTCAAACTTGGCTAATTAAGTGATTAAGCCCTAATTCGTGCCCTAATGACTTTCAGGCGACCGGAACACTGTTCCGGTCGTCTTCTCCGATCAACCAAAAACACAAACTCTCTCTACACGTAATGAAAACAAAATCCAACTGCCCAGAACTCTTCCCCACTCAAATACGAATCAAACCCCTCATTCAAACAACATTTATCATTCCTAAATCAGCCAAATCGAATCAAAATAGTTTTAGGGCAAAAAGTTTCAGAGCATTCATACATCCTGGTTTCTCAACCATTTTCAAAAATAATCACATATTCATAATCAGGGAAGCATGTAGATTCATTTAGTAACTTAAAATACACGTTCTGGAAAAAAAGTTCATGAAGCTACCTGAGTTTGAAGCTTTTCAGTTTGCAACTTTCTAACCCCTTTTCTTTGTGCAATCCACTCCCTTTAGGCCTCTGATGAACTCTTGATGCTTAGAAAGAGTTTGTGATGGCTGGTTTGGAAGTTTGAACAAGTTCTGTTCAAGGTCAGGTGAGGATCGTGTTTGTGATTCTGTGACTTTCAGGCAAGGATGATGGGTGCTTTGTGTTCAGTGAAGCATGGTGAGATGGTTCATGAAGTTTGTTTGTGTGTTTGTGGCCTGTGGAGTGAGTTTCGAATGCTTTTGCAAGTGAGGGTGAAAATGTGAATGTTGTGGTGTGTCTGGTTTCAGGCTTGCTTGTGCTTATGTTTGGCTTGCATTTGATTTGTATAAAGAAATGCTATTGGTCAGATGACATGACATGTGCTTTTTTGATTGGTATGGGTGCTTTTGCAAGATTGTCAACTTTGTGTAAGAGAAGCATGGGCCACTTGCTAGCCTAGTACAACAAGGGTGTGTTGCGCAGCATGATGAGGAAAAAGGGCTAGGGTGGTTCAGCAAACTAGCCAGCAAGTGGGTGAGGAGATATGATGACTTTTGCAACTTGGTTCACTTTGGTTCTTATGAAAGAAACTTGATCCATGGGCCATGAAACATGTGATTCTTTGGGTGCATTCTGAACTTTAAGTGTTGTGTGATCATGTTGTGTGGAATAGAAGCCCATTTGATGACTTAATTGGCCTTGAGAAGTGAATTTGCAACTTTGCCTCTTTGGTGCATGACTTGAAATTTAGTGATTTTTGCCAACTTTGACAAGCCATAACTTTTGATCAAAAATGAATTAGGTCATGTTCTTGTACTTTTTGAAAAGGGAAAGATCTATTCTACAACTTTCATGACCAAAGTTTTTTCATTTGAAGCCTTTTTGAATCAAAAAGTAAGGGTTGAAAAGTTGCCTAAAATGACAAATTCATTAAAAGTCAAACTTGCCCAAAAAGTCAACTTTGCAAAAGACTTGAGATTCTTCAATTTTGTGAACTTACAACTTCTTCTATGATCAAATAAAGATCATATACACTCAAAATGATGAAGAACACCCTTTGGTTGGGTCATTGGGGGCCTCAGATGCCCTGATTTTGCACTGACTTATTCAGAAAGTCAACCTTTGATCAGATGACTTCCCCAAGGAATTTCTTCATGAAAATTGATATGCATACTCCCTATACCATATAGAGACCAATAGAAACAAGAATGACCAAAAAATTTGGAGTTATGGCCTTTGAAACCAAAACCCTAATTCTAGGCCATCTGTGCAGTCAATCCTGGCTCTGCATCCATGCCATTTTCAGTTCTTGTGATTATTTGATATTCTTGACTTTGAGGGAGTATAATATGATACTTGAACACACATAGACCTCTTTGAAGTGATTGATGGCCTTTGGAGTGGCTCAAGAAGCTTTTGGATTGCTCAGATCACAAACCCTAGATGCAGATGACTTAGAACCTATGCAGTGAATCAAAAATATGATATGGGCTGGTATGATTGTGTTTATGCATATGAAGTGATCACAAGACATGGTGTGAATGGGTGAGGGCAAATTTGGGGTGTTTACAGCTGCCCCTATTCAAACATGAGTTAGCTGTGCAGGATGTAAGCAACGGCTTAACAGGCAAACAAGATAACTTGTGGTTGAATACCAAAGACAGTCCAAAATTTGCACTCACAGAATGAAGAAGAAAAGGGATATAGATTGTAAAAGAAAATAAAGTATATTGTAAAGTGTGGGCGACGGGGGACGACCGTCGAGCAGAGGACGACTGCTGGGTAAAGAGCAATGACGGGGACGACCGACATGCTGGGAAAAGTGCGGGAAATGAAGCAATGACGGGGACGGCCGACATGCTGGGGATAAAAAGAATTATGATGGGGACGGCCATCAAATAAAGTTGTAAGATTCTCTGGGGATTAATGAAACATGACGGGGACGGCCATCAAGTTCATAAAGTAAAGTAACCAACGATGGGGACGGCCATCGGGATAAACTGAAAGGAAAAGGGACCACGACGGGGACGGCCATCGGGTTAAAGAATAAATGAAATAAACAGATGATGAGGTACGGTCATCAAAGGTGAAGGACGATCACCTAGCAGGGGACGGCTGCTCTGTTGGGGTTAAGATGAGGGACGGTCATCTAAGGTGAAGGACGATCACCTGGCAGGGTACGGCTGCCGAAAATATCGCGACATAGGACGAATGCCGGATAAAAGGTCAACGACGGGGACGGCCATCGGACGAGCATGATGAAGGACGATCATCAAGAGGTGGAGGACGACCACCTAGCAGGGGACGGCTGCTCTCATGGTTTATCATGACATAGGACGAATGTCAGATAACCAAAGTCAACAATGGGGACGACCATTGGATAAAATGATGAAGGACGATCATCAAAAGGTGGAGGACGACCACCTAGCAGGGGACGGCTGCTAAATATCACGACATAGGACGAATGTCGGATAGAAGATCAACGATGGGGACGGCCATCGGACGAGCATGATGAAGGGCGATCATCAAGAGGTGGAGGACGACCACCTAGCAGGGGACGGCTGCTCTCAAGGTTTATCATGACATAGGACGAATGTCAGATAAAAAGAAATTTGCTTTGTAGGCGATTTACTGGGGAATAGTAAACACGGACGAGTGTTTATATCCAAGAAACAAAAGGTATAAGTGTTTAGATGTTAAAGATGCGGACGAGCATCCTTAAGACTACGATACGGACGAGTATCGGGTAGAAACAAAAAACTGACACGTGTTCAGAGATGATGATACGGACGAGTATCAACTGGTTAACAGAGAACACGGATGAGTGTTGAATCTGAAGGGACTCTTCTGGGGAATAGTAGACACAGGCGAGTATCTATATTCAGGAAGACACAAGAGTGTTTGACACAGTGTATGGATTATAGATGCGGACGAGCATCCTTAAGATTATGATACGGACGAGTATCATGTAGAAACAAACGCCTGACGCATGTTCTGAGATGATGGTACAGACGAGTACCAACTGGTTAACAAAGAACAAGGACTAGTGTCGAATCTGTGGGGATATAAATGGTATATATAGGATACGGACGAGTATCCGTATAAGTAAAATAAGTATGAGTGGTGCATAGATGAGTATTTAACTTGCTGGGGAGAATGACACAGACGAGTGTCAAGAAGAGGAAAGTATAGTATGAACAGATATCTGATATACAAAGTGTTAGGTTACTGTGCTGGGGAGAATGACACGGACGAATGTCAGGGAAATGTATATATGAATATTTGTGAGTGCAAAGGGGACGCTTTGGCTTTCTGCTGGGGATATGACACGGACGGGTGCCACAAGGAGTATATACTGATGTTTGGAATGCGAGGCAACTGTGTTTGCTGGGGAATCTTTGCTGGGGATTCTGGGGAGCATTCTGTATATTGATGGATTGTCCTTATTCACAAGTGTTTGATTTAGACCATGGTATATGATTATGCAATATGTTTGATTTTTGCCGTAATGCTCCGTATTGGACGGAATGCTACGCTTTGTGGGGGTGAATATGATGCGAATGCTATGATTATGCAAAGATACCAAAACGGGATTCGGATCCCGATGCTGTGAAGATCTCTAGCCAATTTGCTTGAGGTGGACATCCCAGCTGGGGGTTAGATCATTGGTAGATCTGATGAGATGATATCTGCTTGGGGAATTGGGTCAATGATAGACCTATTCCAGTAAATGAGAGACCCAGCTGGGGTTTGTAGAATCTTTCGTCACCCTGTTGTGATTCCTTCAAGCGCTGCTCTTCTGGATAGAGGCTGGAGCTCTGTGGGGAGATGGCCCCCTGACTTTTGTACTCGGCTGAGGATGAAATGGCAACTCGGCTGGGGAGAAAGAGGGATCACTGAAAGATCTCCCTAGAGATTCTGTTGAGGAGGGTTCTTGACTCAACCGGGAATATGGGCGCCTTCTGGTACTGCCCTGTTGGAGAGGTGATGCCTGGCAACTCTGATGGGGAGAAGTAACAAGTGGCAACTCAGCTGGGGAGAAGACACTTTGGGTGCTAAGGCTGAGTGTTGATTTGCCAGCTTGCTGGGATAAAGCTTACATGCCCCCTGTTATGCTTTGGATACCTGCAATCCTAAAAAGATAGAGAAACGCACAAGTAATCCCGAGGTATCCTTTACTGGATTCCTTCATAGGAGTTAGACACTTCCGAGAGTAAGTATATTCCCTGCAAGCATTTATTATTATTTTTTTTAGAAGAAAAGCATCTGTATTTATGCAAACGGTTTTTCTTAAGACATCAGACATTTTTTGCAAATAAAATGTACAAGATAAAACATGACTGAAAATCTGATTTTATTAATTCAAATGCCCTGAATTGGCAAGATACATTAAAGAAACATATCCCCTGAAATGAGGAGATTGTTACAAATTGAGAAAAAAAATGCTGGCAATGTTGACGACGCTTCACGGGGCTTCCTCATTGCTATGACCCGTATGACATTTGGCGTTCTTCTCATCTTGCTTTCTGAAGAAGGCTGATTCTGAAAGAAGCTTGATCCTTTTGAAGCTCACCAAATCGCAAGTGATATAGACGAATTCAAGATGCAGTTGTTCGCTTATTCCCTTATTTTGCATGGATCGCCCTTTCGGGTTTTCAATCCATCGGGATACCCATTTTTGCCTGAGTTGTCCAATGCGGCTTTTCAACTCAGCGGGTGTACACATTTTTCGTTTATCTTCCCTTATTTTTGCCCGAGTCTCTTATTCTGTTTTTGACTCGCCGGGATGCCCTATTTTTGCCTGGACTTATATTCTGTTTTTGTGTCCAGTGGGTCATTTTTATGCGAAGTATTTTTTAACTGCATCTGAATTCACAGGGGACGGGAAATCTTCACCATCCATAGTGCTGAGCATTAGTGCTCCACCGGAGAAAACTTTCTTTACTACGAATGGTCCTTCATAGTTCGGAGTCCACTTGCCCCTGTGGTCTGTATGAGGAGGGAGGATTCTTTTCAACACAAGATCTCCTACTTGGTATTCTCGGTGCCTGACTTTCTGATCGAAGGCTTTCTTCATTCTCTTCTGATATAACTGCCCATGACAGATTGCAGCCAATCTTTTCTCTTCAATCAGACTCAGTTGTTCGCATCGGGCCCGAACCCATTCTGCTTCACTCAGTTTAACATCCATCAGTATCCGTAGAGAGGGTAATTCAACTTCAACCGGTAGGACTGCTTCCATACCATACACAAGTTGATACGGTGTTGCCCCAGTGGATGTCCTGATTGACGTGCGGTACCCATGCAAGGCAAATGGTAACATTTCATGCCAGTCTTTGTAAGTGACTACCATCTTCTGCACAATTTTCTTGATATTTTTATTTGCAGCCTCAACAGCACCATTCATCTTTGGCCTGTAAGGAGAAGAATTGTGATGTTGGATCTTGAAGTCCCGGCACAGTTCAGCCATCATTTTGTTGTTCAAGTTGGAACCATTATCAGTAATGATTCGCTCGGGCACTCCATACCGACAGATGATATCTCTCTTCAGGAATCGGGCTACCACTTGTCTTGTAACATTTGCATATGAAGCTGCTTCGACCCATTTGGTGAAATAGTCAATGGCAACCAGGATGAATCTGTGGCCATTCGAAGCAGTTGGCTCAATCTTGCCGATCATGTCAATGCCCCACATAGCAAAGGGCCGAGGTGAAGACATCACATTCAAAGGATTGGGAGGCACATGCACCTTATCCGCATAAATCTAGCATTTATGGCACTTTCTGGCATAAGCACAACAATCGGCATCCATTGTGATCCAGTAGTATCCTGATCTCAACAACTTTTTGGCCATTGCATGCCCTCCAGCATGGGTACCAAAAGATCCTTCATGCACTTCATGCATTAACAAATCTGCTTCTGTCCTGTCGACGCATCTGAGGAGTACCATATCAAAGTTTCTCTTGTACAGGGAACCATCAGTGTTCAGAAAGAAACTACCAGCAAGCCTTCTCAAAGTCTTCTTATCATTGGAAGATGCCTCGGGTGGGTATGTTTGATCCTCCAAGAAGCACTTAATGTCATGGAACCAAGGCTTATCATCTTTAACAATATCTGCTGCGAACACATATGCTGGTCTGTCGAGTCTGGACACTGAAATTTGAGGTACAAAGTTGGCAGCTTGAACTTTGATCATGGACGAAATGGTAGCCAGAGCATCTGCAAACTGATTCTCATCTCGAGGGATATACTCAAGCTTGACTGCTGTAAAGAAAGTTAATAACCTCCTTGTATAATCCCTGTAAGGTATCAGATGATCCTGGTGGGTGTACCATTTGCCGTTGGTTTGATTGATTACCAGAGCTGAATCTCCGAACACGGTCAATGTCTTGATCCTGAGGTCAATGGCTTCCTCAAGACCCATAATGCATGCTTCGTATTCAGCTTCGTTGTTAGTGCAGTTGAAGGTGAGTTTTGCCGAGAAAGGCATGTGAACCCCCTTAGGTGTAATGAGTACTGCACCAACGCCACGACCATTCATATTAACGGCCCCATCAAACATCATAGTCCACTCTTCTTCCGGGTCAGGCCCTTCAGTGTGAATAGGCTCTTCATGATCTTTTGCTTTTATGAACATGATGTCTTCATCAGGGAAGTCAAATCTCATAGGCTGGTAATCATCAATGGGTTGCTCAGCAAGATATTCAGACAATACACTGCCCCTGATGGCTTTCTGCGAAGTGTACTGGATGTCATATTCTGTGAGGATCATTTGCCATCTTTCAACCCGTCCGGTAAGCGCTGACTTCTCAAAAATATACTTGACTGGGTCCATCTTGGAGATCAATAAAGTAGTGTGGGTCAACATATACTGTCTCAGTCGGCGAGCAGCCCACGCTAAAGCACAGAAAGTTTTCTCGAGCAGTGAATAACGTTGTTCACAGTCGGTAAACTTTTTGCTTAGGTAGTATATTGCATACTCTTTTCGACCAGACTCGTCATGCTGGCCCAACACACACCCCATCGACTCTTCTAATACTGTCAAGTACATGATTAGAGGTCTTCCTTCAACTGGAGGCATAAGGATTGGTGGTTCTTTCAAGTATTCCTTGATCTTGTCAAAAGCCTTCTGGCAGTCTTCGTTCCACCTGACCGTCTGTTCTTTTCTCAACAATTTGAACAAAGGTTCGCAGGTTGCTGTGAGGTGAGATATGAACCGTGAAATGTAGTTCAATCGACCTAAGAACCCTCGAACTTCCTTTTCTGTCTTCGGTGCAGGCATCTCTTGAATAGCTTTGACTTTATCAGGGTCAACTTCAATCCCTTTCTCGCTTACAATAAATCCCAGCATCTTACCAGATCGCACCCCGAATGTGCATTTGTTGGGGTTCAACTTCAGTTGGTACTTCCTCAGACGTTTGAACAGTTTCAGCAGATTCACCAGGTGATCTTCTTCAGTGAGGGACTTGGCAATCATGTCATCCACGTAACATTCGATTTCTTTATGGATCATATCGTGGAATAATGTTACCATAGCCCGTTGATATGTTGCACCAGCATTCTTCAGTCCGAATGGCATTACCTTGTAACAGAACGTGCCCCAGGGTGTGATGAAGGTTGTCTTCTCCATGTCTTCAGGTGACATTTTGATCTGATTGTATCCTGAAAATCCGTCCATGAAAGAGAACACCGAGAACTGAGCCGTATTATCAACCAATACATCAATGTGAGGTAATGGGAAATCATCTTTCGGGCTTGCTCTGTTCAGATCCCGGTAATCAACACACATCCTTACTTTGCCGTCTTTCTTAGGCACAGGCACAATATTAGCAACCCACGGTGGGTAGCTAGTTACAGCAAGGAACCCGACGTCCCATTGCTTTTGTACCTCTTCTTTGATTCTCATTGCCATATCTGGGCGAGTACGGCGCAGCTTCTGTTTAACCGGCGGGCATTCCTCTCTTAAAGGCAGCTTGTGCACAACAATGTCGGTGTCCAACCCTGGCATATCTTGATAAGACCAAGCAAACACATCCACATACTCTTGAAGCAGGTCAATCAGTTTTCTCTTCACTGAGTCTTGTAAGCAGGCCCCGATTTTAACTTCTTTCACATCTTCATCTGTACTAAGATTGATCGTCTCTACCTCCTCCTGATGAGGAGTGATAACCCTTTCCTCTTGTTTCAACAACCTAGCTAGCTCTTCAGGAAGCTCATATTCTTCTTCAACCCTGTCATCAGCTTGATTGATTGGATTGCCAAAGTCATACGAAGTCATAGCCGTGCTGTTGTCGGTGCGGTCTGGAAGGCACTCTCTACAAGGGTCCAGTTTGTTCATTTTAGTGATTTGATTTTAATCTTGTTTAGAAAAGTGAAATAAAATTGTCATTTTGAAAACACTGCCATTTATTTTTTGTACAAAAAGAAAAATGGAAAAACAGTGAGCGGGGAAAGAAAAGGACTCATTTGCAAAAAGATGTCTGATATTTCATTGATTAATCTTGTTGCACAAAAATTACAGATGGCCCGATTACAAAATGAGTCTTGTCATCTTGGGCAAGATACAAGACTTAATGCATGCTTAAAATATACAGGAAATAATAATTACTCTGCAGGAGTAACTCTTATAATTTCCTGGGAAGACCAGTTTGAGATACTGCTCCCCGGGATCTTTGGACGGATCCAACTCTCCAGGTTGCGGTCGCTTTCATCCTCGTCTTCCACATTGTTGACAGCATCGGGGGTGAGCATCCCCCCACTAACAAAGTTGGGCTCCTTAGCAGCCTCTGCTTGATCTTGTTGAGTTGGTTTGTAACCCAACCCAAATCTATCTTCTTTCTTCTCCACAGGTAACAATTTTCCCCAGCCTTGGGCGGTTCCTTCTTCAACAAACTTCCGGGCTTGTTGGTATGATGTCATTGAGGTTCCAGGTACAGCAGATGTTTCATTTATGTTCAAGGCCTCAAACCCTTGACTCATCGTTTCATGGATCTCCCCATCCATCTCAATGTATTTGTAGGTAGCCAGGTGGCTAACAAAAATATCCTCCTCTCCACAGATAGTAACGACTTGACCCTCCCACTCGAATTTTAACTTCTGGTGAAGGGTTGAGGTCATGGCGCCAGCGGCGTAAATCCATGGCCTACCCAATAGACAGTTGTAGGCAGGCTGTATATCCATCACGTAGAAGGTCGTTTTGAAAGTTTGTGGGCCAATCGTTATAGGCAACTCAATCTCTCCCAGAACTGATCTCTTAGAACCGTCAAAGGCTCTTACTACTAAGTTACTGGGACGTAATGCCAATCCTTCATACTCTAGCTTCACAAGGGCTTTTTTAGGTAAGACATTGAGGGATGACCCTGTGTCCACCAGCACATGGGAAAGAACTGCACCTTTACATTCCATGATAATGTGCAAAGCCTTGTTATGATTGCGGCCTTCCGTAGTCAAATCAGTGTTGGTGAATTCTAGCCCATTACTAGCATTAACATTTCCAACCACAGCTTCCAACTGATTGACGGTGATCTCTTCTGGCACATAAGCTGCCTGCAAAACTTTCAGTAGTGCATTCTGATGAGCCTCGGAGCACATAAGCAATGATAGGATTGAGATCTTGGAAGGCGTTTGGTGAAGCTGGTCCATTATCTTGTAATCACTTTTCTTGATGATTCTCATGAATTCATCAACTTCTTGATCAAAAGGTGTTTTCAAAGCTTCTTTAACAATTTGCTCTTCTTGCACCAAGCTCTTCCCTTTTGCCTTGGCAGCAGCTTCTGCTTCGGCAGGGGGTCTTTGAATTTGTGGAGCGAAGAGACGTCCACTTTGAGTGAAGCCTCCGCCTCCCCCCACATTGTCTATTCGTGGTGCAGGGGTTGATGATTCAAGAGTGATTTTCTGTCCTTCGCAGTATAGATCAGAGCCGTAATGCCAGGGGATGGCATTACTGCTTTCATAAGGTACTGGTCCAGGCACTGTAATAGTGACTGGACTGATGGCAGCTGCAGAAGGGACTGTGATAGTCTGTGGATCATAGTATATTGTGACTGGTGCTCTGATGGGAGTGGCATTTTGGGAGTTGTAGGCAGAATCATTTTCAGGATCATAATAAATTGTAACCATTGAGACATATGCTGCTGAAGTTGTAGGAGACATTGTTGGATGGATGGGTGTTGTTGTTGTAGGAGATTCTGAATGAAGTGGTGCTGAAGTTGTAGAAGGGATGTTTGCTGATATTTGGTCAGTTGACGTGACAGATGAAGCATTTGTTGATGAAGCTGAGGAGTTGTTTGGAACAATGGTTGTTGCAGTTGTAGAAGACACGGGAATTGTTGCTGATGAGATTGCTGGATTGGTAGGAATTGATGTTGTGATTTGAAGCAGGCCACTCTGGATGAGACCATCTATGCCATCTCTCAAGTTATCACAACCATTCACTGAAATGTTGCAATAAGCACACCCTAGCTCACATCCCGGGAATATTTGACATTCGAGGAGTTGAGCTTTAATCTCTACCAACGGCGTCCGAATCTGACCCACACTAGTTATCAAGTAAGACGGCTTGTCTTCTTCAATAGCATTGATTCTGGGGCCACCATGGTTTGGCATAGGGTTCTTGTTAACATTTGGTGGTGGTGCGAAATTTAGAGCCTTGGAATCTACCAAGTCTTGTACCTTCATGTGCAAAGCTTTGCACTTCTCTGTACTATGGCCAGGTGCATTCGAATGAAAGGCACATCTGGCGCTGGCGTCATAATTTCTGGGTAAACTGGCAGGATCTAGAGGTGACAACGTCCTTAGCTCAACCAGGTTGAGTTTCAGGAGTTGTGGCAGTAATGTGGCATATGGCATAGGGATCGGATCGATCACCCTATTGGCCTGAGGCGGTCTCTGTTGGAACGGTCTTTGTTGATTGTTGTTGTTGGTGTTGTTGTAGTTTCTCTGAGGTGGGTACTGATTTTGTTGCTGATAATTTTGTTGCTGTGGTTGATAAGCTGGTTGTGGATGAATTGGAGCGGGAATGGTGACTGCTGCCACAGACCTATGAACATATTGGGGTCTGCCCCTGCTGGCGTGGATAGCATTGGTCTCACCAGTTCTTCTTGGGCCCACAAAAGGCTTCCTTGTGTTGCTGGATGAGCTGGCACCGTTGTCAGAAATTTTGCCCATCTTCAACAGGATCTCAATTCTCTCTCCAGCTATAACGACATCTGCAAAGCTGGTAGAAGAGAAAGCAGCCAGCCTGTCAATGTATGTTCCTTGGAGGGTGTTCATAAACATATCTGCCATCTCCCTCTCTGACATAGGTGGCTGGACAGCAGCAGCCAGCTGCCTCCACCTCTGGGCGTACTCCCGGAAGCTTTCTCTAGATGATTGTGACATCCCCATCAGGAGGGTCCTGTTGGGTGCCATATCCAAATTATACTGGTATTGTCTAATAAAGGCCTCAGCCAGGTCTTTCCAACACCTGATGGTCGCTCTAGTCAGATGTGAGTACCATTCCCTTGAAGCTCCCGTTAAGCTATCCTCAAAATAAAACATCCATAGCTTCTCGTCCATGGGGTATGCTTTCAACCTCCCCAGAAAGGATTGTAAGTGGGTCCGTGGGCAGGAAGTCCCGTTGTACTTTTCAAAGCACGGTGGTTTAAATTTATGGGGAATCCTGACCCCGTCCACTAAGCCCATGTCCATAACATCAAAACCCAAGGAGTTTTGAGACTCCAAGGACCTTAATTTTTCAGCAATTTCATCCAGCCTTCTGTCATAAGCCTCATCCCCAGCTCCCATCACTGTGAACTGATCTTCCTGGGGGTCTTCTTGCAGTACCCTACCTGTAGTAGCATTCCCTTGCACATTAGCAGGGATGTTGATCTCTGGATGAAGGTGGGGTCCAAATACAGGGGGGTTGACATGAGGCTGAACCCTCTCATTGTTGCTTGTCCCAGCAGTCCCTAGATGGGGGTCTTCCTGATTCTGCCTTTCTACCATTGCTCTTAATCTCTCTTGGCTCTGGGCCATATTGTTCATCACCTCCATAAATTGTGTCATCTGAGCCCTCATTTCCAATCTTTCATTGGCCATTTGGTTCCTGACCTCTGTAAGGTCCTGCTGTACCTGGTCCATCTGTATGCCCGGAAGATTGTTACGGGTGGGATATCTGTGTGGACGATTGAGTGGGAACACCCGTCGGCGAGCAATAGTTCCTGAACATCACAACAGAGTTAGCAACAACAACAAAATAAACCTACAAAACAAACAAAGGTTAGTATGCAATGCAGTATGCTTATTTGTTTCCAAGGTATCCGGCTTGGCACTTGGTTTTGACCTTTCCAGACCCTCGAAGATGCTGTTGATGTTGCTTGAATAAATCAGATGGAACAAACTGATACATATATTACAAAAATCAAATGATACATAGTTTGTTCTTTACAAAACGTGCCCTCTGAGGGGTCAAAATACAACATAAGAAAATAAAAGTACATGAAATGAAAGCAACAACAAGCAAAAGTCAGACACCAAGACCAAACTCATCCTCCTGAACTTCCTTGAGAAGTGCTTCAGTCACAGGATCAGCTGGAAGCTCCGTGAGGTTCCTGATAGGGAGATTCCTGGTAGTAACAGCTGCAGTTAGCTTCTTGTGTTGATTCTGGTCCTTTGACCTCTTCACTCCAGCTCTAATCTTCAACTCTGAGATCTCTCTTTGGGCTGCTGCCAGGGCTTCCCGTTGCTCTTTTGCACTAGCTTCCAACTGCTCAATCTTGTCCTGAGTCCTCTTATCTTCCAGAGTACGAGCTTCGGTGATCCTGAACCACCTAGCTTGACTCTCCTTCAGATACAAATCAGTCCTGGCCTTCTGGAACTGGGCTTCCTTGCAGGCATTCTTCAAGATCTTCTCTCCAGCCCTAGACTTCTTGATATAATCCTCTGACTTCTCAATTCTGGCCAGATGCTCCACTTTCAGCTTCTCTAACCTCTCAATATCCAACCTACCATCACTCCTCTCCCAGAGGGTCTTCTGTAGAGCCTGAGTCAACTTCTCATTTCTTTCTTTCAATTTCTCAAACTCCTCCAAATTGACAGTGACAGGAGGTGGTGCTGAGGATGGCCCAGGCATATCCTCCATGGTGAAGGGCATCCCAGAAAATTGAGCCCTGGCATGGGACCACTCATAGTACTGTGTTGATGCCACATTGTTACACTTCCCCAGAATGGTTACTCCTTTAGTTTGAACATTGTCCCAGGCCCAGACTGCTTGCCTGACAATAGCCAGATTAGGCTTGTTCTCACAGTAAAGAGTCTCAGCCAAATCTTGTGCCTTAGGAGTGTGGACCAATGCATAGCCCAGTTGTATTTTGAATAGCAGAGGGTTGTAATTGATGCAACCCTTTACTCCTATCAGGGGTACATTAGGAAACTGCCCACAACTGGTAATGATGTCCCTGCCTTTTGTGCTTTGAGTGCACCACCTGATATCAGCTGAAGTCAAAGCAGTGAGTCTTCTAGCCCAGTTTCTTTGCTGGTGAGGGTTCAAGAATGCATCAGTATTTGGCAAATGCTTGAGCAGCCAAGTATGGAACAAGGGAGCACAGCATCTCACTAATCTTCCCCTCTGCTTTTCATTCCTTTGGTGAACAGAGTAGTAGAAATCTCCCAGTAAGGTGGGCATTGGGTTCCTCAGGATGAAAAGATGGATCGCACTCTTACTAACAAACTTAGGCTCATCTGCAAATAAAATAATCCCATATATGCTCAGGGCCAATAAAGCACAGACTGCCTTCCACTCTCCCAGAGAAGCCTTCAGGGTAGCTTGAGAGATCAAGAAATCCAAATGTAGACCAGAGATTCCAGCCTTAGTAGTCATATTTTGCCCAATCAGAACTGGTTCCAGATGCAATGCCTTTGCCACTTCCTCATTACTTGGGAAAGACATCTCAGGGTTGAGAGGGACTCCACCCCTGATAGGTACACCAACCAATGATGAATACTCCTCTAATAAGGGTCCCAACTGAAAATCCTGAAAAGTGAAACACCTCAGAGGGGGATCATAGAACTGCAGGCAAGTATGAATCAAGCTCCTCTGTGAAGGGTCCAAATCCATAACCACATCAAGTATGCCTCCATAGTGTTCTCTGAATAGTGGTATATGGTCTGGAGTAATCAGGGTCTGAATCCTCCTGATGTCAGCTAGCTCAGGCTGAAAGAAGTGGTAGGAGATGTTACTCTTCTTAGGTGCCATGTTGTTGAAGAAAAGCTAAGACAGATGCTGATGATGGAGAAAAATACTGATGATGGGCCACTGACAGGCTGAGACTGGTGATGCAGGTGACTGGAGTAGGTAGCAGATAACTGAAGTAGATGCTGATGAAGATAGGTCTATGCTGATGATGGGGTCAAAACCAAGCCAAAAATAAAGGATGGATACCCTGAAAAGCAAATAAGCAAATGTTAAAATGATGCAATGATGATGTATGCAAATGATATGCAAGGGTTTGTGACTGAGCTGGATCTGATCAAGTGCTATGATATATGCCCAAGTATGTTCAAGAAATCCAGATGGAGGTCTATAAGTCCAGTAACCAAGGTGGGGGACTCAAATAAAGAGTCACATGTCCAGGGTTAAAATCACAAGAACTGTTCCAAAATGGAGTACTCTTAATCAAAACAAAGTAACAGGGTATGCTGAGGTCAAGGGTACCTGCAAACCTGTAAACAGCCCAACCCCCTCACAGGTGGTGTTCTAAAACAAAGATCCTCAGACTTGGATCAGTTATGAGAAGTGTAAACACTTCTAACCCGGAGGTACAGTGTTTATAATAACCATAAAAGTTCCTCCTCTAATTCACCTCAGTTTCTGAAGGTCAATACTAAAGGTCATCCAGACTTAGCAGGCTTCCCAAAAAGCCCTAGTATTGCAGGAAATCTGCAACACAGAGTTCTCAAGAAGAAACCCATATCTGAACCGTGTTTCATATTCCCGCACCAGACCGAGATGGAATGGGAAAGAATATGAACCACTCTAGCCTAGGTGTCACTCAGGTCCCAGGTATAGGACCTCAACTCTCAGTAGTACACGCACCCACCAAAGCAACAAATAGATCCAGCAAGCACAGTATGACAATATGATATATGCAAAGCTATAAAGAAAGCAATAAAGCAACTGTACATCAAGCAATAAACAAAACAAATATACAAACACAGATAGCACATAACACCCCAGTAAACACAAATCAAACAAGCGCTAGGAGGAACCCACAAAAAGAACCAGAAGCCCTGGTTGCAGTATAAGGGTCCCCAGCAGAGTCGCCAAGTTGTCGCTCCCACCAAATGAAGCCGGGTCAAATGGGGTACAGACGCGAACGGTCGGCGAAAAGAACAATGAGAACACACAGCAGTGAACTCACTGGAAAAGAAAAGAGTCGCCAGCTAGGCATTTTTATCCCGGAGGAAAGGTAATGCTGCATAGACCTAGAAAGATATGGATAAGACGGTTGCGAACCAGATATACTGAGAAAGGGGGTTGGTTACAACCTGGGAAGGTATTAGCACCCAGATTGTCCGTCGTACTCGGCGGGATCCACGCTTAAAAGATTTGTGTTTTAAAGGGGTAGTGTCAGTGCAATTTGTGTGTAAAAGGGCTGGAAAACAATATGTACAGGTGTCAGTGTAAGGAAGTGCAAAGTGTGATATATACAGTGTCAGTGTAAGGATAAGAATGAAATGCTCATGACTATGAGGCTTAAAAGAATGAAGCTGGAAGGAGGGGGAATATACAGAGACTTTTGTTCGATAACTGTTAAGTTATGCCTACGTATCCTCTCGTGCAATGAGGAAGTCAGAACACCGTAGTTCGACCCAAAGAGACTGAAAGATGAATTGACTTGTGAACTGCTTACTTGTCTATGCTCAAGTGTATGACCTGTCTGGCTCAGGTGCAAACTGTCTTGCATTAGACGGAAGAAGCGAGTTCTCGTTTGTGAATGAAGGTGATGAGAAAAGAATCCCGAAGGAGACGATTATTGTTTGTTTTTGAGTTTTCAGTCTTTTATTGCTTTTGAGAATTTGTCATAAGTTAATGAGCTTAAGCCTAAACCAATGGATTAGTAGACTCATCACATCTTCCCTCTGATTAGGGGTAATGAGAATACCTTAAGTGTGAAGTCAGCTTCTCACACTTAATCACCTTTGGTGTAGGGTTAAGATCATTAACCTACTTGTGATTATTTAGATGTTTTTGTGGTTTCTGTTTAGTGTTAAGTAATGAGGTTAAGCCATAATCAGGGATTAAACAGACTCATTACACCATCCTAATAGAAGGATAATAGATGAGAATGTTTAAGCTGAGGAAAGCTCCTCAACTTAATCCATGATTAGGGATTAAACTCATGACAAAACAAAACCTTTATTAAGTGGATTTTATTTAATGATATGATGATGAAGTGAATTTTATGATTTGTAAGACAACTTGAGGGGGACTTGTCCATTAACACTAGGGTTAGTCCTTCTTAACCAATTAAGGAAGAATTAGAACCCTAATGCAAGGCCCAAGTTACAAGCTTGATGTCTTGATGATTATTAAGATGGATTGATTTAAAGGAGTTAAACACATTAAGGGTTTAACACTTAGGATTAAAGTTATACACTCCATCCTAATAGAAGGATGCAGGCATAAGCTTAATCACAAAGCCTTAAAGCCTTTAAGGTTTAGTCCCTGATTATGAGATGAGAAGAGAAGACTCAAAAGAGACACAAAAGGTAAAACTAAGAGGGGAGACTAAACAAAACCCTAATCATTGTCCTGCTTGGTTGTTCCTAAGGTTTGTGAGGTTAACAAGAGAAATCTTCAATGGAACCACCAGGAAGCAGATGAAAGGATCAGGAGAAGCAAAGTAACTTGCTTCATTTAAGAAGACAAGTCACTTGAGGAAAGAAAGTAAGAAGAAGAAGAATGAGCAAGCTCAATCTCAAACACATAACAAAATGCAGCATGGATGCAAGAGAGGGATGAAAAGAAAGTGTGAGAAGTGAAGGCAAATCCACTTCCCAAAGTTACTTACCACCTGAAATGTTAATAAAGGAATGCAATGAGATGAAATGACATGGTGCAAACCAAAACCAGAAGCATATATGAGATGATAATGATGCTATGAGATGCTGCAAACATGAATCAAGGCATGAGGATGATCATGTGAACCAATGGATGCAGATGAAACAAGTTAAGAACCATGAGCATACATGAAAAGTTATGGGGTGCAACTGGCATACAACATGGCAAATGCAAGATACAATGATCAAACATGCTTTCAATATGTCTTAAGATGTCAAATGAATCAAATGGGTACACAAAATGCTATGGCAAGTCATGTTATGCAAGCAAGTGCAAGATGGATGCATATGGAAGCCCAGATTAGGGTTTATGATCAATGCATCAAACAAAAACCAAAATCAGAAGCAAACATCAAGATAAAAAATTGAAAATGCACTCAAAGGATCCCTAAACCTATACTAACTCACTAACTCACTTCCCAAAGGAAAAGTTCCAACTCTTAACCTAATTCAAGTTATGATTTCCCTAAGTTTTCTAGGGTTTTAGGGTTCCTTAACAAGAAAAATGTCAAACAAATGGAAAATGAAAGATCAAATCATGCCCATTTAATATCACAAACTACATGCTAAACACAATGCAATGCAAAAAGAATCAAGGTCCAACTCTCAATGGTTAGGCAGAAATGGTTTTTGGAAGTTTGGATCAAAATAATGCCTAAAAATGATTTTAATTCCATGAAAAATTCTCAAAATACATCAAGATCAAAAAAGAAATTTGGTTTGAGGGTTGGACAATGTTTCTAAATGTTTTTAAAGGTTTCATGAATTTTTTGGTGATTTTTAAATACCTAAAAGCATTTTTAATTAATTAATTCTCATTAATTAATTAAAAATAAACTTTTAAATATTTAAAAATATTTTTAAAATGCAAAAAATAAAAATAAAAATGTTTTTGGTTTCTGAAATTAAATAAAAGTTTGTATAAAAAATTTCAGAATTTTTGAATAATTTTGCTATTTTTAAATAAATGTACAAAATAATGTAATTAAATGGAAAATAAAAATGAAATAAAACTGAAAATAGAAAAGTATGCACATCCAAGGATCCAGATTCAAACATGCACGCGCGCGAATTGACCTGGCGCCATATCCAATGGCTGACATTCAAACTTGGCTAATTAAGTGATTAAGCCCTAATTCGTGCCCTAATGACTTTCAGGCGACCGGAACACTGTTCCGGTCGTCTTCTCCGATCAACCAAAAACACAAACTCTCTCTACACGTAATGAAAACAAAATCCAACTGCCCAGAACTCTTCCCCACTCAAATACGAATCAAACCCCTCATTCAAACAACATTTATCATTCCTAAATCAGCCAAATCGAATCAAAATAGTTTTAGGGCAAAAAGTTTCAGAGCATTCATACATCCTGGTTTCTCAACCATTTTCAAAAATAATCACATATTCATAATCAGGGAAGCATGTAGATTCATTTAGTAACTTAAAATACACGTTCTGGAAAAAAAGTTCATGAAGCTACCTGAGTTTGAAGCTTTTCAGTTTGCAACTTTCTGACCCCTTTTCTTTGTGCAATCCACTCCCTTTAGGCCTCTGATGAACTCTTGATGCTTAGAAAGAGTTTGTGATGGCTGGTTTGGAAGTTTGAACAAGTTCTGTTCAAGGTCAGGTGAGGATCGTGTTTGTGATTCTGTGACTTTCAGGCAAGGATGATGGGTGCTTTGTGTTCAGTGAAGCATGGTGAGATGGTTCATGAAGTTTGTTTGTGTGTTTGTGGCCTGTGGAGTGAGTTTCGAATGCTTTTGCAAGTGAGGGTGAAAATGTGAATGTTGTGGTGTGTCTGGTTTCAGGCTTGCTTGTGCTTATGTTTGGCTTGCATTTGATTTGTATAAAGAAATGCTATTGGTCAGATGACATGACATGTGCTTTTTTGATTGGTATGGGTGCTTTTGCAAGATTGTCAACTTTGTGTAAGAGAAGCATGGGCCACTTGCTATCCTAGTACAACAAGGGTGTGCTATGCAGCATGATGAGGAAAAAGGGCTAGGGTGGTTCAGCAAACTAGCCAGCAAGTGGGTGAGGAGATATGATGACTTTTGCAACTTGGTTCACTTTGGTTCTTATGAAAGAAACTTGATCCATGGGCCATGAAACATGTGATTCTTTGGGTGCATTCTGAACTTTAAGTGTTGTGTGATCATGTTGTGTGGAATAGAAGCCCATTTGATGACTTAATTGGCCTTGAGAAGTGAATTTGCAACTTTGCCTCTTTGGTGCATGACTTGAAATTTAGTGATTTTTGCCAACTTTGACAAGCCATAACTTTTGATCAAAAATGAATTAGGTCATGTTCTTGTACTTTTTGAAAAGGGAAAGATCTATTCTACAACTTTCATGACCAAAGTTTTTTCATTTGAAGCCTTTTTGAATCAAAAAGTAAGGGTTGAAAAGTTGCCTAAAATGACAAATTCATTAAAAGTCAAACTTGCCCAAAAAGTCAACTTTGCAAAAGACTTGAGATTCTTCAATTTTGTGAACTTACAACTTCTTATATGATCAAATAAAGATCATATACACTCAAAATGATGAAGAACACCCTTTGGTTGGGTCATTGGGGGCCTCAGATGCCCTGATTTTGCACTGACTTGTTCAGTAAGTCAACCTTTGATCAGATGACTTCCCCAAGGAATTTCTTCATGAAAATTGATATGCATACTCCCTATACCATATAGAGACCAATAGAAACAAGAATGACCAAAAAATTTGGAGTTATGGCCTTTGAAACCAAAACCCTAATTCTAGGTCATCTGTGCAGTCAATCCTGGCTCTGCATCCATGCCATTTTCAGTTCTTGTGATTCTTTGATATTCTTGACTTTGAGGGAGTATAATATGATACTTGAACACACATAGACCTATTTGAAGTGATTGATGGCCTTTGGAGTGGCTCAAGAAGCTTTTGGATTGCTCAGATCACAAACCCTAGATGCAGATGACTTAGAACCTATGCAGTGAATCAAAAATATGATATGGGATGGTATGATTGTGTTTATGCATATGAAGTGATCACAGGCCATGGTGTGAATGGGTGAGGGAAAATTTGGGGTGTTTACACCTACCCTAAGTTGTTCTTTCATGTTTCTTTATTTCCTTTCAAGGGTAAGATTGTCCTTACTATTAAGGAGTAAGTAGTCATTACCTTGGATTTATTAAGGGACGGGCGTAGGGTCATCGTATGGTCAGAGAAAACAACTTGTAGGGGTGTCTTTAGCAATTTGTAGGGACTATCATCATTTATTTCGTAGGTGTCGCTCCCGGGATTTTCATCCTAGTACAAACGCGAAAGTGGCGCGGAAAGGTTAGAGTCGCCAGCCAGACATTTTTATCCCGAAGGAATGGGAAAGGTAATGTTGCACAAACCTGAGGAAGAAGGAAAGGACAAGGTCCTGCGAACCAAAGATCTGAGTTCGGGAGTCGATTACGACCTGGGAAGGTATTAGCACCCCAGATCGTCCGTCGTACCCGACGGGATCCACGCTTGCTTGTTTTGTTTCAAAGGGTGAGAAATAAAGTGTTGCTGAACAAAACCGCTAACTGGAATAGAAAATGAAATGAGAAAGGAACTGAAATAAGAAAATGGAAATAAAAGGGGAAATGTAGGGAAAATAAAGATTGTGCTCGAACGGGCCCTACCCCGCTGCCTACGTACCTCATCGGGATAATGAGGATCAGAGTCGACGTAGTTCGCCTAACTAAGGCGGGAACTATTTGTTTGTGTTTTTTATGCTGGAACTGCGTATGTCTATGCTCAGGTGTTGCAGGCTCGTCTGGTACGAGTGCGTTTACCGTCTTGCATGTGTGACAAGTCGTTGCGAGTTCGCGTTATGAGTGAATGAGATGAGAAGAGAAGTTCCCGCAAGATAGTCGCTTGTTATTTGTTTTTTGTCTTTTAAGAGTTTTTATATGAATTTGGCACAAGGAAGTGAATTCAAACTCTTTTCCATGGAATGTACACTTGCCACTACATTCCAAGATGGAATAATTGAACAAGCATACCCAGCAAGGAGAATTTATCCAAGACTGGTTTCCTAGGATTAGGGCTTAAGTTCACTGGCTTGTTGAACTTTATTAAGTGGTTTTGTTGCTTTTGTGAAGAAGTGTCTTATAAGTTTTTCTTTGTGAAACAACCCCTTGATGAGACTTGTGCATCATGATAGACAAGCTTACACCACTCCAAGATGGAATGAATGCAAGTGCTTCATGGAATAAGGCTATACTCAAGGAATCCTTTCATTTATTTGTTAAGTGTTTTTGGATTTTGTTTGAAGATAAGAAGTGAATGACTCAAATTGCAAAAAGGGAAAAAAACTAGTGGGGAACTAAGACACAACCCTAATTTCGTTTATTTACAAAGGAGAGTCTATGGTTAATGAGGTTTCTAAGCCTAATGAGAAAAACTAGAAACTACTAGAATTCAACTTACTTCCTAAGGAAGTTAAGTTGATTCTAAGAACAATGGGGAAGCCTATGCAAGTTATGAAATCAAGTGATATGGCAAAACATAAAAATTGGATTAAGAAATAAAATTCTAAACAAAACATTAAAGGCATGAAAAATAATCCTATTTATTTATTCTAATCCTAATTAAAATGGAAATTTGATCCTAAGTCTTAAACTAAAGTCAAACCTAATACTTTCATTATAAAACTCAATTTAAAACTAACCTAAATCTATATTAGATTCTAGTATTAAATCTAATCTAAACTATATTTTTTTTGGACTTTATTTTTATGACCTAAACTAATGGGAATTACACATAACTAAGCCTAAGAATTAATATTCTAAAAAAATAGCTAAACTCCTGGAAAAATTATGGAATTAAATCTATAGGGTCCTAAAATTACATATAACATTGTGTCAAAAGGAATCCTAAAAATTCAGAATTTAACTAGGCCTAAAAATTGATTATTTTCAGCTACAAATTAATCCCTAATTTCTAAGAAACTAACCTCTAAAACTTAAGATAAAATGGTCTAAAAAATCTACAAAAATTATCCTAAGTACTTTTATAAGTCTTCTAACTATAGTAAAAAGAGTGAATTAAAAATCCTACTGGAAGTTACTAAAATAAAATGAACAAATACACATACAATTAAAAGAAACTCAATAAGAAACATCTTCATAAAAAATTCCATATGAAACCAAAAATAAAGCAAAACTAGAAAAATAAAATTCTAATCAATTCTAATATGAATTAAGAATATACTTGAATTTTTAGGGAATTTTTCTATGACTTTTCTATTTTTATTTATATTATTTTCTAATTATATGAAAACTAACAATTAAAGAATCTGGCGAGGGGTGAATTAAGCAACTTTATAGTTATTTTTCTAATCTGGGCCTAAAAGGGGAGTGTGATTAGCAGAGGGGCTAAGCCCATGCGCAGGAATGAGGGGGAGGTGCAGAAAAGGAATTCTTATGTTAATTTTCTTGGTGTGCTGAAAGGGAGGTTGGAATAGCACAAATTCTTGGGCCCACTTCGCAGGCTTTCTTGGGGGTGTAAAGAGAAGATTTATTTGCTTATTATTTTCTTAATGGGCTTAATGGGGGTGCAGGTATCAATGATAAGGGATTAACTTGGAATTTCTTAACATATTTTCCTTAATTTCTCTTAAAATGCACTAATTGGGGTCTTGAAAATTAATTTACTTAATTATGGATTAATGCTTGTTTTCCCAACATTGACTGAGATTTTATTAATATTAAACACACTTAAATCCAAAACTCTTAATGACCCTATTACTCCAAATCTTTATGATTACAATAATAAATAAAATAATAAAATAAAATAAAATAAAAGGATAATATATAAAAATCTGAAAAAATAAGAACCCTAATCCCCTTCTTTCCCTTCTCCCCCTCGCCGCAACTTTCCTTTTTCCCCTCTTCTTCATGAAATCGCCGCCGCCACCTCCTTCCCGTGCAATCCGCCACCATTTCCTACCGGCGAAACCGAAACTAAGCCTTACATCTTGCTCCTCTCTCTCAATCCAACATAACATGGATTCTTTCTCTAACCTAGACTTTCTCCAAACCCTAAATCAAAAATTTCCTATACTCAAACAACCTCAATAACAACCTAAACGCAAGGCAACCAAGCGCAAGAGGGACGCAATTTCGTACCTTGAATCGGAGCCGTAAGGATGACGCTCGTGAAGAGAAAAAGAAAGCTTCGACGCTTCACTCCCTTCCTGATTCTTCTGGATTCCTGCAAGCTACCCGAGTCTGATTGTGCCGTTATCATACTTTCAAGCCCGCCGCGAAACACTTCTGTTTTTAATCTCTCCCGAGGCTTCTTACTCCTTTCCTTTTTGTTGAACACGTTACCGAATCTCGCAGGAAATGTTGGAGATGGTGATAACGATCAGAGATAAGACTCTATAATGAATCTATGAAATGAAGATTATTGACGGAACGATCGTTGGATTTTGCCTTTGCCGAACCGTTGCGAGAAGCTCATTCTGGTTAGCTTTCTTTTCTGTTAAACTTCCCCTGCGTTTTTCCAACTTCACTGTCCCGTTCCTCTCTTACTTTGAACTCTAAATATGTGATGATTGTTAGAGATAACGTGTATCCTGAATTTGTTAAACTTGCAGGTTATCAGCGAAGGAGGTGAAGAATCATGGCTACCAAGATCATGGCTACCATGTGGTGAGGGATACGGGTCTTGCAGTCAGGGCGAAAAAGGGGTTGGAAGAAAAAGATTCATATTGAGGTTCAGAAGAAGAATTGAGAAGAGGTTGGTTCAGAAATTGAAGAAGAAGAACAATGGTGGAAGGAAAGGGTTCTATCAAAAATTCTGGAAGAAGCAAAATGATTGAAGCAATTGCTGATTTATAGGGATGAATTTTTCTGATCTAGAAAGTTCTTCAGGTAAAATACAGTTATCGAATTCGGTTATGGTTGTTAGGGTTTATAACTGATTTGTAACCGAATTCCATTCTGTTTGCTTTTCTCCAATTTCAATCTGTTTGCTTTTCTCCAATATTCTTCTGTTTTCTTTTCTCCAATATTCTGTTTGCTTTTCTCCAATATTCACCGAGTTTTGGTTCTGTGGGAGAGTTAATCCTGAGAGCTTTTTTTGTTAAATATTTTCAAACTTCGTCATGAGTGTTATCTGGCTTCTGGTTTGATTTTCTTATATGATTCGCAGGACCAGCTTTAATGCGAGTTCCAGAATTATGAAGAGAGTCATGAAGAATTTGTTCAAGCATTGGTTTTATGCAGGGAATATATTATCTTTGACTTCTGGAGGTGGTGGCAAAGCTTCTATGTCCTGTATTCCATTGATCCCAACATCTTTGAGGTGCTGCTTGTTTCCTTTTGCCGAGAACTAGCCACGGCAATAACAATAACAAGTTCATCCCAATGCTTTTCATCAGCAAGTTGAACTGCAAGACTATCTCTTCCATCCTCCTCTTGCCTCATTATCCACTTCACAAATCCCCGAATGAGCTGCGACAAGCACTGCCGGGTCCTTGCCTTGCAATAGCAGATAGCTGGCTTTCACCTTCTTTGTCATTCATTAGCTTCCAAAGGCATAAACAAGACAAGCGAAACCCGCGGCTGATGAAGCCAGTCCAGCTGCAGTGGGAAAGTTGTTGTATGAAGCAATATGTATGTGCAATTTACTTCAATCCTCTTTACTGATCTTAACACCCTTTCTATCATCCTCAACATCACAAGCGCGAGCACGAATCTAGGAGGGACTGACAGAGACAGTGGTGGTAGTGCAAAGGTGATTGGGATCAAGAGTAACACTGATACTATCATTGACAGGTAAGATTAGAGTTTCACCTCTCTTCCCCCAATACTTGATGACAACAATGTTTGTGGGAGTCTGAGCCGTAACCATCAGTACCCAATTCTGCTGAGAATCACCCGCCATTCTCAATCAATCGAAGTAATTTGAAATTCAACAAACGAGAAAAGGGATTAGATCTATGATATGATCTATTGAATGTTAATTAGTTTTTTTTTGATTCATTTTTGTCCTTGTAATGACACATATGTGGTGCTGATTTTTCTTTGCTAGCAGGTTGGTCAAAGGGAAAATCCGTGATGTTTGATGCAAATGGAACTCGAAACAATTGAGTTGATGAAGGTGTTGATAGAAGGCTGCGGATTCTTGATGATGATGGAGGAGTGTAGAAGAATAGAAGGGCGGCAGCTTGAAGATTGGAAGTGGTTGATGGAGGATTAAGTTTTGTCTCCTTTTTTTTGTATAAATTTGATATGTAAAATTCTGAATTTGTAACTGGATCATGCCCTCATAATTTATTTATTTTTATGTGAATTTCTCATGGATAATTTGCGGATTCTGTTATCCTTATATTCAAATGAATTGTTCTCTTTTCCTGTCTTGAAGATTTGGTAAAGAATGGGGCGGAATAACCCATGAGGGATATTAGACAAAGGATTTGAATTGGATGATGGACAATCAAAGGATTTTGGACATAAGAAATTAAAATGAAATTAGGTTTTAGAAATGGTTTAAAAGTATAGAATTGGGCTTCACTCTTTGAAATGGACGTGGGCTTGAAACAAACATGGTTCCAAATGTGCTTAGAGCAATTCTACCCAAAACTTTGCAATGGGCCTATATTTGTAGCTAAGAAAGAAAAAAAAATGTGACAGTTTTGAATATTGGAAAAGATGGAACTCATTAAAGGAGAATTATATGAGTAATTGGATATGAATAAGAATAAAAATAAATGGCAAGATGAACAAAAGAAATTAAAAATGGATTAATGAAAGCACAGAGAATAACGGAAATTGAGAAAATTAAAGTGAAGTGGAATGATCGGGAATGGTTTATGAAAATGAAGAACAAAACAAAGCAATGAATGGATATGAAATCTCTATTTCAACCCAAGGTCTATTTTGAATTCTTTCCACAAGCCCATGAACACGACCACTTCTGAACCATTGAATAAATTCCCAGATAAATCACGTCCCTTTGGATCGTCTGAAACATGCCATGACCATTCGAATTAATGAACCTCAACACGCGACAACCTGAACCTTGAATATGCATTGCCTGAGAAATAAACCCACGGCTCAAATAAACTTGCAATTGCAGTGATCTTTTGACAATTTTGACCAAAATTAGGTCAAGCTTCTATATGTATTGAGACACAACTGAGCAACCGCATTTGGAGTGGAATCATAGTCCAGTGAATATTCTCTGTCATTTCAATCCTTGCCAGATACGTATAAGGTACAAAACCCTAATTTCCTTGAGCCCTGATCACATGCCTTATGAAACAATGAAATGAACTACTATGATGTTAATGACCTGGTGAGAAATGCAGATGAGTGAGAAATGATACACCAGTTGAGGGAATGAATATGAGGGCAAATTTTGAGGTATTACAGCTGCCCCTATTCAATCAACTGCAAACCTGAACGAATAATTGCAACAGCTTTTAGACGTTCAAGGTATGAAGTGATTGAATACTCGAATAAAACCTGAAAATTTGTACCCTGAAGGCAACAGAAATGCCATCTGCCCATTTATTTATTTGTGTATTTTTTATTTTGACCTCTGAATAGGTAGCGAAAATAGAACCAGGTGGAAATGTGCTGGGAAGAATGCCATCCTCGAATGAACATTCAAAAAATCCTCAGATCTAACACGAAACCATCCTCGAATGGAGACGCAGAGGTATACCGGCCGCAGGTGGTAACCAGAAACAAAGAAAATAGGACAAGATGAAATGGGATCGTTGTACATAAATGAGAGCCCAAGCAAACAGGACCATTGTACTTAAATGATAACCTGAAACGCGATCGTTGTACTGAAACGGAGATGCGAACAAATGAGACTGTTGTACTGAAACAAGCCTCAAAGACGAGACCATTGTACTTAAATGGAGACTCGAAAGGAACGGGATCGTTGTACTTAAACGAGAGCCCAAGACGCGACCGTTGTACTGAAACGGGTACGCGAAAAAATGAGACTGTTGTACTAAAACAAGACTCAAAGACGAAACCATTGTACTTAAATGGATACTCGAAAGGAACGGGATCATTGTACTTAAATGATGACCCGAGACGTGACCGTTGTACTGAAACGGAGACGCGAAGAAATGAGATTGTTGTATTGAAACAAGACTCAAAGACGAGACCATTGTACTTAAATGATACTCGAAAGGAATGGGATCATTGTACTTAAATGATAACCCAAGACGCGACCGTTGTACTGAAACGGAGACGCGAAAAAATGAGATTGTTGTATTGAAACAAGACTCAAAGACGAGACCATTGTACTTAAATGATACTCGAAAGGAATGGGATCATTGTACTTAAATGATAACCCAAGACGCGACCGTTGTACTGAAACGGAGACGCGAAAAAATGAGACTGTTGTACGGAAACAAGACTCAATTGGGGATAACAACAAGACTTGGTAGAAGCATCCACCCTGGGAAATGAAATTGCATTCTGCGGGGAACACTTCAATATGATTGGAGATGTAACAGGTCTTATGTAATATACCTCAAAACTGGCACATGCTGGTATGCATATGTTTGAATTTATGGCGTAATGCTCCATGACGATGGAAATGCTACGCTTTGGAGGATGCAAATGTGATGATGATTATACATATGCAAATGCAAGGAGATCTCCTGATAAGGAGACTGCATGTATCCTAGAGAACTTGGCTGGGGAGAAACGATGATCACTGCATTGATCTGGTTCATCCTGATGAGGAGGAAACAACTCTGCGGGGAAAGCTGTTAATAATTCACCGGCTCCGAACAGCTGCCACTGCCAAAAATAAATTGGACTTTGAGATTGGAGTGCCAAGACCCTGCTGGAGATGGACCCTTCTTGAACTCTGGTGGGGAAGTGAGGACCCCCTGGCTTGGCTGGGAATCAAAGGCATGACACTGCTGGGGAAACACCTTGCTGGGGAGGAAAGAACTCCTTGTACTGCTGAGGATTGCCCCTGTCTGAAGGGAACTTTCTGTTTGGGGACGACTCCCACTCTCTGCTACCTTGCTGGGTGAAATTTCAACTTCCACATGGTTGGGGATGATTGGCAAAACCCTAGGAGATACTTGTTTCTGTTCAAACAAAAGGGAATGCCCATCCTGGATAATAATCTTTAGCTCTGTTAGCAACACCAGTACCTGTACCTGCACGAACACAATAAATAGTACCTGCAACATAGAGAATTAGTTTGGGACCTGCTTGCCCCAGGCTCGTAGCATGAATCATTACCTAGGTATCTCATCACCCTTTCAGAGTTGTATTAAATATTTCTATTCTCCTGCACGAGTTAGAAAGCATTTAAATGTTCATAACACAATGCAAGTTACCATTTGCTAGACTTTTTCACAGTCAATCAATGCTAGATGAAAAAAGCAAAAACAAAGGAACAAAATAGTCAATTGACTGAAGTTGAATTCTTATTGATTTGGAAGGGTGGCCCTGAATAGGCAATACAAAGGAAGCAGTTCCCTGGAATGAGGGAACAACTGAAAAGAAAAACAAACTATCCTATTGGCAATGTGAGAAGTGAATCTCATCAAGTCTCAACCCAGTTATGACTCGTATGTCTTCAAGACGCTCCGCTCGCTCTGCCTCTTGAGAAAAAGTAAGTGAACTGATCTTCAACCCTTAGGATAGCCTCAACTGTAGGTAAGTCATGGATCTCGCAGATCGCAGTCGTTCGTGTTAATCCCTCTTTTGCGTGGATCTCCCTTTCAGGTTTTCAATCCACCGGGATACCCTTTTTTTGCCTGAGTTGTCCGATGTGGCTTTTCAACTCAGCGGGTGTACATTTTTTTTTCAAGATTTCCCTAACTTTTGCCCGAGCCTTTTATTCTATTTTTGGCTCGCCGGGATGCCCATTTTTGCCTGGATTATCATTCTGTTTTTATCCAGCGGGTCCTTTTTACACGAAGTATTTTCTTACTGCGTCTGCGTTGACAGCGGATTGGAAGTCTTCTCCGTCCATGGTTGTCAGCATTAAGGCTCCGCCTGAGAAAACCTTTTTAACCACGAACGGTCCTTCATAGTTGGGTGTCCATTTTCCCCTGTGATCGTTGAGAGGAGGAAGAATCCTTTTCAGCACTAAATCTCCTGGCGTGTACCTCTGTGGTCGCACCTTCTTGTCAAAAGCCTGCTTCATTCGTCGCTGATACAATTGTCCATGGCACACCGCTGCTAGACGATTCCCTTCGATGAGGCTCAATTGATTATACCTGGATCAGAGCCACTCAGCTTCATCTAGTTTGATGTCCATCATCAATCTCAACGAGGGGATTTCCACTTCAACCGGTAGGACTGCCTCCATACCATACACCAATGAGAATGGAGTTTCCCCAGTTGAAGTGCGTACTGATGTTCTATACCCATGCAGCGCGAATGGTAGCATCTCATGCCAGTCTTTGTACGTCACAACCATCTTCTGCACAATCTTCTTGATGTTTTTATTAGCCGCCTAGACGGCGCCATTCATCTTCGGACGATATGGAGAAGAGTTGTGGTGTTCTATTTTGAAGTCTTGACACAAGTCAGCCATCATCTTGTTGTTGAGGTTAGAACCATTATCAGTAATGATCCTTTCAGGGACTCCGTACCGGCAGATGATGTCTCGTTTAATAAATCGGGCAACCACTTGCTTAGTGACATTAGTATAGGAAGCCGCTTCAACCCACTTCATGAAATAATCAATAGCGACTAGGATGAAGCGATGACCATTAGAAGTTGTTGGCTCAATCTTTCCAATCATATCAATGCCCCACATAGCGAACGGCCATGGTGAAGACATTACACTCAACGGATTCGGAGGCACATGGACCTTGTCGGCATAAATTTGACACTTATGGCATTTACGGGAGTATTTACAACAATCAGATTCCATGGTAATCCAATAGTATCCCAATCTCAATAATTTCTTGGCCATGGCATGTCCTCCAGCATGGGTACCAAAGGAGCCTTCATGAACCTCCTGCATTAACAGGTCTGCTTCGTGTCTATCCACGCATCTGAGCAGCACCATGTCAAAGTTCCGTTTGTACAACACACCATCTTGATTCAAGAAGAAACCTCCTGCCAGTCTTCTAAGGGTCTTCTTATCCTTACTAGATGCCCCAGCTGGGTATTCTTGAGCCTTCAGGAATTGTTTGATGTCGTGGTACCAAGGCTTGTTATCTTCACCATCACCAACTGCAAAGACATAAGCAGGTCTTTCAAGCCGGGAGATCGAAATTCGAGGCACAAAATTCTCTCGACAAACTTTAATCATAGACGACAAAGTTGCTAGAGCATCGGCGAACTGGTTTTCGTCTCTAGGAACATAGCTCAGCTTGACTTTGGTAAAGAAAGTTAACAGCCTCCTGACATAATCTCTTTAAGGAATCAAACGAGCTTGATGAACTAGCCATTTGCCATTGACTTGATTTACCACCAAAGCGGAATCTCCGAAGATCTCAAGGTTCTTGACTCGGAAGTCTATTGCCTCTTCGATCCCCATGATACAAGCTTCATACTCTGCCTCATTGTTAGTGCACTCGAAGGTCAACCGAGCGGCGAGAGGTGTGTGGACTCCTTCTGGTGAGATAATAACAGCACCTACTCCACTCCCATTCATGTTTACAGCCCCGTCAAACATCAACCTCCATTTGGATTCGGGGTCGGGCCCCTCCTCTGGAAGTGGTTCTTCGTAGTCTTTAGACTTAAGGAACATGATGTCCTCATCCGGAAACTCAAACCTCATGGGTTGATAATCATCAATCGGCTGCTGGGCCAAGTATTCTGACAACACACTCCCTTTGATAGCTTTTTGTGAAGTGTATTGTATGTCATATTCCGTGAGTATCATATGCCAACGGGCCACTCTTCCTGTCAAAGCCGGCTTCTCAAAAATGTATTTCACAGGATCCATCTTGGAAATTAAGAGAGTAGTGTGAGTCAGCATGTACTGTCTTAGTCTCGAGAAGTGAGTATCGCGTATCACAATCGGTAAACTTTTTGCTAAGGTAATAAATGGCGTGCTCTTTTCGACCAGACTCGTCCTGCTGACCCAGCACACATCCCATCGATCCTTCAAGCACAGTAAGATACATAATCAGAGGTCTCCCTGGCACTGGAGGCATAAGAATTGGTGGTTCTAACAGGTATTCTTTGATTCGGTCAAAGGCTTGCTGACAGTCTTCGTTCCATTTAATGGTCTGATTCTTCCTCAGAAGCTTAAAGATGGGCTCGCACGTGGCCGTTAGGTGAGAAATAAACCGTGCAATGTAGTTTAGTCTCCCTAAGAAACCACGCACCTGCTTTTCAGTCTTCGGTTCAGGCATTTCTTGGATTGCTTTCACCTTGGCCGGATCAACCTCAATTCCTCGTTCACTAACAATGAAGCCGAGTAACTTGCCAGAACGAACCCCGAAGGTACACTTATTTGGATTTAACCTCAATCTGAACTTTCGAAGCCTATCAAACAATTTTGCTAGGTTGACCAAGTGCTCTTCCTCTGTCTGGGATTTTGCTATCATGTCATCAACATAAACCTCAATTTCATGATGGATCATGTCGTGAAACAACGTCACCATTGCCCGTTGATAGGTAGCTCCTGCATTCTTTAAAACAAATGGCATGACCTTGTAACAAAAGGTGCCCCAAGGAGTGATGAAAGTTGTCTTTTCCATATCCTCGGGAGCCATCTTGATTTGATTATAGCCTGAGAATCCGTCCATGAAAGAGAACACGGAAAACTGAGCAGTATTATCGACAAGTACATCTATGTGAGGTAGAGGGAAATCATCTTTGGGGCTAGCCCTATTCAAATCCCTGTAGTCCACACACATCCTGACTTTGCCATCTTTCTTGGGAACCGGCACAATGTTAGCAACCCACGGAGGATAACTGGTCACGGCCAAGAAGCCAGCATCAAACTGTTTTTGCACTTCTTCTTTTATTTTAATTGCCATGTCTGGACGCGTGCGCCTCAACTTCTGCTTTACCGGAGGACAATCTGCTCTGAGAGGCAGCTTGTGTACCACAATGTCAGTGTCTAAACCAGGCATATCTTGGTAGGACCATGCGAAGACGTCAACGTATTCTCGAAGCATAGCCATCAAACGAGTCTTGACAGATTCTTCTAATGCGGCTCCGATCTTTACTTCTTTCTTGTCTTCTTCAGTACCCAGGTTTATCACTTCGACATCTTCTTCGTGCGGCTGAATCATCTTCTCCTCCTGTTTAAGCAGTCTGGCCAATTCTTCGGGTAAATCGCAATCCTCTTCACCTTCCTCATCGGCTTGATAAATTGGATTGTCGAAATCATACTCAGCTATAACAGGGTCGTCATTGATAAGATCCGGTGACGAGCACCTGCATGAATGATGATTCATGCAAGGCTTTAGCAACAACTTGAGAAAATGAGAAACATTGCCATTTTAAAACTTTTCTTTCTTTTTGAAAAACAAAAGTAAAAAACGAAAAATAGAGAACAACATGAATGAATGTGAAACGTCAATTTTATTCATGATTGTGTTAATGAACAAATGAACCCTTACAAAGAGCTACTATGCCTCGGGCAAGACATAGTGCTTTAATACAGGAAAAATAGAAACAAAACATTATTACTCTTCGAAAGAGGTGACCGAAATAAGCCTTTCTGATGTCCAGTTGCTAAGCTGAGTTCCTGGAGCGGCAGGCCTGATCCATTCATCTAGGTCACAATCACTATCGACAGCGTCATCCTGCACCGCACTGATGTTTCCGTAGTCTACTACTCCCATACTTGTGAAAGTGACCGGGCTTTGACAACCTTTAGCACTTGGTTCAGACGAAGATCTTCCAGGGTGATAGCCAATCCCGAACATGTCTTTCTTCTCTGGCACTTCTACCGGACTGCCCCAGCCTTCTCGTATTCCAGATTCTACCAATTCAAGCGCTTGTTTATAAGAGGCTATGGAGACCCCCTTCTTCGGTATTTCAGGAGAAGTTGATGTTGCGGATGCTTGCTCAGACTTCAAGGGCTCAAAAGCCTGACATGGGGTCTCAACTATTTCGCCATCCATTTCCACATATTTGAATGAAGCTAGATGACTAACAAAGATATCTTTTTCCCCACTGACAGTCACAATTTGACCCTCCCATACAAACTTTAGCTTCTGATGGAGTGTAGACGATACCGCTCCTGCCGAATGTATCCAAGGTCTTCCGAGTAAACAGCTATATGCAGGTTGTATATCCATCACGTAGAACGTGGTATTGAAGACTTGTGGACCTACCTTGATAGGTAACTCCACCTCTCCAAACACTGATCTTCTCGACCCATCAAATGCTTGAACTACTAGGTCACTGGGCTTTAGAACCACTCCATCATAGTCCAACTTCATCAGTGCTTTCTTGGGCAAGACGTTCAAAGAGGATCCAGTATCTACCAACACGTGGGAGAGTACTGCACCCTTACATTCCAGAGAGATATGCAATGCCCGATTATGAGCACGCCCATCAGAAGTCAAATCCAAGTCTGTGAAACCCAATCCATGACCGGCATTGACGCTGGACACCACCGTTTCTAACTGATTTACGGAAATATCCTGAGGCACGTATGCCTTGTTCAGAATATTTAGGAGAGCTTTCCTGTGAGAGTCAGAACACATGAGCAAGGACAAGATGGAGATCTTCGACGGCGTCTGTTGCAGATGGTCCATGATCTTGTAGTCACTCTTCTTGATGATCCTCAGGAATTCTTCAGCTTCTTTATCCAAGGTGAGGTCTGGATCAGTTTATGGAGTTGGATCATTGACAACTACTGGTTGCTTCCCTCTGGCTCTAGCTTGGGCTTCGGCAGTATCTCTGGGTGGTATCACATTGTTTCTCAGTGTTTCAGGCGCAAACAACCTTCCGCTTCTAGTAAAACCCCCTACTCCAACATTTTCTACTTGAGCTGGGGTTATACTAGTCGTGGCCAACTCTTGCCTCTGGCCGTTGCAATACACTTCGCCACCATAATTCCAAGGAACAGCTCTGTCACTTTGGTACATTATGGGTCCAGCAGTGGTAATGGTTATTGGTGCCGCTCTGGCCCGTGAAGGAACTTGAGATGGATCATAAAAGATAGTTACTGTGGAGACTTCACTTTCTTTCACAATCTTGTCAAACTGCAGCGCTCCTTCATCAATCATGCCTTGGATTCCGGCCTTCAACCGTTTACAACCGTTGGTAGCTTCAGCACATTCTGAACAATCTTCCTTGCATCCAGGGAAGATACCTTTCTTCAACAAGCAAACCTTGATAGCAACCAATGAAGTCTGCAACTCATCAACATCATCCACCAAATTTAAATTCTCCCGTTCATCAATTGCCCCAATTGTACCCCTGTGAGGAGGCATGGGATTCTGAAGCACATTAGGAGAAGGAGTGTAAACACACCAAATTTTCCCTCACCCATTCACATCATGGCTTGTGATCATTTCATATGCATAAACACAATCATAGCATCTCATATCACATTTTTGATTCACTGCATTGGTTCAAAGTCATCTGCATCTAGGGTTTGTGATCTGAGCAATCCAAGAGCTCCTTGAGCCACTCCAAAGGTCATCAATCACTTCAAAGGGGTCCATGTATGTTCAAACATCATATTATATCTCCTCAAAGTCAAGAATGTCAAAGAATCACAAGAACTGAGAATGGTATGGAAGCAGAGCCAGGTTTGACTGCACAGGTGACCTAGAATTAGGGTTTTGGTTTCAGAGGCCATAACTCCAAATTTTTTGGTCATTCTTGTTATTATTGGTCTCTATATGGTATAAGGAGTATGCATATCAATTTTCATGAAGAAATTCCATGGGGAAGTCATCTGATCAAGAGTTGACTTTTCAAGAAAGTCAGTGCAAAATCAGGGCATCTGAGGCCCCCAATGACCCAACCAAAGGGCATTCTTCATCATTTTGATTGTATATGATCTCTATTTGATCATGTAAGATGTTGTAAGTTCACAAAATTCAAGAATTTCAAGTCTTTTGCAAAGTTGACTTTTTGGGCAAGTTTGACTGTTAATGAATTTGCCATTTTAAGCAACTTTTTCAACCCTTACTTTTTGATTCAAAAAGCCTTCAAATGAGAAAACTTTGGTCATGAAAGTTGTAGAATATATCTTCCCCTTTTCAAAAAGTACCAGAACATGACCTAATTCATTTTGGATCAAAAGTTATGGCTTGTCAAAGTTGGCAAAAATCACAAAATTTCAAAGTTTCTACCAAAGAGGTATTTTGCAAAATGACTTGATCAAGTGTTCTAAAGCTATAAAATGCACTTCTAATCCACACAACATGATCATGTGACATCTAAAGTTCAGAATGGACCAAAGAATTACACATTTTTATGGTTTATGGAACAAGATTTTTCATAAGAGGCAAAAGTGAACCAAGTTGCAAAACTCATCATAGCTTCTCATCCACTTGCTTGCTAGCTTGCTGAACCATCCTAGGCCTTTCCCCTCATCATGCTGCGCAAAACACACTTGTGTACTTGTCTAGAAAGTAGCCCATACTTCTCTTACACCAACTTTGACATTTTGGCAAAAGCACCCATACCAATCAATAAAGCACATGTCACTTCTTCTGACCAATGGCATTTGTTTATACAAAGAAAATGCAAGCCAAACACAACAAGAGGCAAGCCTGAAACACTTCACAAGACAGCATTCTCATTTTCACCTCATCTTGCAAAAGCATTCGAAACTCCTCATACAAGCTACAAACTCACAAACAAACTTCATAGAACACATCACCACATCCTTCTGATCATTTCCCTGCCTTCATTCACCCTTGAAACCTCACATAAGCCAGATACGATTCTCACCTGCCCTTGAACAGAACCCAAGCAAACTCTCAAACCAGCCCAAATAAACTTCAAACAAGCCTGGCAAACACTTGAGGGTGGTCATTGGAGTTGTTTAGAAGCAAGAAACTGGCCCAGAAGCTCCTGTTTTGAAAGCTTCGATTCAGGTAGCTATGGCATTTCATTTTTCCAGAACCTCTATTTCTTGTTTCTAAATGATAAAGCATGCTTCCCTGAGTTCACTGAACTTGTTACTTTTGAAAAAGATTGAGAAATGAGGTTGTATTGTGTTTCTGAAATTTTGGCAGTTTTTGATGTTTGATTCGTATCTTGATTTTGTGTTGAAATAAATGGAATTTGTTGCTGGATTATTGTTTAGGGATGTTAGTTTAGTTGATCTGGAGAGTTTGGCATGATTTCATGGCGTATTGAGAGAGATTGGGAGATGACCTGGCCGGAGAAGACGACCGGAACAGTGTTCCGGTCGCCTGAGAGTGATTAGGGCATGGATTAGGGTTTAATCAGTTAATTAGTGAATTTGAATGTCAGCCCTTGGATGTGGCGCCAAGTCTCTTCCCGCGCGTGTGAATTCAAACCTGGACCCTTGGATGCGCATACTTTTCCATTTTTCAGATTAAATTCATTTTCTTTTTCATATTAATTCATTTGTTTTCTCATATTTATTAAAAATAGCAAAATCATTTTAAAAATTCTGAAATTTTTTGTATAAACTTTTACTAATTTTCAGAAACCAAAAATATTTTTATTTTTATTTTTTGCATTAAAAAATATTTTTAAATCATTTAAAAGTTTATTTTTAATTAATTAATGGGAAATAATTAATTAAAAATACTTTTAGGTATTTAAAAATCACCAAAAAATTCATGAAACCTTCATAATCATTTAGAAACATTGTACAACCCTCAAACCAAATTTATTTTTTGATCTTGATGTCTTTTGAGAATTTTTCATGGAATTAAAATCATTTCAAAGCATTATTTTGATCCAAACTTCAAAAAATCATTTCTGCCTAACCTTTGAGAGTTGGACTTTGATTCTTTTTGCATTGCATTGTGTTTAGCATGTAGTTTGTGAGGTTAAATTGGTTTGATTTGATCTTTCATTTTCCATTTGTTTGGAATTTTTCTTGTTAAGGTACCTTAAAACCCTAGAAAACTTAGAAAATTCATAACCCTAATCAGGTTAAGAGTTGGAACCTCTCCTTTGGGCAGTGAGTTAGTATAGGATTAGGGTCCCTTTGAGTGAATTTTCAATTTTTTATCTTGATGCTTGCTTCTGATTTTGGTTTTTGTTTGATGCATTGATCATAAACCCTAATTTGAGCTTCCTTTTGCATCCATCTTGCATTTGCTTTCATACCATGTCTTGCCATAACATTTTATGCATTCATTTGATTCATTAGACATATTAAGATATGTTGAAAGCATGTTTGATCATTTCATCATGTGTTTGCCATGTTGTATGTCATTTGCATCTCATAACTTTTCATGTGTATTCATGGTTCTAACTTGCTCCATTTGCATCCATTTGTTCATATGATCATCCCCATGTCTTGATTCATGTTTGCATCATCTCATAGCATCATTATCATCTCATATATGCTTCTGGTTTTGGTTTGCATCATGCCATTTCATTCCATTTTGCATTGCATTGCATTGCATTCCTTTCACTAACTTTTCAGGTGGTAAGTTCTTTGAGAAGTGAATTTGCCTTCACTTCTCACAATTTCTTTTCATCTCCTTTATGAATCCTTGCTGCATTTTGTTATGTGTTTGAGGATGAGCTTGCTCATTCTTCTTCTTCTTACTTTCTTTCCTCAAGTGACTTGTCTTCTTAAATGAAGCAAGTTACTTTGCTTCTCCTGATCCTTTCATCTGCTTCCTGGTGGTTCCATTGAAGATTTCTCTTGTTAACCTCACAAACATTAGGAACAACCAAGCATGACAATGATTAGGGTTTTGTTTAGTCTCCCCTCTTAGTTTGACCTTTGTGTCCCTTTGAGTCTTCTCTTCTCATCTCATAATCAGGGACTAAACCCTAAAGGCTTTAAGGCTTTGTGATTAAGCTTATGCCTGCATCCTTCTATTAGGATGGAGTGTATAACTTTAATCCTAAGTGTTAAACCCTTAATGTGTTTAACTCCTTTAATCAATCCACATAATAATCATCAAGACATCACACTTGTAACTTGGGCCTTGCATTAGGGTTCTAATTCTTCCTTAATTGGTTAAGAAGGACTAACCCTAGTGTTAATGGACAAGTCCCCCTCAAGTTGTCTTACAAATCATAAAATTCACTTCATCATCTTATCATTAACTAAAATCCACTTAATAAAGGCTTTGTTTTGTCATGAGTTTAATCCCTAATCATGGATTAAGTTGAGGAGCTTTCCTCAGCTTAAACATTCTCATCTATTATCCTTCTATTAGGATAGTGTAATGAGTCTGTTTAATCCCTGATTATGGCTTAATCTCATTACTCAACACTAAACAAAAACCACAAAAAACATCTAAATAATCACAAGTAGGTTAATGATCTTAATCCTACATCAAGGGTGATTAAGTGTGAGAAGCTGACTTCACACTTAAGGTACTCTCATTACCCCTAATCAGAGGGAAGATGTGATGAGTTTACTAACCCATTGGTTTAGGCTTAAGCTCATTAACTTATGACAAACTTTCAAAAGCAATAAAAGACTGAAAACTCAAAAAACAAACAATAATCGTCTCCTTCGGGATTCTTCTCTCATCTCACTCACTCACAAACGAGAACTTGCTTCTTCCGTCTAATGCAAGACAGTTTGCACCTGAGCCAGACAGGTCATACACTTGAGCATAGACAAGTAAGAAGTTCAAGTCAATTCATCTTTTAGTCTCTTTGGGTCGAACTACGGTGTTCTGACTTCCTCATTGCACGAGAGGATACGTAGGCATAACTTAACAGTTATCGAACAAAAGTCTCTGTATATTCCCCCTCTTTCCAGCATCATTCTTTAAGCCTCATGGTCTTGAGCATTTCATCTTTGCCCTTACACTGACACTATACACAGTACACTTCACTTCTCTCACACTGACACCTGTACATCCTTTTCCAGCTATTTTATACACACAAATTGCACTGACACTACCTCTTTAAAACACAAATCTTTTAAGCGTGGATCCCGTCGAGTACGGCGGACAATCTGTGTGCTAATACCTTCCCAGGTTGTAACCAACCCCCTTTCTCAGTCTCTCTGGTTCGCAACCGTCTTATCCATGTCTTTCTAGGTTTATGCAGCATTACCTTTCCCCCGGGATAAAAATGCCTAGCTGGCGACTCTATTCATTCCCTGTGAGTTCACTCCTGTGTGTTCTCGCATTCCTCTTTTCGCCGACCGTTCGCGTCTGTACCTTTATTTGGGCCATTCCCATTTATCGGGAGCGACAAGGAGCAAAATTGATCGCTTTAGAATCCAACAAGTCCTGAACAACATGCTTCAACGCTTTACAATTATCAGTACTATGGCCAGGAGCTCCAGAATGAAACTCGCATCTAGCATTTAAGTCATAACCCTCAGGAATTTGGCCTGGCTTCGGAGGTTGCAAGGTCCGGAGCTGAATCATTTGAAGCTGTAGGAGATTCTTCAAAAGTTGGGAGTAAGACATTGGTGGAGCTTCAATATGTCTATCCTTCGGCCTCTGAGAGTAGTATGGACGAGGGGCTCTTGGCTGATACCCTTGTGAGCGCTGCGGCTGTGGAGGCTGGACCTGTTGTTGAACGGGCGGAGTTGAAATAGTGACAGGGGCCACTTGCTGATAATATCCTCGGTTAATCATTCCCCTCTGTGCATATATTGCACCTGTTTCTCCTTCCCTCCTTTTCACAAAGGGTTTCTTGATACCAGACACCGAAGCGCCTCCATTCTGAATTTTCCCCTGTTTGAGCCAGCTTTCAATTCTTTCTCCAGTCAAGATAATGTCCGAGAAACCACTTGAGGAACAACCAGCCAACCTTTCCATGAAATGCCCTGGGAGGGTATTCAGGAAAAGGTAGACCATCTCTCTCTCCAATAAAGGTGGTTGCACTCGGGCGGCTATCTCACGCCACCTCTGTGCATAATCTTTGAAGCTCTCTGAGCTCCTCTGTGTCAAGCTCTGAAGCTGAGTGCGGCTGGGTGCCATGTCAATGTTGTATTGATATTGCCTGAGGAAGGCTTCTCCCAAATCCTTCCAGCTTCTAATAGAGCTCCTCTCCAGCTTCATGTACCACTCCAAGGACCCTCCTGAGAGACTATCCTGGAAGTAGTACATCCAGAGTTTCTCGTCTCGCGTATGGGCCGCAATCTTCCTGTAGAAGGCCTGCAGGTGAGTTTTCGGGCAGGAGCTGCCGTTGTATTTATCAAATGCTGGTGGTCTGAACTTGTGTGGAATGACCACCCCAGGTACTAAACCCATGTCTGACACGTCAATCCCCAAAGTGTCTTTGCACTCAAGGGCCTTAACCTTCTCCGCAAGCACCAAGAAGTCATTAAGATTTCCATCACCGCCGAAACCCATATCATTATTGAAATACTGGAATTGGTCCTCCTGCCTGTCGTGCACAGGAACGAACCTTGCCATAGCCGGGTCTGGAACATGAGGTCCACCTGGGCCGTTGTTAGTGTTGGGAGGAGCCCCTAGCCCGCCGGAAGTGGTTGCCTGAGCATTAGTATTAGGAGGAGTTAACCCTTGAATTGCATTTCTCAGCTCCTGCTGCCCCTGGGCCATCCCTTGCATCAGGGTCATAAATTCTGCCATCTTGGTACGGACTTCATTGAGTTCTGTCTGCATGGCATCCATTGTTGTTCTTTGATTGCTGCGGGTCGCATACCGATGAGGGATATCTTGTCGAAGGTACCGGGTCTTGGCGGCCCTCGCAATCTTTGCCTGTTGAACACAGATAAATTAAACATCCCGTAGAAAAACCTGCAAAGACAAAGACAAAATGCAAATGATGCGTATGCAATGCAATGTGTTCCTTTTATTCCCGAGTCTTTTCCTATTTCTGGTCCTGGCATTAAGAAGATAAGAATTGGGAAGAAGACCCAAGTAATATTCAAACATAATGATGGCCGTGGAGAATTGGTGCTCATTATTCCGTGTCGGTGCAAATAACGAACAAGAAATCCAGAACAAATCAATCATATAAACTGGAGTTTGAAAATACAAAGTCCCCGAAGGGTGCCAATCACAATAACAACAAAAGTACATCACATATAGGGAATCCCACAACAAGCCTGTGGGTAATCCAAGTACAATAACACGAAATTAAACCCTAGGGAACTCTATATCTTTCAATCTCCAGCTAAGGCGTTTGACGTTCTGGAACAGCTGAACTACATCTGGATGATCGGGCTCCTGGATGAGTCTCTGGATGAGGAGGTCCCTCATATCAGAAGAAGCGTGCAACTCCTCAATCTGCTGTAGGAATGTTGTCTCATTCTCCTTTCTTTAACTCGACTCGGCCTTCGACCTCTTCACATCAGCTTTCAACTTCAAGTTTTCAATTTCCTTTTGAGCTTCCTTCAGTGCCTGCTGGCTTTCTGCTAAGCATTGGAGACGGCCTTTCTCTTGATGATAAGCCTTCCTGAGGAGTTCTTTCTGCCCATCCAAAGAATCTTGAAGACTTTTGATTTCCTGCTTGTGCTTGGCGTCTAACTCCTTTTGTTTCTTCAAATTGTCGTCCCATTTCTCCTGCCATAACGTAACAGCTTCATTGGCTTCACTAAGATCTTTCTTCTCTCTTCGGCGCTGGGCAGTCTTGTGAGTCTCAGCTAACCCTTTCTTTCGGAAGTAGAGCTCTCTATCTTCAAAGTCCTTCTGCTTGAGACGGACTATTTCCTTGGCTTGTACAGCTCTATCTTCTAATCGACGGTTCTGGATCATCAGTTTTTGACAAGAGTTAAGAGCCTCTTGATTTTCAACCCTAAGTTGCTTAACCAAAGCTTCTAACTTCTGATATTCCTCCAAAGGTACCGAAGTCCTTGGTGCTACCTCTTTAGGGTAGAGAGGTGTCTCTCTAGAAAATGGTAGAAGATGAGTCTTCACACGATCCTCCAGCCAGCTGGCAAAAGGATCATAGGTATTAGGATCCACTCTTCCGAAATCTTTCTTTCCTTTCATCACCCTAACTTCCCAAGCTTGGGATGCTAGCATACTCATCTTGGGGTTTCCCTCTGCTGGAAAATAAAAGGACTCATTTGCATTGTCGATCAAAGGTACGTCTCTTAAAGGATAACCGAATTGTTTCCTGGACAAGATAGGATTGTAGCTAATCCCACCTTTCATTCCCATCAAAGGCACATTTGGAAAGCTACCACAACTAACCAACATTTCTTTGCCCACCAAATCTCTGTTGCATCCCCAAGCAATGTCAGCTGAGGTTAAGCCCATTAATCTTTTGGACCACTTCCAAGATTGTTTCAAATCCTGAAAGGGTCCTGATTTAGGGAGTTGCCTTACAAACCAATCAGCAAATATGGGAGCACAACAGTTTACATATCCCTTCCTCTTTTCATTTCTGTGGTGAACTCCATAATAAAAGTCAGCTAGAAATGTAGGAACAGGATTTCTCTTGACGAAGATGGTGATGGCCTCCATGCTAATTAGCCCTTTCTCTCCTGGAAACAAACTGGTTCCATATACTATCATGGCTAACAGTGCTTTAAAGTCTGCCCACTTCTTTCCGGATGCCATGACATGTGCCTCTGCAATAAGAAAGTCCAAAGGGATCCCTTTACTTTGGCCAGCCTCTAATCCCATCTTGAGTCTGAGCATACTCAAATGACAGGCAATAGTGATATCCTCATGAGAAGGGATCCTCTCTGAAACATAATAAGGTATACCCTCCTTAACAGGAATATTCAGCATGCTAGAAACCTCCTCTAATGTAGGTGCCAGGATGTAATCAGGAAAAACAAAGACCCTCAGTTGTGGATCATAGAACTGCAACAAAGAATGCAAGCTATCTTTCTGGTCGACTGTGGGCTTGCTCACATAATTCAGTATCTTGCCATACTCTTTCCTGAAATCATCAAGGACTCGGTCACCCATCAAGCTAACCAAACCCTGAACACTCTCTGTCTCTGGCTGCGGGAAAGTATAATGAACATTTCTCTTCCTCGGAATCTCCATGCTGAAGTAGCAAATACGACCAGGACCTAGGAGGTAATGAACCCTGAGAATAAAAAGAACACAAAATGATTAATGATGCTATGATGCTTATGCAAGACAAGGCATGTGATCAGTGAAGTGTCTGTGATGTGCCAATCAAGTAATCAGGTGTCGGTGCAAGGTCTCAAAATCCATATATCACAATAATCATCCCTCTGATCCGGGATCCATATCTTAAGAACAGAAATCCAGACCATAAAACTGAACCAAAGACAAAGTGGGTATGCTGAAGGTATCAGGGTTCCTGCAAACCTGTAAACCCCTCCCAATCTCACGGGTGTGCTACTCGGGTCAACATCACGGACTCTCAAAGCCGAATAGCAATAATACGTTCACCATTTCCGAGAAATGGCTCATGACCAAATCAGGGAATCGGTTTGGCATTATGTACTACTCAGGGAGGCCTCAGTTGAGTCCGGAAAAAACAAGCATCCCTCACAAGTTTCCAGCTTCAAGCACTGAATCGAGAAACAATAGTACATTCATCCCGAAGGGTACAATACTATCGTCATACGATCAGTTTGCTTTAACTGAATTCCCATGAGAGAACCAGGCCATCCTATGCGAGTTCCCAGTGGGCCCTCGGATGCGAGTGGGTTTGCCAACAAATGTGGTCTGCCACTGTCATCACTAGATAGGGATGTTTCCACAAATATTCTCAATGATCGGTCCCCTGACTGCACATAACTATCAAGGTAGCGCATCAACCCAGAAAGATTCCGGTATCAATACATTCCCGAGAAGGTCGCAATTCAAGGTGTGGAACTCATTACTACCAACATAGCAAGATGCCATGAAGCCAAAGTGGAACCACTCTAAGTCCTAGGGTGCACTCGAGCCCCGGTTACGAGCTCATCTCACAGTAACCCCATCCCACAGAAAAAATGAAAACCAGCACAGCCAGACAGTCCAGTATAATATGATGCATGGAAAATAAAATACTGAAAGCGATAAATAAATGCGATAAAGTAAAGTTGTAAAGAACTGTAAATAAAAACAATAAATCTGAACTAAAGCACACAACAACAAACAGATAAACACCCAAAGGAACAAAACCAAACAGGCGCTAGGATTGACTCTACAAGGGAAACCGGAAGAATCAGGTTAGATCCCCATCAGAGTCGCCAGCTGTCGCTCCTGGGATTTTCATCCTAGTACAAACGCGAAAGTGGCGCGGAAAGGTTAGAGTCGCCAGCCAGACATTTTTATCCCGAAGGAATGGGAAAGGTAATGTTGCACAAACCTGAGGAAGAAGGAAAGGACAAGGTCCTGCGAACCAAAGATCTGAGTTCGGGAGTCGATTACGACCTGGGAAGGTATTAGCACCCCAGATCGTCCGTCGTACCCGACGGGATCCACGCTTGCTTGTTTTGTTTCAAAGGGTGAGAAATAAAGTGTTGTTGAACAAAACCGCTAACTGGAATAGAAAATGAAATGAGAAAGGAACTGAAATAAGAAAATGGAAATAAAAGGGGAAATGTAGGGAAAATAAAGATTGTGCTCGAACGGGCCCTACCCCGCTGCCTACGTACCTCATCGGGATAATGAGGATCAGAGTCGACGTAGTTCGCCTAACTAAGGCGGGAACTATTTGTTTGTGTTTTTTATGCTGGAACTGCGTATGTCTATGCTCAGGTGTTGCAGGCTCGTCTGGTACGAGTGCGTTTACCGTCTTGCATGTGTGACAAGTCGTCGAGAGTTCGCGTTGTGAGTGAATGAGATGAGAAGAGAAGTTCCCGCAGGATAGTCGCTTGTTATTTGTTTTTTGTCTTTTAAGAGTTTTTATATGAATTTGGCACAAGGAAGTGAATTCAAACTCTTTTCCATGGATTGTACACTTGCCACTACATTCCAAGATGGAATAATAGAACAAGCATACCCAGCAAGGAGAATTTATCCAAGACTGGTTTCCTAGGATTAGGGCTTAAGTTCACTGGCTTGTTGAACTTTATTAAGTGTTTTTGTTGCTTTTGTGAAGAAGTGTCTTTTAAGTTTTTCTTTGTGAAACAACCCCTTGATGAGACTTGTGCATCATGATAGACAAGCTTACACCACTCCAAGATGGAATGAATGCAAGTGCTTCATGGAATAAGGCTATACTCAAGGAATCCTTTCATTTATTTGTTAAGTGTTTTTGGATTTTGTTTGAAGATAAGAAAAGAATGACTCAAATTGCAAAAAGGGAAAAAACTAGTGGGGAACTAAGACACAACCCTAATTTCGTTTATTTACAAAGGAGAGCCTATGGTTAATGAGGTTTCTAAGCCTAATGAGAAAAACTAGAAACTACTAGAATTCAACTTACTTCCTAAGGAAGTTAAGTTGATTCTAAGAACAATGGGGAAGCCTATGCAAGTTATGAAATGAAGTGATATGGCAAAACATAAAAATTGGATTAAGAAATAAAATTCTAAACAAAACATTAAAGGCATGAAAAATAATCCTATTTATTTATTCTAATCCTAATTAAAATGGAACTTTGATCCTAAGTCTTAAACTAAAGTCAAACCTAATACTTTCATTCTAAAACTCAATTTAAAACTAACCTAAATCTATATTAGATTCTAGTATTAAATCTAATCTAAACTATATTTTTTTTGGACTTTATTTTTATGACCTAAACTAATGGGAATTACACATAACTAAGCCTAAGAATTAATATTCTAAAAAAATAGCTAAACTCCTGGAAAAATTATGGAATTAAATCTATAGGGTCCTAAAATTACATATAACATTGTGTCAAAAGGAATCCTAAAAATTAAGAATTTAACTAGGCCTAAAAATTGATTATTTTCAGCTACAAATTAATCCCTAATTTCTAAGAAACTAACCTCTAAAACTTAAGATAAAATGGTCTAAAAAATCTAAACAAATTATCCTAAGTACTTTTATAAGTCTTCTAACTATAGTAAAAAGAGTGAATTAAAAATCCTACTGGAAGTTACTAAAATAAAATGAACAAATACACATAAAATTAAAAGAAACTCAATAAGAAACATCTTCATAAAAAATTCCATATGAAACCAAAAATAAAGCAAAACTAGAAAAATAAAATTCTAATCAATTCTAATATGAATTAAGAATATACTTGAATTTTTAGGGAATTTTTCTATGACTTTTCTATTTTTATTTATATTGTTTTCTAATTATATGAAAACTAACAATTAAAGAATCTGGCGAGGGGTGAATTAAGCAACTTTATAGTTATTTTTCTAATCTGGGCCTAAAAGGGGAGTGTGATTAGCAGAGGGGCTAAGCCCATGCGCAGGAATGAGGGGGAGGTGCAGAAAAGGAATTCTTATGTTAATTTTCTTGGTGTGCTGAAAGGGAGGTTGGAATAGCATAAATTCTTGGGCCCACTTCGCAGGCTTTCTTGGGGGTGTAAAGAGAAGATTTATTTGCTTATTATTTTCTTAATGGGCTTAATGGGGGTGCAGGTATCAATGATAAGGGATTAACTTGGAATTTCTTAACATATTTTCCTTAATTTCTCTTAAAATGCACTAATTGGGGTCTTGAAAATTAATTTACTTAATTATGGATTAATGCTTGTTTTCCCAACATTGACTGAGATTTTATTAATATTAAACACACTTAAATCCAAAACTCTTAATGACCCTATTACTCCAAATCTTTATGATTACAATAATAAATAAAATAATAAAAGAAAATAAAATAAAAAGGATAAAATATAAAAATCTGAAAAAATAAGAACCCCAATCCCCTTCTTTCCCTTCTCCCCCTCGCCGCAACTTTCCTTTTTCCCCTCTTCTTCATGAAATCGCCGCCGCCACCTCCTTCCCGTGCAATCCGCCACCATTTCCTACCGGCGAAACCGAAACTGAGCCCTACATCTTGCTCCTCTCTCTCAATCCAACATAACATGGATTCTTTCTCTAACCTAGACTTTCTCCAAACCCTAAATCAAAAATTTCCTATACTCAAACAACCTCAATAACAACCTAAACGCAAGGCAACCAAGCGCAAGAGGGACGCAATTTCGTACCTTGAATCGGAGCCGTAAGGATGACGCTCGTGAAGAGAAAAAGAAAGCTTCGACGCTCCACTCCCTTCCTGATTCTTCTGGATTCCTGCAAGCTACCCGAGTCTGATTGTGCCGTTATCGTACTTTCAAGCCCACCGCGAAACACTTCTATTTTTAATCTCTCCCGAGGCTTCTTACTCCTTTCCTTTTTGTTGAACACGTTACCGAATCTCGCAGGAAATGTTGGAGATGGTGATAACGATCAGAGATAAGACTCTATAATGAATCTATGAAATGAAGGTTATTGACGGAACGATCGTTGGATTTTGCCTTTGCCGAACCGTTGCGAGAAGCTCATTCTGGTTAGCTTTCTTTTCTTTTAAACTTCCCCTGCGTTTTTCCAACTTCACTGTCCCGATCCTCTCTTTCTTTGAACTCTGAATATGTGATGATTGTTAGAGATAACGTGTATCCTGAATCTGTTATACTTGCAGGTTATCAGCGAAGGAGGTGAAGAATCATGGCTACCAAGATCATGGCTACCATGTGGTGAGGGATACGGGTCTTGCAGTCAGGGCGAAAAAGGGGTTGGAAGAAGAAGATTCGTATTGAGGTTCAGAAGAAGAATTGAGAAGAGGTTGGTTCATAAATTGAAGAAGAAGAACAATGGTGGAAGGAAAGGGTTCTATCAAAAATTCTGGAAGAAGCAAAATGGTTGAAGCAATTGATGATTTATAGGGATGAATTTTTCTGATCTAGAAAGTTCTTCAGGTAAAATACAGTTATCGAATTCGGTTATGGTTGTTAGGGTTTATAACTGATTTGTAACCGAATTCCATTCTGTTTGCTTTTCTCCAATTTCAATCTGTTTGCTTTTCTCCAATATTCTTCTGTTTGCTTTTCTCCAATATTCTGTTTGCTTTTCTCCAATATTCACCGAGTTTTGGTTCTGTGGGAGAGTTAATCCTGAGAGCTTTTTTTGTTAAATATTTTCAAACTTCGTCATGAGTGTTATCTGGCTTCTGGTTTGATTTTCTTATATGATTCGCAGGACCAGCTTTAATGCGAGTTCCAGAATTATGAAGAGAGTCATGAAGAATTTGTTCAAGCATTGGTTTTATGCAGGGAATATATTATCTTTGACTTCTGGAGGTGGTGGCAAAGCTTCTATGTCCTGTATTCCATTGATCCCAACATCTTTGAGGTGCTGCTTGTTTCCTTTTGCCGAGAACTAGCCACGGCAATAACAATAACAAGTTCATCCCAATGCTTTTCATCAGCAAGTTGAACTGCAAGACTATCGCTTCCATCCTCCTCTTGCCTCATTATCCACTTCACAAATCCCCGAATGAGCTGCGACAAGCACTGTCGGGTCCTTGCCTTGCAATAGCAGATAGCTGGCTTTCACCTTCTTTGTCATTCATTAGCTTCCAAAGGCATAAACAAGACAAGCGAAACCCGCGGCTGATGAAGCCAGTCCAGCTGCAGTGGGAAAGTTGTTGTATGAAGCAATATGTATGTGCAATTTACTTCAATCCTCTTTACTGATCTTAACACCCTTTCTATCATCCTCAACATCACAAGCGCGAGCACGAATCTAGGAGGGACTGACAGAGACAGTGGTGGTAGTGCAAAGGTGATTGGGATCAAGAGTAACACTGATACTATCATTGACAGGTAAGATTAGAGTTTCACCTCTCTTCCCCCAATACTTGATGACAACAATGTTTGTGGGAGTCTGAGCCGTAACCATCAGTACCCAATTCTGCTGAGAATCACCCGCCATTCTCAATCAATCGAAGTAATTTGAAATTCAACAAACGAGAAAAGGGATTAGATCTATGATATGATCTATTGAATGTTAATTAGTTTTTTTTTTATTCATTTTTGTCCTTGTAATGACACATATGTGGTGCTGATTTTTCTTTGCTAGCAGGTTGGTCAAAGGGAAAATGCGTGATGTTTGATGCAAATGGAACTCGAAACAATTGAGTTGATGAAGGTGTTGATAGAAGGCTGCGGATTCTTGATGATGATGGAGGAGTGTAGAAGAATAGAAGGGCGGAAGCTTGAAGATTGGAAGTGGTTGATGGAGGATTAAGTTTTGTCTCCTTTTTTTTTGTATAAATTTGATATGTAAAATTCTGAATTTGTAACTGGATCATGCCCTCATAATTTATTTATTTTTATGTGAATTTCTCATGGCTAATTTGCGGATTCTGTTACCCTTATATTCAAATGAATTGTTCTCTTTTCCTGTCTTGAAGATTTGGTAAAGAATGGGGCGGAATAACCCATGAGGGATATTAGACAAAGGATTTGAATTGGATGATGGACAATCAAAGGATTTTGGACATAAGAAATTAAAATGAAATTAGGTTTTAGAAATGGTTTAAAAGTATAGAATTGGGCTTCACTCTTTGAAATGGACGTGGGCTTGAAACAAACATGGTTCCAAATGTGCTTAGAGCAATTCTACCCAAAACTTTGCAATGGGCCTATATTTGTAGCTAAGAAAGAAAAAAAAATGTGACAGTTTTGAATATTGGAAAAGATGGAACTCATTAAAGGAGAATTATATGAGTAATTGGATATGAATAAGAATAAAAATAAATGGAAAGATGAACAAAAGAAATTAAAAATGGATTAATGAAAGCACAGAGAATAACGGAAATTGAGAAAATTAAAGTGAAGTGGAATGATCGGGAATGGTTTATGAAAATGAAGAACAAAACAAAGCAATGAATGGATATGAAATCTCTATTTCAACCCAAGGTCTATTTTGAATTCTTTCCACAAGCCCATGAACACGACCACTTCTGAACCATTGAATAAATTCCCAGATAAATCACGTCCCTTTGGATCGTCTGAAACATGCCATGACCATTCGAATTAATGAACCTCAACACGCGACAACCTGAACCTTGAATATGCATTGCCTGAGAAATAAACCCACGGCTCAAATAAACTTGCAATTGCAGTGATCTTTTGACAATTTTGACCAAAATTAGGTCAAGCTTCTATCTGTATTGAGACACAACTGAGCAACCGCATTTGGAGTGGAATCATAGTCCAGTGAATATTCTCTGTCATTTCAATCCTTGCCAGATACGTATAAGGTACAAAACCCTAATTTCCTTGAGCCCTGATCACATGCCTTATGAAACAATGAAATGAACTACTATGATGTTAATGACCTGGTGAGAAATGCATATGAGTGCGAAATGATACACCAGTTGAGGGAATGAATATGAGGGCAAATTTTGAGGTATTACAGTAGGGTCATCGAAGGACGAGATCATTTATTACGTAGGCAACTTCGAAGGGACTATGATCTTTTTAACTTTGAAGGGACTTGATGATTTATTTGTTTGAAGGTACATTGCTTAAGACACCCCCACTTTCGAGGGACTTGACCATTTGTTTAAGACAACCAAGAGGGAGCCCTAGGAGGTGCAGATGGCGATCGTAGAACGATCGACTTACGTGTGTGAATATTAATTTCAAATATTTATCTTAAAAGTTAGTGGACTAGGTTCAATTAATTAACCATACAATATTTGCATTCCCTAATGTTACTAACCACACATTTAAAGTTTGCAGAAGTTTAAAGGCGGAAATAAAGATCCTACGCTATTACATTAGGGGAGGGGATACATTTGTCTTTTAGGGGATTGCAGAAATTAAAATGCGGAATTTAAATCTAAGCTATTACATATGAGGAGCAATTACATAATAAAAGCGAGAAATTTAAATTATAGAGAATGCATCTTATACAATTTTCTAAATAAAATAAATAAATAAAGCTAATTAAATTAAATTAGGAAAAGAAAAATATTTTTTTATGAAAATATTAGGGTTTTGAAAAAGGTTTAGAAAAATTAGGGTTTATATAAAGAAAAAAAAAACAGAGTTAATTAGGGTTAATTTAATTAATTTTAATCTAATTAATTGAATTAATTTATAATTAAAAAAAACCTAATGAATTAAATTATTTACAAAAATAGTTAATTATGTAAGAAAAATAAAATGTTGAAAATAATTATATAATTATTGGTTTTTTTAGAAAAAGATTGAAAAAAAATAGTTTAAGTTTTAATAGTTAATTATATAATTAGTTAGGGATAATTAGAGAAATAATTAATTAAAAAACAAAGAAAAACAAAGAAAACCAAAGAAAAAGAAACAAGTTATAAAAAATAGGGAAGTTTGGGTTCGAACCCATGTCCCTTGCCTCAAACGCGCACTTCCTATCCATTGCGCCACCTGCACTCTAAGTAATATCAAACGCAAATGATTAATTACAAAATAAAAGTGAAATTTGAATTCCAGAATTCGCGTGCATTTTGGATCATCTTCAACCTCTAGACATGCGGGTTTTCCTGCGAAATTTGCTATATGCTTTGCTGCGAATTTATTTTTGCAAGAAATCCTGTATTTTCTCAAACATCACATAACATGTAAAATTAGGCCAAATTATTTATGCAAATCGACCGCCCATAACCTGCACAATCCAAATACATCATCAAACAGTCTTCATATTGCCTAAATCAAGAAGCCCCAATTTAGAACTTGAAACCCTAATAATGGCGCCCTTCGTATCCTGCACCAAAGCTCAAGTCTAATAGCCCAGAAACAATCCATAGAACCAAGCAAATAATGTTAGATGATCAAAATCGATTGAAAACACAAAAATCAATGAAATCGAAAAAATAAAAATAAGACATGAATGTGAATTCGGTTTGATCGATTCATGCAGTTTTTGATGAATGTGATGATCCAGACATGTTCTAAACACCTCAAGGAAACTATCTCAACCCTCAAATGGCTTGGAAAGGGCTTGAATCTATGAAACCGAAATTGAATTTTTTGGTGAATTTTTGAAGTTCTTGAAGTGGTTTGTTCTCTGAATTTTCGTGTCCAACCCTTATGTTCTTGTTAGGTATATGTAGTAGAGTGAATTAGGTTTAAATATTGGGCTTTTGGGTGGGTTTCATGTATTTCTTGAAGGTGAAGAAACCTCATTGCCAAAATTGTCAAAAAAAATCAAATTTTATCATGCTATATTGGTCTTGCACGAATTTGAAATGGATCAATCAATATAATCATCAAATATTTGATCCCAAAATAATTTTAGAATCAAATATTTGATTTCTTATGATTTATTTTAATTAAAATCAAATATAATATAAAATATATAATAAAAATCATAAAATATTGCCATTGGGTCGTGAATGGACTTATCTTTGAGTTTAGATTGAAATATCATAGACTCATTTGGAGAAATCTTGAGTTTATGCCCTTTTTGCTTCATATACCTCCTCAAAATTGCCTAACTTTGACAATGCATAATTCCCACAATTTTTACCTCATGAAGGTGTTCTAGGACTTTTTAGAAAGCTAAGAGTGTCCTCTAACTTCTCCTTTTCGTCCTATGTCCATATCATTTTTAATTTTTGAATTATGAGCTTTTGAAAAAGGTTAACTTTTTGTTGAGTTTCAAAAGGACTTGTAATGTTTTGGCTCATACCTCTCAAATGAAGCATTTTTGGAATTGGCTTGTGAGACACAAAGTTGTAAAAGAATTGAATTTCATTCAAAATGAGCATTGAATGGGAAATTTTTGATAAAGTATGTCAAAGTTATGGCTGGTCAAAGTTTAGTTGACTTTTTCTACACAAAACCCTAATTTAGTAACTTCTGATTCTTGATGATTCTAAGGTTTTCTTGATGAATCATGATCAACCCTTGATAAAATGATGAATTTCACCTCAAAATCTTGATGTTGACCAAAAATCTTGAAGTTTGACTTTGTGTTGACTACAGTTGACTTGTTGATCAAGTTAATTGATTTTTGGGTATCTGAGCATCTGACTGACCAAGCTTGTAGGGAAAGTCTTGAAACTTGACATGAGTATTCTTTGAGGTATATGGGATGTCATGAAGTCAATTTGAGGCTTTGGAAATCCACTTTTCCTTGAGAAATTCAAAACCCTAGTTTTAGATCCATTGCTTAGGAGGAGGCTTTGTCTGATGAAACCTGAAATCCTTGTGAGCAATTGTGAATCTTGTGACTATTAGGGGACCTCTTGAGACTCATTGTCTTAAATATGGGAGAGAAAATTTTGGGGTACAACAGAGGCCATTGCAGGAGTTGCTCTAGGAATAGCAGTCTGAGGAACCACTTCAAATTTCTGACAAGGAGTCTCAACAAATTCATTGTCCATTTCAACATACTTGAAAGTACTCACATGACTGACCATTTACTCTTCTTAACCATAGACAATGAAAATCTTGCTCTTCACATGATATTTCAGCTTCTGGTGTAAGGTAGAGGTTACAGAACCTGCCCCATGTATCCAAGGGCGCCTAAGCAAGTAGGAATAGGCAGGATGAATATCCATCACATAGAAAGTAGAATCAAAGACTAGAGAACCCACTTTGATTGGAAGATCAACTTCTCCGTGCACCATTCTTCTTGAACCGCCAAAGGCTCTCACCACCATGTTACTAGGTCTTAGTATAACATCTTCAAAGTTGAGTTTGTCAAGAATAACCTTTGGTAACACATTTAACAAGGAACCATTATCCACCAATACATGAGACAAAGTAATTCCCCTACACTCAATAGAGACGTGCAGAGCCTTGTTGTGGTTTCTTCCAGCAGGAGTTAAATCAGCATCAAAAAAGCCTAAGCCATTTCCAGTCGTCAAATTAGCAACACAATTTTCAAACTGGTCCACAGAGATTTCGTGCGGTACGTGCATATTTCAGGAATTTCACCAAAGCCTTAACACGGGCCTCAGAGCATAGAAACAGAGATAGCATGGAGATCTTGGAGGGAGTGTGTCCCAACTGTTCAACAATATTGTAATCACTCTTGCAGATGATCTTTAGAACTTCTTCCATCTGCTTAAAGATATCTTCAGTAGTCGATGTTTCAACCTGAACAGGCTCAATCACTGGTCCTTTGCCTCGAGCTTCAGCACTTGGCCCAAAAGTAGAGATACGAACCAGAGCAACAACAGTCTTTGAAGTGCCTTCTGGAGATAAAATCCTTCCACTCTGAGTAACCTTACTAGTCCCGACAATATTGTTGATATCAGGATTAGTATCTTCAGCAGGTATATCAGTTAAAGGCTCTTGCTTGACACCATGGATATAAACATCAGCACCATAATTCCAAGGGATATCCTTGTCAGAAGAATATGGAATTAGACTTGGAGTAGTAATAATCAGGGGAGCCACTTTTGGCTCATTATTAATCTTCACAGGACCCTTAGAAGTGATCCTCATAGGAGTTTTAGTAACCATAGACACGTCTTCAAGCTTCAGTCCTTGAGATAAACTTTGACATAAACTCCCTATAGAAGGACTCTTCTAAAACAGTATAGTATGATCGTCCATCAAATGCTGAATAACTTCTTTCAACTTCCAACAACCATTGGATTGAGAGGCACGGTAACAATACCTTCATTACAACCTAGAAATAAACCGGCTTGCAGCAACTTCTTCTTAACAATTGCTAGAGGAGTAGTCAAATCAGCCACAGTAGAAACATAAGAACCATCATCAACAACATTAACATTCTTCTCATGTTTGGGCATAGGAGCGGTAATCACATTAGGAGTCTCAAGAGGATCAAACTCAATTTCTCCAGCATCAATCATATCCTGAATTTTATTCTTCAACGCCCAACAATTATTAGTATCATATATGGGGCAGTTGGATTGATATGAATACCTTGCATTGGGATTATAGCGAGGAGAGGAAGTATTGAGATTCTGAGGAGGGTCCCTCAAGGTAATCAGCTCTCCTTTCAACATGTGTTGTAGATCCTGAGCCAATGACAAATTGATCTTTGTGTCTCTTAGGTGTACCTTGCTTAGGATGATTATTCTGTTGTTAATTCTGTTGTCCAGGTGCAGGATTAGAGATTAGAACTACTCCCACATATTTGTTATGGTTGTTCTTATTACGACCCTGTTCGCCATATACAACATTGGATTCTTTCTTCCCATTAGAGGACTTCTTGGTGGTACTTGAAGAGGCAGCCATTTGAAACTTACCACTTCGTATTCCACTTTCCACACGTTCTCCAATCATTATCAGCTCAGTGAAATCAGATGACGAGCTTTCAATTAGATGACTATAGAAAGGACCATTTAGCGTAATCATGAACATGTCAACCAGCTCTCTGTTAGTCAAAGGAGGTTGAACCCTACTTGCAAGTGTTAGACGCTGTGGCGAGTGATCTAGAGGGGGGGTGAATGGATCACCTCCTTGTTTTCAAGGATTTAAAATGTTTTTTCAGAGTTTTCAAAGAATTACGGAAACAACGGTCCCGAATATACAAGCGTCTATTCTGAACCGGCCACTAGAAGACCAGACATGTGATAACGTGCTGGATTTATGATTGCGATGATAAAGGATTAAACACACAATATGTAAAACAGTTGAATGCACCTATCACTAAAGTTATTTCAATGAATCGAAAAACAAATGAAAACGTAAATTGAGATAAAAAAGAGATACAATACGCCGAGATTTGGTAAGGAAGTTCCCCACGTTCGTCCTCGCGTGTGGGTACGTCTCCCTCTCAATTTCAAATCGAAATTGAGAACTCGTATATCAAAATTGCTGAATCCGTCGATTACAAGGTTGCAATACAATCACCAGAATTCTAAACACCTAGAACTTCCTATTGTATCAACCTTCACTTGATCTGAGCCCAATCAAGATTCCCTGCAAGTAATATAATCAATTCACCGGTTCCACGACCTATTTGCAAAATCCCCCAATTTCCAAAACTTTCGCTGCGGCTGAATCTGACTTGTAAACGTGACTAACAAACCCTCAAGAACACGCCCGTTCTTGAAGGAAAACCCAGCTGGTTTTTCCTTGAAACCTTCTATCAATCTTCAACTCAGCTGGATCTCCGATCGTACCACTGAATGTTATCTCGAAAGCCTTCAATTCACAGGACAGCAAACACTTCCTTGTTGATGTTCTTGAATTAAGATCTTTGAGAAGATGATGATGAATTTGATTCTAGGTTTCAAACTTGCTCAACATTGAAGTTCCAACACTCCAAAATCCCTTTCTTGATTTGTTCTTCAATGATCTATCACTGTAAAATTCGTCTCTGATTTTCTGTGATCTATATTTACTAAATGAAACAAAACACATATATGTATGCAGATTCTGTTAGAGAAAAAACAGATTAATGAATCGATTCAAGCCTTGATGAATCGATACATACTGAACATATTTGTAAAAACAGAACCATTTGAACAGCATGAATCGATACATCATAAGATGAATCGATTCATTTTGCGAATTTTCAGAATCCTTCAAACAGCATGAATCGATTCATGCTAGGATGTATCGATTCATTTTGCGTATTTTTCCAAAAGTTAAAAAACAATGAAAATAAAAGAAACAAAACTAAAGCAAGCATTTTTCTTAATGTAAAGCAAACACAAACACTTAAAAATTATAATCAATCAAAAACTAAGGTTGCTCACAAACTCCCCCTTTTTGATGTTGACAAAATTTTTGAAGTGTGAGAGAGTACTCCCCCTGAGTTTGTGCCTTGCATTGTCGTGAGAGAGTACTCCCCCTGAGTTTGTGCCTGTCATTGTCTTTTCACACTTGCCCTTTTCTCCCCCTTTGTCAACAACAAGAAAGAATCATAGGTGAAGAAACAGAATTAGCAGAACTAAGATACAGAAGCAAAGTTCACTCACAAAGAATGAAACATAAAGCGCAAACAATTTAAACAAAAGCAAATTACATAATCATAGGCAGTGAAATTGTCAAATAAAGTTGCGAATTACATAACCAAACCAAACCATAAATTGTTCAAACAAGAAAAACAAAGAAACTTAAGCAATACACAATGATGAAATGCAAAATGAAATGCAGCTTCAATGAGGGAAATGGCCACCACACGACTCCGCATCATCTCGATCAGGGTCACGGAAGCTTGGAGGAGGAGGTGGAGGAGGCATTTCATCTGGATTCTGCCCCATGAAAGCATAACGCCTGAAACGCCTCTGAACTTCTGTGCTTTGAAACCGTTCCATAATCCCTGGGTGCGAACGACAATCATCCATAAATCCAGACATCTCATTATAGAACACTTGATGCCACTTAACTAGTTCAGTATGCTAGGAATGTTGATTATGGTACATTCGAGTATGCTCATCATGCCATTCACGATGCTCCTTATGCCATTCCGTTTGCTGGACATGCCACGCACGAGCTTCCTCATGTCGGGCATTGTTTGCAACTTCCAATTGTGCAAACATATCAATGAGATAGGCTGGAGCAGCAGTAGATGAAGTCGGTGGAGCCGATGAGGGAGCGGGATCATAGTTTGTAGGAGACCACCTTTGTGGTACCCACGCACCCCAATCGGTGTTGGCATTCGCATCAGGAGGATTTTCATCCTCTTCCATATCTTCATCCCTTTGTTCTTCAACATAAATGTGTTCAGCCGGAATGTCAAAGTTGTAGATGCGGGTTCGAGTGCTGCGTTCAAAGAAGTAGTAGCAACGACGCTCAATGTCCCATCGATAACCCATATGAGAGATTGTGGCATTGTTGAATTCTTGCACACTAGAGGCTGATAAGAGAGGCACAGGAGGGAAAGTCACTTTCCAAAACTTGAGAATCCGCATGATCTGGGCAGCATATGCAAGGGTAATGTTTTTGGAGCTGTTTCGCGTAAGAAAGATACGCTTGACAAAGTAATTGGCCCAGTTTAAGGGTATCTTCTTCTGCAAAATGTACAATAAATGGATATCCGGCTTGTCCAATCGAGAATGTCCACCGGACCTTGGACGCAAGATATGTGAAAGGATCCAGTGCAGAATTCTTGGAACACTTTTGATCATACCTGAAGTCAGAGGCTCATCATCAGCAAGAGGTCTCTCCAATTTAGAGATGGATGCACAATATTCCTTCAACTTGAACTGTGGTTCAAAATTCTAGTCATGCCACATCTATAATTCAGGCTGCAGAGATGGCAAACTGAACACAGTGGACCAGTCACCAGCCTCAAAACGGTAAGTTCTGGTACCAATCGAACACTTAAACAGGTAGCCTTTTCCAGTTTGCACACCAGCATAGAAAGCACGAATAAAGTCTTCATGATACTCATCTTTAACAGATAAAAAGGATCCAAGACTTTGTGCGTCGATTAAATCCGCAACTTCTTCTAAACAGAGAGTACGTACATCACTAGGATCGAAAACATGTGGTTTCATTACTAACCTTGTTTTAAAAGAAGCTTCAAATTCTTCAATAATGGCAGGATGAAGAATTGCATTCCCGGATGGAGGAATTTCAGGAATAGAAGGAGCCTGATGAGAAGACCCAACGGGTTCCTTGCCTTTTCGTTTTCCTCTTTCTCTTGGAATCAAAACTCTTGTAGGCATGGTGAGAAGATTAGGGTTTGAGAGAAGAGGGGTTTTTGTGACAGTTAGGGTTTGATGCAAATGAAGCAAATGATGCAAATGAGATAATGAGAGAGACATAATGGGGTTTTGTAACTGATACAAATGTCATGGCAATTGCTGATGTGTCGATTCATTAAAAAATAAACTGAATTTACGCCAGGATGAATCGATTCATGCCTGTATGTATCGATTCATTTCACGAAAAAATTTAAAAGTCAGAATGCTATGTATCGATTCAACCCACTATGAATCAATACATACTGTAACTGGTTTGAAAGAAATTTAAAATAAAATCAACATGAATCGATTCAAAAAGGTTGGGATCGATTCATTATGCGAATTTTTGAATTACAGATGACAATGAATCGATACAAGTAACTATGAATCAATACATACTGTAACTGGTTTGATAGAAATTAAAATAAAATCAACATGAATCGATTCAAGAAGGTTGGGATCGATTCATTATGCGAAAATTTGAAATATCAATGGTTATTGCAAGAATTGACACACCAATGAATATGCAAAACAACCATTATGCAGCAGAATGAATCATAACATTGTATACATGCTTAAGAATACTTTACAAATAAAAACATCAATGTTCAAACATTCATTTGAAAAGAAGTTCATGTAAACAAGTAATCAATTCTCAAACATACATTGATCATACACTATCAACAAAGTGAAGAGAGGAACAATATTACCTCCGTCGTAGTATTCTCATGAGGTACGAATGAAGGATACAATCTTAGCAAATACGATGAGATAAATAGAAACAACATCAATCAAACTTAAGACACCAATGTGGAGAGATCAAGAATCCCTAATTCACGTCGGATGTTGAAGAATGGTTCAGTTGCTAAAGGTTTAGTGAAAATGTCAGCAAGTTGATTTTTAGTATCAACATGCTCAAACACAACATCTCCTTTTTCAACATGATCGCGAAGGAAGTGATGTCTAATCTCAATATGTTTGGTGCGTGAGTGTAAAACAGGATTCTTAGTGAGATTAATGGCACTAGTGTTGTCACATTTAATTGGAATACGTTTAAGTTCAATGTCAAAGTCTTGTAGTTGTTGTCTTAGCCACAAAATTTGAGCACAGCAGCTACCGGCTGCAACATACTCAGCCTCTGCAGTAGACAAAGCTACGGATACTTGCTTTTTACTATGCCAACTTATTAAAGAATTTGAAAACATATGACATGTGCCACTAGTGCTTTTCCTATCTGATTTGCAGCCAGCAAAATCAGAATCAGAATAACCTACTAAGCGGCAATCGCTTCCTTTGGAATACCAAAGCCCATATTTAGGTGTTCCATTAAGATACCTAAATATACGCTTGACTGATTTTAAGTGAGATTCCTTAGGATTTGATTGATATCTTGCACACATACACACACTAAACATGATGTCCGGTCTAGAAGCAGTAATATACAAGAGAGACCCAATCATACCTCTATACATTTTGACATCAACACACTTACCATGTTCATCTTTGTCCAAGTTTCCATTGGTAGGCATAGGAGTGTCAATTGATTTAGAATTATTCATTCCAAAACGCTTGAGAAACTCTCTACAGTATTTTGTTTGACATACTGTTGTACCTTCATCAAGTTGCTTTATTTGGAGGCCTAAGAAGTAGTTCAACTCCCCCATGAGACTCATCTCAAACTCACCCTGCATAACATTAGAAAATTCTTCGACCAAGCGTATGTTAGTTGAACCAAAAATTATATCGTCTACATAAACTTGAACTAAAAGAATGTGCTTTCCTTTGTGTTTAATGAAGAGTGTATTATCCACTTTACCTCTAGAATATCCATGATCAAGTAGAAATTTGCTAAGTCTTTCGTACCACACACGGGGTGCTTGCTTAAGACCATATAAAGCACGCTTTAATTTGTAAACATGATCTAGATATTCATAATTTTCCAAAACCGGGAGGTTGCGAAACATATACTTCTTCATTTATAACACCATTTAAAAACGCACTCTTTACGTCCATTTGGTAAAGCTTGAAATTCATAGAACACGCATAGGCAAGCAAAAGACGTATAGCTTCAAGGCAAGCAACCGGAGCATAAGTCTCCTCATAATCTATGCCCTCCTCTTGGTTATACCCTTGTGCTACCAAGCGTGCCTTGTTTCTAGTTATCACTCCGCTTTCATCAAGTTTATTCCTAAAAACCCATTTAGTACCTATGATGTGATGATCTCGCGGACGCGGGACAAGTTCCCAAACGTCATTTCTTTTAAATTGATTTAGCTCTTCTTGCATGGCCATTAGCCAAAATTCATCAACCAAGGCCTCTTTAGCATTTTTAGGTTCCACTTGTGATACAAAAGCGAAGTGAGAACAAAAATTACTTATCTTAGAACGAGTCAACACTCCCTTTGAAATATCTCCCAATATATTATCTATGGGGTGGTCTTTAGAGGATTTCCAAGCTGGTGGAAGGTCCTTCACTTCAGATGTTCCTTCCTCTTTATCTTTTTCATGACATGTATCTTCCTCCTTCTCAATAGTAACCGCTTCAGATTGATCAATTTCCGAACCAGCTTCTTTGAGTATGTCTTTTGTAGATACACCTGCGTCATTAAAAGAGATACCTTTTCCGACAATTGTTGGGTAAGACTCATCAAAAGAAACATGGACAGATTCTTCAACAGAAAGTAAACGCCTATTATACACTCTATATGCTTTGCTTGATTGAGAGTAACTAAGAAAAATACCTTCATCAGCTTTGGCATCAAACTTCCCAAGATTTTCCTTACCGTTATTCAAAACAAAACATTTACAACCGAACACATGAAGATGAGACATGTTGGGCTTTCTACCTTTTAAAATTTCATAAGGGGTTTTATTCAAAATAGGACGAATTAAAATCCTATTTAGAACATAACAAGCCGTACTAATTGCATCGGCCCAAAAATATTTTGGTAATCCACCCTCATTGAGCATTGTTCTTGCCAATTCCTCTAAAACTCGATTTTTGCGTTCCACAACACCGTTTTGTTGTGGAGTTCGAGGAACTGAAAAGTTGTGCTCAATGCCATACTTGTCACAAAACTTATCAAAGAGATGGTTGAAATTCACCTCCATGATCGCTTCGGATTGTAACTATTTTAGAATTCATTTTATTTTGGGACAGCTTTGCAAAACTTTTAAAAGCAGAAAAAGTTTCATTTTTGCTATGAAGGAATATAGTCCAAGTGAATCTAGAGTAGTCATCTACTATTACGAAACCATAATAGTTTCCACCTAAGCTCTTTGTCCTAGATGGTCCAAAGAGGTCCATATGGAGAAGCTCAAGGGGTCTTGAAGTTGAAATTATATTTTTAGATTTAAAAGAGACCCTTGTTTGTTTTCCCATTTGGCAAGCATCACATAGGTGGTCTTTTGAAAATTTTATTTTTGGAAGACCTACTACTAGATCCTTGGATACAACCTTATTAAGCAAATCGAAATTAACATACGCTAAGCGTCTATGCCATAGCCATGAATCATCATTTAAGGCCACTAGACATTTAGTGCTTGTTAAGGATACACTCAAAAGATCAAGCTTATATATGTTGTTTACTCTTACACCCTTAAACACAACATTTTGTTTGGTATGTTCAATTTTGCAACATGTTTTTGTGAAAGAAACTTTATAACCTTTGTCGCATAGTTGACTTATACTTAACAAATTGTGTTTAAGTCCCTCTACAAGATGTACATCAGAAATAGTAGTGGTAGAGGGATTACCTACACTACCTTTACCAAGTATAGCTCCTTTGTTATTGTCTCCATAAGTAACATACCCCTTCTTCTTTGCTTTGAAGTCAATAAAAAGTGATATGTCACCCGTCATGTGCCTTGAACACCCGTTGTCCAGAAACCATCTTCTTTCCATGGATGCAAGACACTCATCCTACAATATCAAAAGAGAGAGGTAGGTACCCAATTTTTATTTGGTCCAAGTGGGTAAGTGGTAACATGGTTGTCTTTAGGCTTCCACTGATAAATGCCTTTAGGCACTAGAAATCTTCTAAATTTGCATTTCTCAATGGTATGGCCAGCATGACAACAATAATGACAAACACTACGATAATGATGTTGTTTATGATTGGTCCTTAAATCCTTTGGAACAAAAGAATATTTTGCATATGGAGGATTTAATGACTTTTTGAACAACCTAGTATCAACGGCATAAGTAATCTTAGGTTGCAAGGCTTTTTCCAATTTGGCTTTAAGAGAGATGACCTCTTGTTGCCAAATGTGGCACCTTTCACAATGCCTTATTTTACTACAACCATCAATATCAATAGCTTTTGAATTTTCTGCAATACTAGCTTTCAAGCATTCTAAATCTTTTTCAGCATATTGTACTTTACCTTCCAAGTATGAAAAAAAAAAGTTATCGGAAGCTAATCTTTTAAATGCTTCTATAGTTTCATTATGCAGTTTTTCAAAAGCTACTTTCAATTCAGAAAAAGACATAGAAGAGAAGTTGTTATAATAAGCATGTTTTACCTTTTTATCATCACTTTTTTTCTTATGGTGGGACTGATTTTTGGTGTGAGCCATAAGACACAAATTTGCGGTTTCATCGCTATCACTTGTGCATTGTGTACTTGATGAATCACTATCACTCTCCCAAGCAATGTAAGCTCTTCTTTGCTTATTATTATACCTTCTTGGTGGAGCTTTTCCTTTATCCTTTTTCTTTAAAGGACAATCCGTTTTATAATGTCCGGACTTGCCACAATTAAAGCAAGACCCTCTTTCTCTATTCTTCTTAATCTCTTCCTGTTTTGAATCCATAGATTGTCTTCTAAAATTTATGAGATTTTTATCGGAATGCTTGATTCCATTCTTTCGAATGAATCTATTATATCTCCTAACAAAAAGTCCCATTTCTTCGTCACCGGAGTCTTCGTCACTACTTGACTCATTGTTGCTTAGCTCTTTTTGTGAGGACTTTGAGTTATAAGCCATAAGAGCTATAGGCCTCTTCTCACCCTCTTTGTCTTTATTCTTCTCCTTTCCCTTTTTACTTTTGTTTTCAAACTTTTCTAGACTTTCTAGTTCTTGCTGATGTTCCTCCAGCTTTCCAAACAAAGTAGTCATTGTGAGTGTCGTTAGATCATTGGCTTCCTTGATAGCTGTCACTTTAGGTTGCCATTCCCTGCTAAGACATCTCAGAATTTTATTAGTAGCAATATCATTGGAAACAGGTTTTCCAAGTGCATTCAAACGATTAATGAGATGAAAACAAATCTCTTTTGCATGTCGGGAATAGATTCTCCTTGTTTCATGCGAAAGAGTTCGAACTCTTGATTAAGTGTGTTAATGCGGGACTGTTTTACTTCAGTTGTACCTTCATGTGCAATTTCTAAAGCATCCCACATTTCTTTAGCTGTCGAGCAATGGGAAACTCGATAATACTCATCCGCACTAAGTGCTGAAATTAGCATATTTCGAGCTCTCCAATCACTTGACCACTTTTTCTCATCTTTTTCATCCCAATCATCTTCTAGTTTAGGTACTATGGCACCTGCCTCATTCATCATGGTAATTTGAAAAGGACCATTTTGAATGGCAGCCCACACGCGCCTATCAACAAAATTTATACGAACTCGCATGCAGTCTTTCCAGTAGCCATAATTTTCACCATTGAAAACAGGAGCTCTATTGTACGCCCCCTTTGGTTCAGAATCCATAACGTTACAGGCAGCCACAAAGCACCAGCAAACCGGTGCTCTGATACCACTTGTTAGACGTTGTGGCGAGTGATCTAGAGGGGGGTGAATGGATCACCTCCTTGTTTTCAAGGATTTAAAACGTTTTTCAGAGTTTTCAAAGAATTACGGAAACAACGGTCCCGAATATACAAGCGTCTATTCTGAACCAACCACTAGAAGACCAGACATGTGATAATGTGCTAGATTTACGATTGCGATGATAAAGGATTAAACACACAATATGTAAAATAGTTGAATGCACCTATCACTAAAGTTATTTCAATGAATCGAAAAACAAATGAAAACGTAAATTGAGATAGAGAAGAGATACAATACGCCGAGATTTGGTAAGGAAGTTCTCCACGTTCGTCCTCGCGTGTGGGTACGTCTCCCTCTCAATTTCAAATCGAAATTGAGAACTCTTATATCAAAATTGTTGAATCCGTCGATTACAAGGTTGTAATACAAACACCAGAATTCTAAACACCTAGAACTTCCTATTGTATCAACCTTCACTTGATCTGAGCCCAATCAAGATTCCCTGCAAGTAATACAATCAATTCACCGGTTCCACGACCTATTTGCAAAATCCCCCGATTTCCAAAACTTTCGCTGCGGCTGAATCTGACTTGTAAACGTGACTAACAAACCCTCAAGAACACGCCCGTTCTTGAAGGAAAACCCAGCTGGTTTTTCCTTGAAACCTTCTATCAATCTTCAACTCAGCTGGATCTCCGATCGTACCACTGAACGTTATCTCGAAAGCCTTCAATTCACAGGACAGCAAACACTTCCTTGTTGATGTTCTTGAATTAAGATCTTTGAGAAGATGATGAAGATGAATTTGATTCTAGGTTTCAAACTTGCTCAACATTTAAGTTCCAACACTCCAAAATCCCTTTCTTGATGTGTTCTTCAATGATCTATCACTGTAAAATTCGTCTCTGATTTTCTGTGATCTATATTTACTAAATGAAACAAAACACATATATGTATGCAGATTCTGTTAGAGAAAAAACAGATTAATGAATCGATTCAAGCCTTGATGAATCGATACATACTGAACATATTTGTAAAAACAGAACCATTTAAACAGCATGAATCGATACATCATAAGATGAATCGATTCATTTTGCGAATTTTCAGAATCCTTCAAACAACATGAATCGATTCATGCTAGGATGTATCGATTCATTTTGCATATTTTTCCAAAAGTTCAAAAACAATGAAAACAAAAGAAACAAAACTAAAGCAAGCATTTTTCTTAATGTAAAGCAAACACAAACACTTAAAAATTATAATCAATCAAAAACTAAGGTTGCTCACAGCAAGATCTCTCCACTTCTAGGCATACTCTTTGAAACTTTCTTTAGAACCCATGGACATGCTTTGGAGTTGCATGCGAGTCGGCGCTAAATCAAAATAATATTGATATTGCTTATGGAAGGCTTCGTCAAGATCATTCCAGGTATGAATATTGGTACTCTCAAGTTGTTAGTACCATTCTAGTTGAGATCCAGATAAACTTTCTTGGAAGAAATGTATCCACAACTTTTTATCAGCAGTGTGTGGCTGGATCCTTAGGACATAGGACCTCAGATGCAACTTTGGACATGAAACACCATCATATACCACAAAAGTAGGAACTTTGAACCCAATAGGAATGACAACTCCATAAATCAGACTCAAATCTTCGAAATCCAAACCAGATGTTTTCTGCAACTCCATGGCATTCAAACAATCTTCCAGTAATTTGTATTTCTCATCACCGGCCGAATCATAGTAATAATTCTCCTCATGATCAGAATTCCCAACAGTAACACGTTGACTATCATCTTCTTTCACAGAATCTTCATCTCCAGGATATTCAACCTCATCATTTGTCTTTATTTGACATTTGAACCTCCTTCCCAGGTTGATGAAGCCAACTGGTTATCTGGTCTTCTTCTTCTTATTGGTCAGAAGTGCCTTCAGCTCTTCTTGTTCCTTGGACAAGTTCAGGATTATCTCTTGCAATTGGTCATTTTGAGCTTGGAGATCTTTGACATACTGTTCGAGAGCCATTTCTACTGAAATAAACAGCGAGAAGATAAGAAACCTGTCATGGAAACTTGTTATGCAATGGTATGGTATGTAGATGCATATGCAATGTTTTCAAGGACCATATAGGATTTAAATTTGTTATAGGAAAACAAAAACACAAACTTTCATTAGTAGGTTTTAAAATATAATTGCCCCTTGGGCTTACAATGAAGGAAAAAAAGTTACAAAGAAAAAAACATTTGAGACTCAAGTCTCCCATGGACGTTTCCTCTTTGTATTGAGATATGTATTGAGGTTTCGCTCTTCGTGAAGTTGCTTTGTCAGTTCCAACACTCTTTCTTTGCTTGCATTTAACTGAGCCTCAAAGGTATTCCTTTGCTTCTTCAGTTGGATCCAAGACTTCTGCAGCTCTTCCAGATCAGTAGGCATGTCAGGATGAAGAATTGTATAAGGAACATCTCCTTCAACAATAGGCTTAACAATCACCGGTAGAACAGCAGGATATGGCATCATAAGATTTTGAGCACGAGACCACACCCATCTGAGGTAAGGTTCCATAAGGATGGAGTATTTTGGTTCCAGAGTATTGTTGTTAATCTTATTCACCATGCTCCAAGCACGTATAAACCTTTGACAGTAATCTTGAAGATCATTTCCATAATCGAACAGAATACCTTGAATAATCATATCATGAGGACCATCACTCCGAGCATAACCAAATTGACATAATGCTAAAGAAGGATTATAAGTAATGCCTCCCCTGATACCAATGAGTGGCACATTAGAGAACTCTCCACAATGTTCAATGATAGTGATGTATTCCATAGATCGGGAACACCAATGAATATCTGAATGAGAGAGTGACATTATTATTCTATACCACCTCAATCCTTGTTCATTCTTCATCATAGATCAAGGAAGGTGTGAAATAAACCACCTTGACAGTAGAGGTATGCAGCACATCAGAGTTCATCGCGCCTTCGTAGTACGAGTGTGAAGAGAGTGCAAAATATCTCCAAGCAAGGTAGGCACAGGATTATGAGTCAGAAATATGTTAATGGCGTGCACATCTATGAATAGGTCTGGATTAAGGAACAACACCAAACCATAAATCAACAAGTCCAAGATCTCCTCAAAAGCATCATAACTCATAGCATCCAAGAATACTTGATCTCTATCTATCAACACTTTAGCAAGAATACCCTTAACTCCACTTCTTGTTTCTAGTACAATGTCTGACTTCTTCAAATGTAAGGTTGTTGCAATAATTTCTGGTTTAGGGTCCTTCTCTAAGCCTGTGAATGGTTTCTGGTCAAGAATAGGTACACCAAGTAGTTTGGAGAATTCTTCCATTGTGGCACCAACTGATAATCGGGAAATGTGAAGCAATGATGTTTAGGTTCAAAGAACTGGAACAAAACACTCATCATGTCTTCATTAAACCCTGAAGTAACCAAATCAAGTAGATAACCATTTTTTTTTATTAATTGAGAGATTTCAGGAACTTTTGAGACTAATTCTTTAAGCTTGGAAGTTATCCTTATAAAGTTGATCCGAATAGTGTTTCTTAGAGCGGAAGCCATATCCTGCAACAAAGAACAAAGATAAATCCTTTGGTCCTTGAAATTGTTAGTGAAAATGCTATGTTATGATGTCATGATGTTATGATGTTATGTTTAGAACAAGCAAATGGCAAACACAAACAAGTCACACAGGGGCTTTAGGTTTAAAGGCTTGCATGAAGCTCATAGGTAAGTACCTTTCCCACTGAAGTTTAGTTGGTTCAACCTGTCCTAGTAATAATAACCGGGTTCTAAGGGATCTCAATATCACTGATTCTTTTCAAAGGTTGTTGTTCATTATGGAAACTGACTTGCCAACCAAAAAATACCAAGATTAGAATCTCAATGAGCGTAGCATCGAGTATCAACCAACTTTAGACTTCACCAAAGTCGATTATCTCACTACTTTCTAATGGCCAAGATGGGTCAATTAGGGTTCTAAAGGGAAGTTAGTGTTAATAACACCATATGGTATCCTGATATTATCCTCAACTGACTTGAAAAACATCAGAACCAACCAAGATGTCATACTAACTGTAGCCATCAGATCAACCATATCGCTATACGACGTACAATTTCCTTGGTCTATTGCTACTTACCTAAGGTGCACTAGATCCGGGTTAGGATCTTTCTCACAGTAGCCCCACAACAAGTACCCTTAAAAATAAAGCAATCAATTCAAACACGTGAAGTGTCCTAACTCTAAGGTAACCCCTATTTTAAATAGTACTCCCAGCAGAGTCGCTAGTTCTGTAACACGGTGGGACAACTGACTTTGTCGTTTTTGTTTTCACAAAAACTATGTTGCGGATAGCAAGAGTCGCCACCGACTTTTATTTTATCCAATAAAGAAAGGTATAAAAGAACAGGAAAGACCTTTGAAAAAAAATTGAGTTCAGGGGGTAAGTTATACAAAGGGAAGGTGTTAGCACCCTTTGTATCCATGGTTATCCATAGGCTCTTAACTGCTTAGCTCATATTACTTTGTTTGAAAGAAAATAGTGTAATATGTGATTAGAGAATATTTTCATAAATACCTTAACTTTGTAATGATTCTCGTACGAATGTATACAAAATGTTTAGTTTGAAAGTATTTGAAAAGGTGAGGTGTAAAAAGTATTTTAAATATTTGTGAGCAAGCACTTAAGAACTATCTACCCTAAATTGTAAGGCCTTTCTTGTTATTTCGTTTCTTTAGGGATAAAACTGTCCTTACTATTAGTTAATAAGTAGTCATATCCTTGGATTTAAAGGGACATGCGTAGGGTCATTGTATGGTCATAGAAGGCAACAGGTAAGGGTATTTTAGCAATTCAAAGGGACTATCATCATTTTACCGTGGGTCATCGAGGGACAAGATCATTTATTCGTAGGCAACTTGAAGGGTCATCGAGGGACTATGATCTTTTATTCGAAGGGACTTGATGATTTTTAATTAGGCAACCGTATTAAGACACCCCTACGTTCAAGGGACTTGACCATTTTCGTAAGGCAACAAGAGGAGAAACCCTAGGGTGTATGTGTGAGAAGTGTGTCGTATTCAATTATTTCAGTCTTAGAAATTAGGGTTATCGAACTCCGTTTATTTTTGTTCACATACATTCTTTTCACACCCTTTTATTACTAACCACGCAATCAATAATTTACGGAATTAAAAAACGGAAAATAAACCCTAGACTATTACATCATGGAGAGGGGATACATGTTTGAAATTAGGGGAGTGCGGAAAGTAAAAGTGCGGAAGTTTAAACCCTAATTAATCTATTACAATCCAGGAGCAGATACATAATCAAAAAAATGAGAGAAAATAAATTTACGTTATTACATAATTATACATCCTATACAATTTTCTAAAGAATTTAAATAGTAAAAAGAAAAGATTATGAAAAAGTTTTTCTTTTTTTAATTCTAAAACCCTAATTAATTAAAAGAAATTAATTAAGAATTGATTAATTGAATTATTTTGTAAAAAACTTCTATGATTAAGAAGAAAAAAAGTTAAGTATTTACAAGAAAATGAACAAAAGAAATATGATTTTTCTCTTAATTTGAAATTGTTAATTAATTTAATTTAAAAAGGTTTTTCTTATTCATTATTTACAAGAAAATAGGAAAAGAAATAATTGAATTTTTTAATTTGATGATTATTTTTAAAAGAGGTTTAATTATTAATTAAAAAAGGATTAACTATTAACCTAATTAATTAATTACAAGAGAAGAATAATAAATAAATAAATAAATAAATAGAAAAAGAACAAAATAACAAAGAAATAAGCTAAAAAGGAAAGGGGAAGATCTTGGGATCGATCACAGGTCTCCAGGCTCCTATACGCGCGCCTCGCACCACTTGGCCATTGTGCCTGCGTTGTAAATGAATGGAAAACAAAGATTATAAAATAAACAGAATTTTAAAATATAAAAAACGCATGCGTCATGGTTATCTTCTTCCTCGTTCGTCCAACACTTCTACTTACGGTTGTTGTTCGTAGCTAGAACCTCTAGTGACGGTTTTGTCTATCACTAAATAACCTGCAAATTCAAAACATCAAAACAAACACGATACATGAGATTTAAAGGCTTAGATCAACTGAATATCGTCCCATGAGTCTATTGGTTCCATCAATTTGGCTTGAATTCGTATCTAACCAAGGCCCCCAAACTTGAAGCCGTAAACCCTAACAATGGCGTATCTTCATTCTTGCACTTAAAACCAAATCAAACCATCCAGAAAGCTTCGAAATATCATCACAAACAATAATAGTCAATCAAATCATGTTTAATTGAAATCGAAAATTGAAAATGTGAGCTCAAATATGAATTCGATTAAGGCAAATATAGAGGCTTTTGATGATGGTGATGATGGATACACGTTCAAAATATCCCCAGAAATGTATTGGAACCTTTAAAACTCTCTGAAAGCGGCTGCAAATTGAAAACTGAATTTGACTTTTCTTGAGTTTTTTGAGATGTTATTAGGGTTCTTTTGATCAATTTTCCGTCCTCTTTTGCCTCTGGCCTTGTTGTATGTTTATAGAAGATCAAATTAGGTTAAATTTTGGGATTAGATTCATCTATTTTAGGATGATGAGATTTGATTGATCTTTTATATGAAAACTTGCTATTTTAGCCAATATCTTGTTTTCATGACTTTCCCTCCTTGTTGTGCACAAAATTTGGATCATATATTGCCAATATCTGATCCCAAAATAAGTTTAAAATCATATCTTTGATTTTCCAATATTTATTTTATTTAAAATTGAATTTAAAAGGATTAAATCCAATAAAAATAAAATAAATAAAATAATTGCAAGGGAAATGACATGGAGGGCGTGGACTATCTTAGAATCAAGTTAGGATCATAAAATAATAAGCCCATTTGTGAAAAGCTTGGGTTTTGGTTATTATTTACTTCATACACCTCCTTAAATTTGCCCAACTTCAACAATGCATAACTCTCTCAATTTTTATCCCATGTATGTGTTCTTAGACTTCTTAGAAATCTTAGAGTGTACTATAACTACTCCTTTTGGTCCCATATGCCCATTTGATCTTCCATGTTCAAGTTATGAGCTTTTGAAAAAGTTGATTTTTGTTGACTTTTTAAAGGACCTGTAATGTCTTGGCTTATATCTCTCAAATGAAGCATTTCTTGTCTTGGCTTGTGAGACACAAAGTTGTATAGAATTGAATTTCCTTCAAAATTAGCTTTGGATGGGAAATTTCTGATGAAGCATGTGAAAGTTATGGCTGGTCAAAGTGCAGTTGATTTTCCTGTAAAAACCTTAATTTAGTAACTTCTAGTTCTTGATGAATTTAAGGTTTATATATCGTATATCTCGTATGCATTAGCACTAATATTGTTCACCTTAATTGGTGGTGGCTGACCTCATTTGTAGAGTAATTACTTCGTAAATTACTCGGCGATTGCTTAACATAGACCTAAATGTGTCCCGACTTCGGAATAAAAATCTAATTTGGTACTTTCACTTTCGTGGACCGGATCTCTTGTTGATCGCGTAATCCCAAAGTGGTTAATGATATTGCATTAAGAATCGAAACTTATGAATGTTTGATGCGTAGGTATTTTCGGTCTCCCAATCGCTTTTCAAATTTCATTGAATTTGGTACGATTTGCCTTGATTAATCGTTGTAGTGTAAGATGTTAAGCGGATCCGGTTGCCTTTCGATTTTGGTTACTCTTTTGGTTGTGGTTGATTAAATTCATCATACCACACTTATGTAAATATTATTATACTATTATTATTAATATTTTATATTCTTGCACTTTAATTTCTTTGCTACTAGCATTTAAATTTTTGCACTTTTATTGCTTTTATTTTATTTTGCTTTATTATGCTTTATTCATCCATATCATGTTTATTATTTTCTCTTATTTTTTGTTATGTTGATTTTCCTTTTGTCCATTTGGACACAAAAACATTAATAAAGGATTAAACTTCTAAAAGACTTGTGACTTTAATTTTGGACTATGGCCACTATCCTTAGCATTTGACTTGGAGTTTTGGACTTAGATTTTAGGATCTTTCCCTTTGCTCAAGTTATTATGGATTTAAGACCTTAGCCGATTTGGTTCACTTGTTCATGAAGATGGAAGTCCTATTGCTTCGATGAATGTTCACCATACAGTTTGATCGTTCTTCCTTTAACTATTACTTTAAGTCTTAGGATAGTCCATTCATCTTTTCCCCTTCTTTTATTTTCAAAGCTTCTCCCTATTTCAAAAACCTTCTTTGTTTTCAAACTTCAAAATGTTTTCATAATCAAACCTTGAATTAGGTCAAGCGGTTTTACATTTTTCATTTCGTTTCTTAATAAATGCTAAACCACATAAGCATATCGAGACTTTATTTTCAAAACACTTTAAAAAATTAAAAACTCATTCACTTCTTTTTGTGCCCTCGTGCACTTTTCTTTTTAACTTTTTTTATGTTTAGATATGATTGATTCTTTTTTAGAGGAATTATTCGCTAAAGAATGATGACTTATCTTTACGTTTTAAAATCAATTCAACACATTGTTTCTTTTCACATTTTGTACCACAAACTACGAGGTTTTGATCTCGCATTGCACTTTGTGGGTACGTAGGCATGAGACGAACGTCTCTTCAAACACAAAAGTCTTAAAAAACATTTCCTTTCTCATTTCTTCAATCTCTTTTAAACAAACTTTTTTTCAAACCAAAAGCAATAAATATTTCAAAGGGCTCCCGTGGAGTACTACAGACATTTTGGGTGCGTAAAACCTTCCCAATTTTTAACTTATCCCCTTACCCATTCTCTGCTTGTTTCTTTTAGCTTTTTGCTTTTAGATTCATTAGGTTTTATTTGCTCTTTTTCCCTTTTCCATTTGGAATAAAATAAAAGCGCGGTGGCGACTCTGTTTACTTTGAGTTAAGTTAACCAATAGCTTACACTCATGATTTTACCGCTACACTTTCTTTCAGGATAATCCCTTTTAAAGTGACCAATTTTCTGACAATTAAAACATTTTACCTTTGACTTGTCAGACCTCTTTGATTTGGATATCATTTACGTTCACCTCCTCCTCTTGACACATTTAAGCCTTTACCACTATCTTCAACCTTCGAATCTTTCGACTTTGAAAAATCTTTAGATTTCACCGTTGTCTGGACTTCATCCAAAGTAATAATACCTTTTTTACCATAAAGAAGGGCATCCTTAAAGTGCTCAAAGGATTTGGGTAATAAACTCAACAGGAGCAAAGCCTTGTCCTCATCATCAATCTTCACTTCAGTATTCTCAAGATCAACGATAATCTTGTGAAATTCTATAAGCTGCTCAACTATGGATTTGTTCTCGACCATTCGGAATGAATAGAGTTTTTGTTTCAGATACAACCTATGAGCCAAAGACTTTTCATATACAATGATTCAAGTTTTACCCACATAGAAACCGCAGTTTGCTCCCTGGCGACTTCTCTTAGAACTTTATCCCCGAGGCATAAGATAATTGCACTCATGGCCTTATACATCATCTCGATCTTCTGTACCTATATAAGCCCTGCAGGCATCAATGCTTCACTCTTCAAAGCATCGATACACTTCTCTTGAATTAAAATCACTTCCATCTTAATTTTCCATAACCCGAAGTCGTTGTTACTGGAAAATTTCTCGATCTACCATCTATTAACCATGATGCTCACTTTGTTCCATGCTCACCGCACCACTTGTTGTGAATATTGTTGTGAATTACAAAAAAATCCAATATCAATTTATGGGGCAAAGAATAGTAGCAATCAAAATAAATGGTCTACAACAATAATAATTCGTACACAAGTAATATAACAAAATAAGGCAAGAACAAAACGAACGTTTGTTTACCCAGTTTGATCAAACAATCTACTCTGGGGGAGGAAGCAACTCCTCAATTCACTATACTCATAAAGTTGTTACAAGAGATTACAAATGAGTTACAAGAAAATAGAATTCTCCTTCAGGTTCCCAAGAACAACCCTGAAGACACCAAAAAACAACCCTATTTTATATCCAAGTGCTTCCCAACCTCTCAAACTCTTAATCATCAAACATTTTATCTCGTACAACATTGCATGTCTTACTAATGTCTGATAAAAAATTTCCTTCAACTTAAGTGATACTTTTGTGTCATATAAAACCCCTAAGACCATTCTCCATTTCAAACACCCAACTTGAGTTTGATTATTTACATATTATATTTCTCCATCATTTTTTAGTATGTACCTAAAATATTTAAACCACGTGACTTATGGTATGACATGATCTCTAAATTTCACATCTATGTTAGAACGTTTTTCATTTTGCTAAAATTACATTCCTTATACTTTATCTTACTTCTATTTTGACAAAATACATATGTTTCTAAGGCTCCTCTCCAACCTCTCACTTAAATCCTCTTTCGACTCTCCAACTATGACTATATCATCTACAAAAAAAATATATTACAATGTTAATCCTCTGACGTGCTCCACAAGTACATCCAGAATAAAAGTGAAAAAGTAAGGGTTTATAGTTAAATTTTGATGCAATCATATTGTTATGGGAAAATTGTTTGTATTTCTATCATGTATCTGCACACTAATCGAGACCTCGTCATACATAACTTTGGTAGCTCGAATATAGGCTATCATAACCTCTTTTTTCTCTAGGGCTTTTCACAAAATTTCTCTAAAATTGTATCACACACCTTATTCAAATCAACGAAAATTAAATGCATGTCTCGTTGATCCATATGATTGTGCTCTATCACACATCGTAGTAAATAGTTGCTTCTATGATTGGTCTCCCAAACATAAAACCAAATTGATTATCAATTATTTAAGTCTCTTTTCTTAGCCCCAAATCAGTCTCTTTTCTTAGCCCCAAATCAATCATTTTTCCCATAACTTACATGACTCACACGTTTAATCCCCTTATAATTTTCACAAGTTTGTATATCCTTATTGTTCTTATAGATCAGAATTAAAGTTCTTCTTCGCCATTCACCAGGAATTTGCTTTGGCCTCATAATTTTGTTAAAACGTTTGGTGAGCCACTCAAAACCTCTATCTCCAAGAGTTTTCCACACTTAAATAGGTATGGTGTCTTGCTATTACTTATCATTTTCAATGCCTCTTTTATCTTGTGTTTTTTAATGTGACAATAGTAATTATAGTTTCGATCATCTTTTTTAATGTTTAGTCTATTAGAATCTTATGCGATATCACATCCTTTATTAAATAAATTATAATAGTACTTATTTCACTTATCCTTTATATCATTTTTGCGAACCAAAACTTTACTTTCTTCATCTTAAACACGCATTACTTAATCAAAATCTCTTAAGTTTCTTTCCTTTTCCTTAGCAAGCATGTACAAGGACTTTTTTTTCTCCTTCCTTAATTTCTATAAATTGATATAATCCTTCAAAAGCATGAATTTCTTCTTTACTCATGGTCTTCTTGATCTTTTTTGTAACTTTCTTATACTTGTTTTCCAATTTTGACATTTATACAACTAGTTTATTCTTTAAAACATTCATTTTTTACTTTAACTTTACTATGAACACTTTCATTTCGTCACCATGATTCTTTACCCATAGGTCCATTATCTCTTGATTTTCCCAACAAGCTACTTTTTTTAATCTCTTGTATCATCTTGTTTCACATATCATTTGCATCTCATTGTAGTTGTCTGAAAGCCTCTATATTGGAAACTCTTGTTTTTCACCTTTCAAATGTCACAACTTACTCCATGGAGATCCCATATGACTTCTTCTCTACGCTATCTTCTTGACTCTATTATCAATACTCTATGTTAGGTAGTTAAAATCTCTCAAGGTATAACTTAATCATCCAAGCAAATTTTAATATTTGATATTTTAATAAGAAAAAATCTATCTGAAAATATGTCACCCCACTCTTATATATGATAAGATGGTCTTTTTTTTTAATTATGTATTAATTATAGTAAGATCAAAATCCTATGAAAAATCTTGGATGAATTTACCCTCTAGATTTACCTTCACAAAACCACACCTTTATGCATGCCCTCAAAACCTCTTTGATATGCTCCATGCATGTCCATTTAGAACCCCATCCCATTCAAAAAAATATATATATTCTCCTTGGAGTATAGCATGAAATAAGTCTTTTTAAATCCTCGCAATATTTATTTTAAGGTGTTTTGCTAACTTAACCTAAGGCGTTAACCTAAGGCGTGTAAGCACTAAAACATTAAATGTGTTTTGTTCCATTACAAATTTCAAGATTGTGATATGTTCCTTACTCTTTTCCCCTGCATGATGTTTTTCTTTCACTCCTTAGCTACAATAATTTACATCTCATTTCTTGATATAACTTTGTTGATGTACCAAAACTTTAATTTCGAGTTATCTAATTCTTTCGTCTTTTCACTCATTTGCTTAGTTTTTTGTTGCATATAAAATTGATCTTCCTCCTAAGTACAATGTCCACTATTTCCCTATATTTTGCAATAAATGTGGGTATATTCTATATTACAAAACAAATTTTATTCTCATGTAGTAGTTTATTTACTCACACTCATTCACAAAAATGTGGAAACCCTTCCTTGTTTTTCACAACTTCTAAATGGTGATACAACGACCTTACTCAGTTAACATCGTACTCAACCATACAACTCGTTTCTATGCAACAACGTATCATTCACATTATTTGATCTGTAGAGTTTCGACAAAAAATTATTCAACTGCCGAACACAATTCTCTTATAACAAAACTAATATAACTAATAGACAAAATTGCTCATAGAAACATTTTAAAGAAAAAAACTTCACACAAAATAGCTCATGAATAAGAGTCTAATGTGTCCTGATTTTGGGAGTAAAATTGGCTTTGAATAAAAAATAATTAACTAGAAGACAGAAGTTCAATGCACTGTAGAAGCATATCATGACAATTATATTCAGAATTGAACAATATATAAACAAAAACTGTGCATTATTATCATGTTCTTTCCTACATTTTCCCCATTGGGTGGATCAGTAACAAGATCAAATAATGTAAGCTTCTTTCTCATAGTATTCGTATAGAAATAAAGTTTACAAAATTATAGGTATAGTCAAGAACCAAGGGTTGAGGATGTACTCAATTCATTCAAAAATGGGACAAGTACATATGAATAAATAACCAATTAGATGATACTGCTTGAGTTGTTCAATTTCCCTTCTTGCCTTATCATATGCATCCACGAGAGCAAACTTTATTGGATGTTTCATACAAAATTGAATACTCCTTTCTGTGGACCGACAAATATAGGACCTTTCCACATTTGCATCTGATATTAGCCCCTGCTCATAAGGACTGTGGCAATCCCTGCATTTTTCCTGAGTCAGGATGAGATACTTGCACAAAAAACTCCACTCTTCAGATATTGTGTCCTTTCTCTGGCAAGGCAAGCAAGCATCCATGAATTTGGTGGAAAGGTGAAGGATATTACAGACCTGGAACGAGGGCGGAAAAAAATGTGTAAAGGATATTAAACATGAACAAAAGGAGTAAAGTGTAGCATTTTGCATTGATTAATTCCAAAACTTGGAATTCTAAATAATGCAAAACAACTGCAGTTACATGATTATATGCGATTGTGAAATCGTGTCAATCGTGACACGAGGATGCTACTAATATGATAACACAAATCATTTAAGCCACAAAAGCACATGACAAATTCAGTAAACTGATAGGTACACTGTTAACAGAGAAAGTGGAAAATCAAAATCAGTAACATGTGCTGAAAACAAGGAGGGAACTAAAGATATTGATTCACATAAACTTAAGGATATTTGATAAAATGTGAACCACCAAAAGCTAAAAGAAAATAAAGAATGATGAGGGATTGAGAGATCTAACTAGAGGCTGGAAAGACTAGTAAACATTTATTGAAAACAATGCAGTGAAACTAACACATATTCATTATTCATGAATCTGTGATTTAGGATCAAGCACAATGACATGCTAGAATCTATGCAGTCAACCTCTCCCAGTTTGATTGAGGCACTCAACCTAAGGGCAAATCCCTTTAATAATGATAACAGGATCATGCCACTGCTAAAGAATGTTGTGGCATCAACTGAAATATAATGAAACAATCGTCACTAATAGCATCATAGTGACAGTAGCTGTCATTCAAGTGAACCATCAACCATCATGGTGTATAGCTATGAAAGTACTAAACTAAGAATTAGAGCAAAACTTTCCTTTGGCATCTGTTGATAAACCAAGAAAGTTTAAGATAAACTTCAGAAAAACTTAGCCTTGCTCGTGATAATCTCCTCAGGGAAAATAGAAGTAAACGTCAAGAGCAACTCTCCTAAATACTCAGCTATTAGTTGAAACCACATGAATAATCCAATCTCTGTATCTCTAAATACACTTCCTCACATTAAAGCCCCTCGGATTTGTGAAGTATTCATGATGCACTTGGAGGAGAACCCTCCCTTAAAAGTTAACTATCAAAGGGAAAAACCATGCCATTTAATTACTCCACCAAGCACCCAATACTACTCGATGTGGGACTTGAGCACCCTACAATACCCAAGTTACTATCAGCTTGCAGCAAGGCTAACTCTTTTTAGACGAATGGTGGATGGCAAGGATCTAACTCTTTACCTCTTGGCCATAAAGGTTCTAATATCAAGTCAAAGGCTAAGTCTCTTGAAAGCTTAAGCTATTAAGTAAAAGCACATGAATGATTTCTATATTTGTAACAGTGGACATTCTTGTAAGACATTTTAATGACCACATCTCACGTTAGATGGAGAAATCACTTGAAGAGATGAAGGTAAAAGAACAAAAAAATCTTGAAAAATCCTATTCAAAAAACACGCACAATAAAAAAAGTGTAAAAAGAAGTATTTCTATGTAAGTGGACATTACAAACCCTTTTGTTACATCTGTGCTTCATTTATCCCTGCATCAGTTTCTTCCTCTTTGATGTGTTCATGGTCATCCTGGTTTGAGCCAGCTAGCAAATGCTGATTCCCAAAGACACTCTCATTGCTCTTTATTACGGAGAGATGGTCCATGGGAAGAGAATTCCTTTTGTAATTCCAAACAAGCATTGAAATGTAATCTTGAGGTGTAACAAGACCTTGTTCTCTGATGTCGCTCTGTTGCTCCTCCAAAGTCTTTGGATCTTCTAACTTTATGTATTCTAGCAACGACTTTTCATGGTCAGGCCTCCAATTACCAGGGAATGGGGTGTAATCTGTCTCAGGTACGAGAGACATCCTTGTATACTGGAGCCCATCGATTGATTCGGCAAGACCCATCCTAAGCAAATTTTGATACTCAGGAGACTGTCCTTTCTTCTCCTTCAGTGGACGGCTCAGATTTCGGGCACCAATCTTATACACTTTTGCACGAGAGCGGAGCTTGTATTTAGCGGCGTAAAGCTTTGCAAGCGAGCCTCTTATGATGTAAGAACAGAAGTTCACAATCTTCTTCCTATTGTCTGCAAACCTATACCATTCAACCATGGTTGACAAAAACTTGTTCATTTGAGCATTGGTGTGAGCTTGAGTTGCATGAAACATCCGAAAACAAGGTTGAGGATCAGGATCCCTATCACCCTTTAGAAAACTCAACTTTCTGAATTGCCTAATGCATTGCTTTAAGCTCGCCGTGACCGACAAAAGTGTTCCAACACCCTTTTCACTAATGATCTTACCACCAGTCGCAGTGTACCTAAGAGTTGGATAAACAACCCTCCTACAAAGCACGTGATCGAGAAACATTATACCTTTGGTTATATGTTCTATAGGAAGGCATTCATTATCAAGCTTGACCATCAACTTCTGATCACAAAACTCAATCAACTGCTTCCTCAATGTAGCCGCGTCAGCCCTAGGACCCCGAACACCAATCAAGATATGACCTCCATATCTTATAAAATCCATCTTTCTAGTTTTATCAGGTCCACTGGTAGGCACAAACTCCGGCCAAGAAGTGTTTCCCTGTTCAGCTTCCCCTTCAGGACTATTCCATATAACATCACTCTTGGAAGGAACATAAATCTCCTTCATTTTCCCTTCCAACCAACGATCCAACTCGTCCAAAACAATATTCGCCAAAAGAGGACTCAAAACTCCACAATGACCCCAAATCGGAACCTTCTCAGCTTCCTCGGGTGCAAATCCAAAAAAAGTGTCTAACCAATAAGGATCAGGCTTAGGTTCATCCTCATTCAAAACCCTCTTCTTCTGGTACTTCCTCTTTGTCTTCTTCTTCTCTCTATCATCAACCTTACTCGTTACAACCGGCGTAACCAACGCAGATTTCAACAAATCAACAACCATCTTATCCCTAACATCTCTCATAACCGCATTAATCACTAACCCTACTTTCACCCCATCCAACAAAGTACTCAAATCACCTTTCAAATACCACAAATAGCCAGCAAAATTCCTCCTAATAATTCTCAAAACAGTATGCGGCGTCCTCCCAGGACGAAAAGCGAAACTCTTCGACGAAAACCTAGGTTCATAAATAGGCTCAAGGATCATCAAAAGAACCTCCTGAACAATTTTATCTTGAAAAGGCGTAGGCTGGGTAGTAGTTAATATGATTTTGATTTTTCTTTTGGAAAGGGATTCATAATCGGTTTTATCAATCGGTGATTTAATATGAAATTTAAGCCGCGAACCCCATTTGAAGTTACCATCGATAACAGCGTTACGAAGAGCGAGAAGGTCTTCGAGTTGAGGTCGTTGAATTGAACTGCGAGGCGTGTACGAACCGGTTTCGTCGGTGGTAACTTTTTGGTAAGCGAGGAGCCAGAGTTCGAAGCGGCGGAGGAAGGAGGAGAGGTTGGTGATGATTTTGTCGGGGTGACGGAAATTGTCGATCCACATTTGGGAACATAGGGAGAATCCGTCTTCTTTGAGGAGTATTGAAGGGTCGTTTGGGTCAGGTGGTGGACGCCGGAAGGTGGTGGTGGTGGAGAGGTGACGGTGGTGAAGGTGTAGGGAAGTTAAGGTGGGGAGGGGGCGTAGGGGATTGTTGTTGGTGAGGAGTTGGAGGGTGAAGAGAGTGAGACGGCGTCGATGCATTGTGTTGAGTTCAGGGCATATTGAATTGACTTGAAGGTGTTTGTTGAAATGAGCTTAAGAGAAATGGAGTGGAATAGCTAAAACCCAAGAAAAACCCTGGAACTTGCTGCTGCTGCTAATCAACCGATGCTTGCGTTTTGCACACTTTTTCTTCCTTGAGTGGTAGTCGTTCTATCTAGTTTTGTTGGTTAATTTTATATTTCACTTTAGTGTTTTAAATAATCAACATTATACATTAGTTTTTTTTTTTCTTACGGGATTACACATTAGTTTGTTAAAAATAGTTATGATAGTCAATTTAATCATTTAGCTAAATGATGAGAAAATTGATAAAAAAAATTTCATACTAAATAATATTCAAAAAGGTGTTCATGGGGCGGTGTTTTGATACTTAATATTATCTGAACCGGAAGAGAAAAAATATATAATTTGATTTGGTTTAATTGACTTTTAGAAATAAAAGTGAACCAAATCAAATCAATGCGGTTTTTGTTGATTCGATTTTTTACAAAAATTTTATTGAATCATACATACATTTATATAAAAGTAGAACAACATAATTTTGAGTTTAGTCATTCATACATTCACTACTGGAAAAAAAAAACACATTTTACCTCGATCTCTTGGGATATCATTTTGGATTTCTGAAATAGCAAAAACATGTGTCCCATTGATTTTGTAATTTCACTGACGGGTATACTACATTTTCACATCGTTATCTCATAAAATAAGGGGTAAAACGGGTTTGAGTTTATTAAATCTAATGTGGGTTGCTTATTTCACTAAACCTTATATTAAATATATAACTTTTCAAAATTAGTTAAGAAAATAATTATATGAACAATTGTGTTATATTTAAAGATCAATTCATATTGATTAGTGATATTGAAGCATTCTACAACTCCTCATTCATCTCACGTTGTTTTATGGTTAAAATCTCTCAAATATTTCAAGTTACTTATTCAACATTTCCTTTTCTACTGACTCATTCTTGAAAACATAAAATTTGATGTTTTGAAAAATGAAAATATATGGAAGATAGTTGAACGAAAACTATAAGTATTTGAGAGATTTTAACGATAAAACAATGTGAGATGAATGATGGGTTGCATAATGCAAGAAAATCATTAATCAGTGTAAGATAAGTTTCTGATACAACATAATTTTGCATATGACTATTTTCAAAATAAATTTACTAGTTTATATGTTTAAAAAGAGATTAGTGAAACAAACAATCAACATTAGATATAATAAATTCAATTCAACGAAAAAAGATGGGAACTGCACAAAGAATCACAAAAAACATAATCTCGATATCAATATCAAAAACAAAAACAACAAAAAATAACAACAATAACATCAACAACAATATCAAGAACAACAACGACAATAAACAACAAAATATCAATAACAACAACGTCAATAAACAATCTCATTAACAAAAACAAAAAACAACAAGAAAACAACAACATCAACAACAATATCAAGAACAACAACGACAACGACAATAAATAACAACAATATCAATAGCAACAACGTCAATAAACAACCTCATTAACAACAACAACAAATATTCTAGGGTTTCGGATCTCAATAACACCACCACAACAACAACGACGACGACGACAATAACAACAACAACAATAACAATACCTCCAACAACAACAACAACAATATTAGTAGTGATGTTTGACGTATCAGGTCTCTGAAGAAGAAATAAAAGAAAATGATTTAGATCTCTGAATAAGAAATGAGAGCACTAAATATATAACATCTTCGTATTGAAAATGGTATGTGTTTATGACTCTCGTTGTTTAGGGTTCTTCATTAGGTTATTTTTGTGTTGTTTAGACAAATGAAAATGAAGGTGCTATTATTCAAGAAGGCGATATATATATATATATATATATATATATATATATATATATATATATATATATATATATATATATATATATATATATATATATATATATATATATCAGAGAAACATTTTCACCTCGGTTGGAAAGAAAATCGAGGTGAAAAGTAGCGTATTTTTAGATTAAAAATAAAATATTTAAGAAGACGTCATTTTTAATGAGATAAAAACATAAACTAAGGCTGATGGGATTCAAAGCATGTACACTAAATAGGTTTACCCCTTGGTTTTTAGAATAAACAACAGAAAATATTGAATTTTTTTTATAAAAAAAATCGGGTGCGTCTAGAAATTATATCTCGGTTTTACGATAACTGAGGTGGAAGTTTCATAATAAAATGTAGTATTTTTAGTAGTGATCACGAAATAACAACAAAACTCATCATATTTAAACAATGGTTATATGTTAAAGTTATCTAAAAAGCCTAAGTTTTCGCCCTAACCACATTTATATATACTCTAATAAGGACTAAAATTTATCATAAAGAAACAAAGTGGTAGAACTTACGTGTTTTTGAAAGTTTGATGGTCTACTCGGAAGTTTATCCTTGGTTGTGGCGGCGGTTGACGGTGGTGTCGCTCCCGGGATTTTCATCCTAGTACAAACGCGAAAGTGGCGCGGAAAAGGTAGAGTCGCCAGCCAGACATTTTTATCCCGAAAGAATGGGAAAGGTAATGTTGCACAAACCTGAAGAAGAAGGAAAGGACAAGGTCCTGCGAACCAAAGATCTGAGTTCGGGAGTCGGTTACGAACTGGGAAGGTATTAGCACCCCAGATCGTCTGTCGTACCCGACGGGATCCACGCTTGCTTGCTTGTTTCAAAGGGTGAGAAAATAACTGCTGCTGAATAAAACCGCTAACTGGAATGGAAATGAGAAATGAAAAAGAACTGAAATAAGAAAATGGAAAGAAATGGGGAAATGTAGGGAAAATAAAGAGTGTGCTCGAACGGGCCCTACCCCGCTGCCTACGTACCTCATCGGGATAATGAGGATCAGAGTCGACGTAGTTCGCCTAACCTAGGCGGGAACTATTTGTTTGTGTTTTTTATGCTGGAACTGCGTATGTCTATGCTCAGGTGTTGCAGGCTCGTCTGGTACGAGTGCGTTTACCGTCTTGCATGCGAGACAAGTCGTCGCGAGTTCGCGTTGTGAGTGAATGAGATGAGAAAGAAGTTCCCGCAGGATAGTCGCTTATTGTTTGTTTTTGTCTTTTAAAAGAAGTGTTTTGAATTTGTTTGTGAACGGTCTTGTACTAAGACCTATCCATCCCGGTGAGTATTTACACCTCGCCCCGAAACAGGACGCGTATAAATACTCCGCAACAAAATCTCGTGTCGTACAAGATTGTTCGGTTTTTATTAAGTGTTTTATTGCTTTTCTTTTGAGATGAGAAAGAAAGACTCAAATCGATAAAATGATAAAATCTAATGGGAACTAAGACTCAATCCTAAGTTAATTGATTTATTTACAAGAGATCCTATGGTTTGTGAAGTTTTCTAAGCCTAATGAGAAGCTAGAAACTACTAGAATTCAACTTACTTCCTAATGAAGTTAAGTTGATTCTAAGAACAATGGGGAAGCCTATACAAGTTATAAAATCAAGTACTAAGGCAAAAACAATAAAATTGGACATAAGAAATAAAATTCTAAAAATGCATTAAAGGCATGAATTAAAAAAATAGTCCTATTTTATTTATTCTAATTCTAATGAAAATGAAACTTTAAACCTAAGTCCTAAATCCAAGTCAAGCCTAATGTTCATTCTAAAAATCCAAATTAAACTAACCTAAGTCTATATTAAATTTTAAGACTAAATCTAATCTAAACTATTTTTTGTTGGACTTTATTTTTATGACTTAAACTAATGGGAATTATACATAACTAGGCCTAAGAACTAATATTCTAAAAAAATATTAAAACTTCTGGAAAAATTATGAAAATTAAACTATAGGGACCTAATATTATCTATAACATTGTATTAAAAGGGATCCTAAAAAATCCTATTTTTTCTATGCCTAAAAATGATTATTTTCACCTAAGAATTAACCACTAATTTCTAAGGATTACACCACTAAAACCTAAGATAAAAGGTCCTAAAAAATCCACAAAAATTACCCTAAGTACTACTATGAGTCCTCTAATTACAGTAAAAAGAGTGGACTAAAAAAGTTACTGGAAAGTTAAAATATAAAATCTACAAAGTTGTATACAATTGAAGAAATCCATTAAAAAAAACACTTACATGAAAAAATCCAAATAAAATCAAAAATGCAGCAAAAACAGAAAAATAAAATGTCAACTATTTTTAATGTGAATTAAAAGCATCCTCAAATTTTTATGAAATTTTCTACTAATTTTGCTATTTTTTTATGAATTAATTTTTTAACTATATAAAACTATAAAAAAATGAAATCTAAAGCAAGGAATAAAAGGGGGTGGATTTAGTAGTATTTCTAGTGTTTTCTCTTAATGGGCTCAGAATGAAGGGGTGCGGATAGCAGGGACTTGAGGCCCATTTTCGTATAGAAGCCAGGGGAGGTGTAGGAAGCACTTTTTTATGTTGTTTTCTAAATGGGCTTATGAGAGGGGGTGCCGTTAACGAATTCCTAAGTCCATATGCTGAAAGCCTGAAGGTGCACGGGGGTTATTGTGTGACGGCGCACATGGAATTAAAACGGAGTGGTCCAACCGGACGGTGACAAGTGTCACCACCGGATTGGACCGAAGGGGAAGAATCTTGTCCTCTTAATTCCATAATCTTCCAACCAAATAAATAAATCCCTTAATGACATTTTAATTCTTTTTATCAGCTTTTAATAATTCCCTTTTAATTCTTTTTAATTCTTCTAATAATTCCAACCAAATAATTAACTCCCTTAATGACCTTTTATTCCCTTTAATCTTCATGCAATTAAAACAAAAAACCTTATGAATTTAAAACAAAATAAAGAACCTGCATAAAGGAGAACTCACGAACCCTAGGTCCCTTATCCCTCTTCTTCTCCGCCGCTGCAAACTATCTCCAGCACCGTCTCCCTTCACATCCTTCTTCATAAAACACTTCTTCTTCTTCTTCACAAAACAAGACCACGCTGTTATTCTTCAACACCACCGTCCTTAATCGATAACCCCCTTCCCTCATCTCCGATTCGTAAAAATGCCATCGGTACACTCTTCATCCCCCTCGAATCAAAGAGACGATGAGACATCTCGTCAATTGAGACCGACTCCTCCCTCAACTACAACCCTCCGTTTCCGCTCCGACAACAACGCAGTTTCCTCTTTCTCTCTCACCGAGTTCACAATGTCATCAAGCTCTCCAACACAATGCCACCGACGCACGTAGTCAATCTCTCATCAGTCTCGTCTCCATCTTGAAATCGAAATGCGTTATTGCCTCAGCCGCGGATCTGTAAGTCGATTTCGTCCGAAATGATGACTGGACGAAGATGAGGGAAGAAGAATCATCAAGAGTGAGAGAGGTTCAAAAGATGCGTATAGAATGAAGATGAAGATCGATGTCAAGGTGAAGAAGAGATTGGAACATTCTGCTTTCTTTCTTATTTTTCTGTTTCAGTGTGTGTCTGAGTTTGTTGTGAAAACTTGTTCAAATCATCAACAATGCAGGAAACAGATCAAACGCGTTGGCTTGACGTCGATAGAGACGTGAGATTTAGGTACAGACTCTTTGACTCACTCTTCTTTCTACGTTTGCGATGTTGTTCTTGGTTTCGAATCACGGCTTTGCAGATATGAATTTGTTGATGATTCGCTAAACAAAGAGATTCCGAACCTGATTTGTGATATGTTATTGACTGATTATCTTGATTTTGTAGATAATTGATGCAGAGGATTAATGGTAATGAAGATCGATGTCGCTTGTCAAAAATTCTTGCAAAGAGTTTTGTTGAATCCTGTTCTTGATTTTGCAGGTTGAAGATGATGATTGAGTTGCGAGAGCTGAAGATTGACGAGGATTGGTGGGAGATTGATGACTGATCCGTGAAGATTCCGTGAAGAGATGGTAAATATGGAGCGGATTGATGAAGCTGAGAAATGGAGAAGACTGAAAACAAATCGTACTGCCCATGGCCTCATTGACATAAACTCTGAATCGCCATCCTGTACTTCATCTTCCTGAACTTTTTGTTGTGATTTTCTGCTTGACTCTCTTGCTGCAATACGTTGTTGCAGTGTCTAAATGCTTATGATTCTGAGTTGCAGCTTAAATTGATGAAGACTTGATATTGAGGATGAAGGGTGCATCCATTGAAGAGAAGTGAAAGAGATTCAAGATGGGCAAGGTTTGAAGGTGAATGCAGTTGAAGGAGTTCCAGAAGAGGGATTCTTGTTGGAGTTCTTGATCCCTTTTGCAGGTTTGAGGCTGGTGGAGATTTACTGATGTAGAAGGTGAAGAATAGTGATGTCGAAAATTGAAGCTGAAGAGTGGTGAAACTGATGGTGACGGAGGAGAGGCCAATGGTGGCAGGAGGTTATGTTGTGAAGAAGAGTTTGATAAATTGTGAGAAGAAAAGATCAATGGAGTGGGGTTGAGAGGGAGAAGCTGAGATAGATGAATGAATGGTTGGGAGAGACTGAAGAGGCTGGAGAAGTTGTGAGGAAATGGTGAGAAGATTGAAGAAGAGATGAAGATTGAGATTGTGAGGGTTTTTTTTGTGTAGAAAAAATTTATTGAAGAAAGATGGTCCTGATTTATAGAAGATGAATCCAGTTCCTGTATGTAATCTCAGATGAGTATTCTAGAAGCAATCGGTTAGGAAGTTTCTGTTTTTTTGTTAAAATTCTGTTAGGAGTCTGTTATAGCTTTTTTGGTAATGATTGGATATGAACTTGGAGTTCTGTTTTTCTGTTTTGGATTGGTTAAATAACAACTTTGTAACTGATAGAATTTCACTTCCTTTCTCTTGAATACTCTTCAGTTTTTCTTACTGATTCTAATTTCTTTTGATGTTATGCAGAATTACTGTGCTGATACCTACATTCTGTGGTGTGAACAATATTGATAAAGTCATGCAGTATTTTGATGTGATGTTGAGTTCTGGATGCTCGTCGGACGAGATTATTTACTATAGTTTGATATCTGGTTTAACAATTGCTGGAAAGATGGATGATGCTAGATGGAAGGTTGTAAAGTTGAAAGAAAACTGAGAAGAGGTTGAAAATTGTAATATGAATTGATAGGAAAAGAAAATGCTTCTGAATTTTTCTGTCACCGTCCGGTTACCATCAACTGTGTTTTTTTTTGTGTAATATTCTCTGTATCTTTTTCATCGTTTTTCAGTTAGAACTTTTATCTCAGAATTTGCTGGTGTAAGCTTTCTTCAGTTTTTTGTATTTGGAGATTTTACCCGTTTCATTTGGATACATGCGATGTTTATTGTTGTGGTTTTGAAAGCGCCTACTGTGGACTTATAATCCATTTTGAATTCTAAGATTAATAAAAGAAGCTTTCCAATAATAATAATGTAGCATTTTGAATTTTAAATTCCAAATCTTGTAGAATTTAAGATTCGTTTGAACTTTGCACACTCCTGGGATCCCGCCACTTGTGCACATCAGTTGGATGCAACCTAACTTTGTACTGAATTTCCAAAATCAATCCAAATACCTAATATTAACATGTTGCTTCTTGAGAATATCGATCCTTTTACACATCTTGAATTTGAATCAAACTTCAAATCCAATCAAACTTGAGTTCTTAATGAAACCCTAACTACATTCTCAAATCCTCATTAACTTGCATTGCAAGTACCAAGCAACCAAAAACTAAGAAAACCACCATTCCCTGATCACAATGAAATTCTTAATAAAAAATATTTACAAACTCGGCCATTAACAAAAACTTGGATTCTTCTTGAGATGCACATTGACTGCAAAAATAACTTGACATCAGAGCCATAATCCGATGATCTTTAATCGGAACACGATATGCGGAAAACCTAATCTCATGATCTCAATTGATGAAAGTCCTTCCATGAATAATAACACCAACCCTCTTCGAGATGTACACTGATAATAATGAAATGAACAGCCTGAGATATTGAAAGGAAATAAACCCTTAATTCACACCGTTACCCTCCTAAATCAACGCTTTTGAACCATCCTCTAAATAAAGAAAACCATGAGCTTGATAATCCTCTGAATAGGAAAATGCTTTCGATGATGTGAACTCAGCATTTGCTTCATCTTGAGCTAAATAGCCAGATAGATCACCTATGAATATGAGAGTTCAAGTTACAAGAAACAATCTCTGATCACATGCCTTAAGGATCCATGAAATGCATGATTATGATGTTAATGACCTAATGGAATATGCAAATGGAATGCAAAGCGTAAATCCAGTTAAGGTAAAAAAGAATGAGGGCAAATTTTGAGGTATTATAGCTGCCCCTATTCAATCATCTGCAGACCTGAACGAATAATTGCAACAGCTTTTAGACGTTCAAGGTATGGAGTGATTGAATACTCGAATAAAACCTGAAAATTTGCACACTGAGGGTAATGGAAATGCCATTCGCCCATTTATTTATTTATGTATTTTTTGTTTTTGACCTCTGAATAGGTAGCGAAAATAGAACCAGGTGGGAATATGCTGGGAAGAATGCCATCCTCGAATGACCACTCACACGGGATCCTCGGATCCAGTACTAAAAACCATCCCTGAATAGAAACGCGATAGTATATCGGCCGCGGGCGATAACCATCGACAACAAAGACTGACCTCGGACAGACTTTGCAAAAGAGACAAACTGACCTCGATCAATAAGCTCAAAAAGTGAACTACTATCCTCGAATAATAGCCACACAACAAGACCAACCGCAGAAGGACTTGAAGAAAAGAAATGTCATCCTCGAATGACAAATCAAAAGATCCTCGGATCTAACACGAAACCATCCTCGAATGGAGACGCAAAGGTATACCAGCCTTGACTGATAACCAAACACAAAGCTGACCTCAGACAGACTTTGCAAAAGAGACAAACTGACCTCAATCAATAAGCTCTAAAAAGTGAACTACTATCCTCGAATAATAGCCACAACAACAAGACCAACCTCGGAAGGACTTGAAGAAAAGAAATGCCATCCTCGAATGACAAATCAAAAGATCCTCGGATCTAATACGAAACCATCCTCGAATGGAGACGCAAAGGTATACCGGACGCAGGCGGTAACCAGAAACAAAGAAAATAGGACAAGATGGAACGGGATCGTTGTACTTAAACGAGGGCCCAAGCAAACAGAATCATTGTACTTAAATGATAACCTGAGACGCGATCGTTGTACTTAAACGGAGACGCAAAAAAAATGAGACTGTTGTACTGAAACAAGACTCAAAGACGAGACCATTGTACTTAAATGGAGACTCGAAAGGAACGGGATCATTGTACTTAAACGAGAGCCCAAGACGCGACCGTTGTACTGAAACGGGGACGCGAAAAAATGAGACTGTTGTACTGAAACAAGACTCAAAGACGAGACCATTGTACTTAAATGGAGACTCGAGAGGAACGGGATCGTTGTACTTAAACGAGAGCCCAAGACGCGACCGTTGTACTGAAACGGGGACGCGAAAAAATGAGACTGTTGTACTGAAACAAAACTCAAAGACGAGACCATTGTACTTAAATGGAGACTCGAAAGGAATGGGATCGTTGTACTTAAACGAGAGCCCGAGACGCGACCGTTGTACTGAAACGGAGACGCGAAGAAATGAGACTGTTGTACTGAAACAAGACTCAAAGACGAGACCATTGTACTTAAATGGAGACTCGAAAGGAATGGGATCGTTGTACTTAAACGAGAGCCCAAGACGCGACCGTTGTACTGAAACGGAGACGCGAAAAGATGAGACTGTTGTACGGAAACATGACTCAAAGACGAGACCATTGTACTTAAATGGAGACTCGAAAGGAATGAGATCGTTGTACTTAAACGAGAGCCCGAGACGCGACCGTTGTACTGAAACGGAGACGCGAAGAAATGAGACTGTTGTACTGAAACAAGACTCAATTGGGGATGGCAACAAGACTTGGTGGAAGCATCCACCCTGGGAAATGAAGTTATATTCTGTGGGTAACACTTCAATCTGATTGGAGATGTAACGGGTCTTATGTAATATACCTCAAAACTGGCCCATGCTGGTATGCATATGTTTGGATTTATGGCGTAATGCTCCATGACGATGGAAATGCTATGCTTTGGAGGATGCAAATGTAATGATGATTACTAAATGCAAATGCAAATGAGATCTCCTGATAAGGAGACTGCAGGTATCCCAGATGGCTTGACTGGGGAGAGCTGATGATCACTGCATTGATCTGATCCATCCTGATGAGGAAGAGACAACTCTGCGGGGAAAGTTTTCAATAATACACCGACTCTGAATAGCCGCCATTGCCAAAAATAAATTGGACTTTGAGATTGGAGTGCCAAGACCCTGCTGGAGATGGACCCTTCTTGAACTCTGGTGGGGAAGTGAGGACCTCCTGACTTGGCTGGGAACCAAAGGCATGACACCGCTGAGGGAGCAAACTGCTGGGGAGGAATGACACTCCTTATACTGCTAAGAATTGCCCCTGTATTGAGGGGAAGTCTCTGCTTGGGGAGGACACCAACTTTCTGTTGCCTTATTGAGAGATTTCAACTTCCACCTCTAATGGGGATGATGGAGGATGTCAATGATAAAGCTTCCCGCTGAAGATAAGAGCTCAAGTTGCCACTTGCTGGGGATAAGAGATAAATCCTCTCATGTTGTGAATGAGAGATGGAAGGCGTCTCATGCTGGGGATGAGAGACAATGATATCCTTCTGCTCAAAAAGTAACCTTCCATTTGCCGCACTACTGGAGAAGGGATTGTCTAATGAGACTTGCTAAGGAATTTTGATCAATGAAGCTTGCTGATGAAAAAAAACTCTTGAAGTATTGTGCTGACAATGGCTTTGCTTCCAGCCTCTAGGTTGATAGATCGCAACTAACCATGATTGAATAATGGTTCTCTGAAATTTTCAACTCGACTCAGATTAAGGTCTATCGGAAGAAAATGTCTCAAGAGGATTTTACAGAAAACATGACATACGAAATGCCTCAGTGTCTTCAAACTCTTGGAGAGATTCGTCGGATCTCGAAATAACTTCCCCAGACAGCATGGCCTGTGCAAGAATTTTCCTCGCGAGGATTCATGAAAAACCTCATATCACTGTGAGATAGTGTGTCCTAGTATTTTAGACCTTGGGTAGGTGCTTCTAATTAACCGTCTTCAGGAGAAAGTGACTTCTCATGCTCTTGTGGTGGCCTGCTCCAGTACAAGTCTTGAAGTGATCACCTCTGAATGACTGCGCTTTGAAGGAAACACCCAGATCAACTGTTCTTTGAGAGATTGGATCTCGAAGTAATTGCCCCAGTTTGGCTAAAATTTGAATAATGCTTCCGCCTGATGGCTCTTTGAGAGATTTGAATCTCGAAGTGATTGCCCCAGCTTGGCTGAACTTTGAAGAGATTGCTCGACATGATTTCCCCAGATTAGTTGGCTCTTACCACGACTGCTGGGAAAGTCCCTACTCAATGGAGTTTTCTTGAAAAGTGCACCTCGACAGATTGTCCTTTGGATGTTTCAGACTTCTCAACTTGGCAAGATTAAATCTTCTGGACTGAGATTCCGTAAATGGACTTTTATGATGCCAAACAAATGTATGCAAGCAGAAAATGTTTATTTTGAGAATGAAAATTCTAATGCAACACACATGTTAATTTTGAAGTTTTACTGAAAAAGATGTCGCAAACCTTTGTGAGCGAATCACTGGTTAAGATACGACATTAATTTTTGAATAATAGAAAGCATGCACGTGCAACACCAACAAATATCTTTCAACACCACTCATAGGAGTCAGGAACGCGGTCTCGTGGTAGTACGCTCTCAAAAATAACCCTGTTTCAGTTAGGACTTTTGAGGGTTGTATCGTGGCCTGGTTCACGGTTATAGAAACAAAAGATATAGGCTCGAAATTTATTTGTGCCCACCCATCTTCGTGATGTTCTCCATTCCTATTTTCAGCTAGCTTTCACAAGCGCTCACTTCTCAAAAAGGGTTTTGTGATGGTTGAGGAACCAATTACACTAACGGTTTAAGCACCACTCAGGTTGTTGTTTGGAGTCAGTCATCCCTTCGTCTTTCGTGTCTGTATCACACGACTTTGTTCTTGTTCAAGGATCTTTATTGTAATCCTTTTCGTCTTTCACTTTTTCATTCCTTTTCTTTATCCCTAACTTTTGCCTGGACTGATTCTTGTGAATCTTTGATTGTGAAGTCCAGCGGGATGCCCTAATTTTTGCCTAAGTCGCTTGTTTTCAAGTTTCGACTTAGCGGGCTTTCTCATTCATTTTTTTTTTCAATTCTTTTTTTTTTTTGAACAAATCGTGTGACACTGTTTGTCTTGAATGCTTTGCGAGGGTCGTGACTGTCTCACTTCTCGGTTGTTGAGGGATAACCATTGTGGTTTCCGGTCTTTAGACCTCTTGATTGGTATAACCATTGTGGTTTCTGGTCATTGGACCTCTTGATTTGGTACAACGAAAGGCAATGGATCCTCAGATGTGCACTTCTTTTTGAAATTTGAACGATCGGTCCAACTAGCTGACACCTACCCTGCCCCTGGGTTAAATGCAAGGGTTTTTTCATGCGAAAAGAAACTCCTACTTCAAGGCTCAAATGGGTTGGCGAGGGTCTATCTCCCTTATATCTCCGGTGTTTATGATTTGAAACAATGCTTGTACATCGTCAACAGGGTCTTTCTCAAAAGCGAACAATTAGAGTTTTTGCGTTTTCATTTCGTCATCCTCCCTGATAGAGTTTAAGCACAACAGTTGGTATTGCAATGCACATACACAAAATCATGAGTGAATACGAATGGATTACTTCAAGAAAAACATGTGCATTTTATTATGGTTAACATTCAAAAACAAATAAGTTTCATGCATGCATACAAATGTTTAAACAAACAATATAAACTACAAATGAAAATGCAGTAAAGAAGCTGAACATTGCCGTCGTTGAGGAGACTTGACTCCGTCTGGACTTATTGCTTCTGAAGACGCCTTTGCAAATTGGGAGACCCATTTGATGAGGAGACTTCAATATATGAGCAGACTTTCTGACACGATGACCTTTGAGTCGATCAAATTCGGGAACTTGTCTTCACTTTTGCCTCTGAATGACTTGCAATCTTCAATTAACAGGCCAGGTGCCCCAGAATGGTAATCGTACTTGGCATTGAAACCCCCAAAGAGGCTTTGTCGGAGATGATCCTGATGCAATTAGCCCAACCACTCCGAATTTTCATAAGTGAGGAAACTTGTTGCACGTACGACATCAGAATATGATCAAACTTCTTCTCAAGTTGTTTTGGACCTTACCCGTATTCTCTGCCCCTAGGATTCTCTTGGGAAGCTCCGGTCAGATGTTGACAAATGACATCTGGAGGGAAAAGGTTGATAAATGAAGTTGATAAATAAAGTTGCTCGGAAAGATCTTCACGATCTCCTGCCTACGTATCTCCATTGACCAATGGAGAATCAGAGCAGCGTAGTTCCCCTCAATAGGGATGAAAATAGCTTCGTTCAAAATTTCCATAACCAAACTCATCTGAGTCTTCATCTGGTTGACTTCCTTTTTCAGCAGTTTCTGATTCCGAAATAAAGCTTGCACCTTTTCCTGAATTGCCCCAGCTGGGTCTTCCTTCGATTACCTCCGCCTGGAGTTGCTTCAAATATATACCTTGATGAATGTGATTCAAGTTGTCCATTCTGATGAGAAATCAAGTCAGGAAAAGAATTATCTGTCTCTGAACACCTGTCAAGAATGCAAGGATGTATGCAAATGCCATGTTCAATTATTTCTGAGGAATCTATCTGCTTTAATTCAAGTTTTGATACAGAAAAATCCAACAACATGATTCAGATATGTGATCCTCGGAAATAACTGAACATGTATGCAAAAATGCTATGATGTCATGTATGCAACAGACGTGTGATCAATGGTGTGATGTTGGTGTTGAGCAGTGAACCAACTGTTTGTATAGAACCCCAATAACGGCACCATCTCTGTATAGAACCCCATAACTGAGAACCCAATAACTGTAGAACTGGATCACATAATAGAATAGTCACTGATGGTGTTGAAGTTGAACAACGAGCCAAGTATCTGTGGAGAGTCACAATATCAAGGTCATAATGGTAATCACAGTAACAATTTCTCTGAATAGAAATCCCAGATCTCAGAATCAAAGAACCATAGAGCACTGAACAATACTGGCAAAGTGGGTATGTTGAAGTTTAGGGTTCCTGCAAACCTGTAAACCCCTCCCAATCTCACGGGTGTGCTACTCGGGTCAACATCACGGACTCTCAAAACCGAATAGCAATAATACGTTCACCATTTCCGAGAAATGGCTCATGACCAAATCAGGGAATCGGTTTGGCATTATGTACTAATCAGGGAGGCCTCAGCCGAGTCCAAGGAAACAAGCATCCCTCATTGGTACCCAACTTCAAGCACTGAATCGAGAAACAATAGTACATTCATCCCGAAGGGTACAATACTACCGTCATACGAACAGTTTGCCTTGACTGGATTCCTATGAGAGAACCAGGCCATCCTATGTGAGTTCCCAGTGGACCCTCGGATGTGAGTGGGTTTGCCAACAAATGTGGTCTGCCACTGTCATTACTAGAGATGGTTGTTTCCACTAAGGTTCTCAATGATCGGTCCCCAGATGCACATAACTATCAAGGTCCTATCCCGAAGTGGAGGAAATCCCCACACAAGATATTTCCAAGACAGTCGCAATCTGGGCGTGAAACACATCGCCACTCATCATGTCACATGCGAGTACAATATGTCCACTCTAATCCTAGGGTGCACTCAAGCCGGGTACTTGGCTTATCTCTCAGAAACAATATCACCCGAACCCACCAAACAGAAAACCAGTCCAGACAGTCCAGTATGATATACATGATGCAAAAAATAAATACTGAAAACTGTAAATAAAGCTGTAAACAAAAGCGGTAAACAAACAACAATACAATATAACAAGCCACAACAAACAAACATCACCCAAAGAAAAAGAAACAAACAAGCGCTAGGAGAGACTCACAAGGGAACCAGAGATCATCTGGTGTGCAGTCCCCAGCAGAGTCGCCAGCTGTCGCTCCCGGGATTTTCATCCTAGTACAAACGCGAAAGTGGCGCGGAAAAGGTAGAGTCGCCAGCCATACATTTTTATCCCGAAAGAATGGGAAAGGTAATGTTGCACAAACCTGAAGAAGAAGGAAAGGACAAGGTCCTGCAAACCAAAGATCTGAGTTCGGGACTCGGTTACGAACTGGGAAGGTATTAGCACCCCAGATCGTCCGTCGTACCCGACGAGATCCACGCTTGCTTGCTTGTTTCAAAGGGTGAGAAAATAATTGTTGTTGAATAAAACCGCTAACTGGAATGGAAATGAGAAATGAAAAAGAACTAAAATAAGAAAATGGAAAGAAATGGGGAAATGTAGGGAAAATAAAGAGTGTGCTCGAACGGGCCCTACCCCGCTGCCTACGTACCTCATCGGGATAATGAGGATCAGAGTCGACGTAGTTCGCCTAACCTAGGCGGGAACTATTTGTTTGTGTTTTTTATGCTGGAACTGCGTATGTCTATGCTCAGGTGTTGCAGGCTCGTCTGGTACGAGTGCGTTTACCGTCTTGCATGTGAGACAAGTCATCGCGAGTTCGCGTTGTGAGTGAATGAGATGAGAAAGAAGTTCCCGCAGGATAGTCGCTTATTGTTTGTTTTTGTCTTTTAAAAGAAGTGTTTTGAATTTGTTTGTGAACGGTCTTGTACTAAGACATATCCATCGCGGTGAGTATTTACACCTCGCCCCGAAACAGGACGCGTATAAACACTCCGCAACAAAATCTCGTGTCGTACAAGATTGTTCGGTTTTTATTAAGTGTTTTATTGCTTTTCTTTTGAGATGAGAAAGAAAGACTCAAATCGATAAAATGACAAAATCTAATGGGAACTAAGACTCAATCCTAAGTTAATTGATTTATTTACAAGAGATCCTATGGTTTGTGAAGTTTTCTAAGCCTAATGAGAAGCTAGAAACTACTAGAATTCAACTTACTTCCTAATGAAGTTAAGTTGATTCTAAGAACAATGGGGAAGCCTATACAAGTTATAAAATCAAGTACTAAGGCAAAAACAATAAAATTGGACATAAGAAATAAAATTCTAAAAATGCATTAAAGGCATGAATTAAAAAAATAGTCCTATTTTATTTATTCTAATGAAAATGAAAATGAAACTTTAAACCTAAGTCCTAAATCCAAGTCAAGCCTAATGTTCATTCTAAAAATCCAAATTAAACTAACCTAAGTCTATATTAAATTTTAAGACTAAATCTAATCTAAACTATTTTTTGTTGGACTTTATTTTTATGACTTAAACTAATGGGAATTATACATAACTAGGCCTAAGAACTAATATTCTAAAAAAATATTAAAACTTCTGGAAAAATTATGAAAATTAAACTATAGGGGCCTAATATTATCTATAACATTGTATTAAAAGGGATCCTAAAAAATCCTATTTTTTCTATGCCTAAAAATGATTATTTTCACCTAAGAATTAACCACTAATTTCTAAGGATTACACCACTAAAACCTAAGATAAAAGGTCCTAAAAAATCCACAAAAATTACCCTAAGTACTACTATGAGTCCTCTAATTACAGTAAAAAGAGTGGACTAAAAAAGTTACTGGAAAGTTAAAATATAAAATCTACAAAGTTGTATACAATTGAAGAAATCCATTAAAAAAAACACTTACATGAAAAAATCCAAATAAAATCAAAAATGCAGCAAAAACAGAAAAATAAAATGTCAACTATTTTTAATGTGAATTAAAAGCATCCTCAAATTTTTATGAAATTTTCTACTAATTTTGCTATTTTTTATGAATTAATTTCTTAACTATATAAAACTATAAAAAAATGAAATCTAAAGCAAGGAATAAAAGGGGGTGGATTTAGTAGTATTTCTAGTGTTTTCTCTTAATGGGCTCAGAATGAAGGGGTGCGGATAGCAGGGACTTGAGGCCCATTTTCGTATAGAAGCCAGGGGAGGTGTAGGAAGCACTTTTTTATGTTGTTTTCTAAATGGGCTTATGAGAGGGGGTGCCGTTAACGAATTCCTAAGTCCATATGCTGAAAGCCTGAAGGTGCACGGGGGTTATGTGACGGCGCACATGGAATTAAAACGGAGTTGTCCAACCGGACGGTGACAAGTGTCACCGCCGGATTGGACCGAAGGGGAAGAATCTTGTCCTCTTAATTCCATAATCTTCCAACCAAATAAATAAATCCCTTAATGACCTTTTAATTCTTTTTATCAGCTTTTAATAATTCCCTTTTAATTCTTTTTAATTCTTCTAATAATTCCAACCAAATAATTAACTCCCTTAATGACCTTTTATTCCCTTTAATCTTCATGCAATTAAAACAAAAAACCTTATGAATTTAAAACAAAATAAAGAACCTGCACAAAGGAGAACTCACGAACCCTAGGTCCCTTATCCCTCTTCTTCTCCGCCGCTGCAAACTATCTCCAGCACCGTCTCCCTTCACATCCTTCTTCATAAAACACTTCTTCTTCTTCTTCACAAAACAAGATCACGCCGTTCTTCTTCAACACCACCGTCCTTAATCGATAACCCCCTTCCCTCATCTCCGATTCGGAAAAATGCCATCGGTACACTCTTCATCCCCCTCGAATCAAAGCGACGATGAGACATCTCGTCAATTGAGACCGACTCCTCCCTCAACTACAACCCTCCGTTTCCGCTCCGACAACAACGCAGTTTCCTCTTTCTCTCTCACCGAGTTCGCAATGTCATCAAGCTCTCCAACACAATGCCACCGACGCACGTAGTCAATCTCACATCAGTCCCGTCTCCATCTTGAAATCGAAATGCGTTATTGCCTCAGTCGCGGATCTGTAAGTCGATTTCGTCCGAAATGATGACTGGACGAAGATGAGGGAAGAAGAATCATCAAGAGTGAGAGAGGTTCAAAAGCTCCGTATAGAATGAAGATGAAGATCGATGTCAAGGTGAAGAAGAGATTGGAACATTCTGCTTTCTTTCTTATTTTTCTGTTTCAGTGTGTGTCTGAGTTTGTTGTGAAAACTTGTTCAAATCATCAACAATGCAGGAAACAGATCAAACGCGTTGGCTTGACGTCGATAGAGACGTGAGATTTAGGTACAGACTCTTTGACTCACTCTTCTTTCTACGTTTGCGATGATGTTCTTGGTTTCGAATCACGGCTTTGCAGATATGAATTTGTTGATGATTCGCTAAACAAAGAGATTCCGAACCTGATTTGTGATATGCTATTGACTGATTATCTTGATTTTGCAGATAATTGATGCAGAGGATTAATGGTAATGAAGATCGATGCCGCTTGTCAAAAATTCTTGCAAAGAGTTTTGTTGAATCTTGTTCTTGATTTTGCAGGTTGAAGATGATGATTGAGTTGCGAGAGCTGAAGATTGACGAGGATTGGTGGGAGATTGATGACTGATCCGTGAAGATTCCGTGAAGAGATGGTAAATATGGAGCGGATTGATGAAGCTGAGAAATGGAGAAGACTGAAAACAAATCGTACTGCCCATGGCCTCATTGACATAAACTCTGAATCGCCATCCTGTACTTCATCTTCCTGAACTTTTTGTTGTGATTTTCTGCTTGACTCTCTTGCTGCAATACGTTGTTGCAGTGTCTAAATGCTTATGATTCTGAGTTGCAGCTTAAATTGATGAAGACTTGATATTGAGGATGAAGGGTGCATCCATTGAAGAGAAGTGAAAGAGATTCAAGATGGGCAAGGTTTGAAGGTGAATGCAGTTGAAGGAGTTCCAGAAGAGGGATTCTTGTTGGAGTTCTTGATCCCTTCTGCAGGTTTGAGGCTGGTGGAGATTTACTGATGTAGAAGGTGAAGAATAGTGATGTCGAAAATTGAAGCTGAAGAGTGGTGAAACTGATGGTGACGGAGGAGAGGCCAATGGTGGCAGGAGGTTATGTTGTGAAGAAGAGTTTGATAAATTGTGAGAAGAAAAGATCAATGGAGTGGGGTTGAGAGGGAGAAGCTGAGATAGATGAATGAATGGTTGGGAGAGACTGAAGAGGCTGGAGAAGTTGTGAGGAAATGGTGAGAAGATTGAAGAAGAGATGAAGATTGAGATTGTGAGGGTTTTTTTTTGTGTAGAAAAAATTTATTGAAGAAAGATGGTCCTGATTTATAGAAGATGAATCCAGTTCCTGTATGTAATCTCAGATGAGTATTCTAGAAGCAATCGGTTAGGAAGTTTCTGTTTTTTTGTTAAAATTCTGTTAGGAGTCTGTTATAGCTTTTTTGGTAATGATTGGATATGAACTTGGAGTTCTGTTTTTCTGTTTTGGATTGGTTAAATAACAACTTTGTAACTGATAGAATTTCACTTCCTTTCTCTTGAATACTCTTCAGTTTTTCTTACTGATTCTAATTTCTTTTGATGTTATGCAGAATTACTGTGCTGATACCTACATTCTGTGGTGTGAACAATATTGATAAAGTCATGCAGTATTTTGATGTGATGTTGAGTTCTGGATGCTCGCCGGACGAGATTATTTACTATAGTTTGATATCTGGTTTAACAATTGCTGGAAAGATCGATGATGCTAGATGGAAGGTTGCAAAGTTGAAAGAAAACTGAGAAGAGGTTGAAAATTGTAATATGAATTGATAGGAAAAGAAAATGCTTCTGAATTTTTCTGTCACCATCCGATTACCATCAACTGTGTTTTTTTTGTGTAATATTCTCTGTATCTTTTTCATCGTTTTTCAGTTAGAACTTTTATCTCGGAATTTGCTGGTGTAAGCTTTCGTCAGTTTTTTGTATTTGGAGATTTTACCCGTTTCATTTGGATACATGCGATGTTTATTGTTGTGGTTTTGAAAGCGCCTACTGTGGATTTATAATCCATTTTGAATTCTAAGATTAATAAAAGAAGCTTTCCAATAATAATAATGTAGCATTTTGAATTTTAAATTCCAAATCTTGTAGAATTTAAGATTCGTTTGAACTTTGCACACTCTTGGGATCCCGCCACTTGTGCACATCAGTTGGATGCAACTTAACTTTGTACTGAATTTCCAAAATCAATCCAAATACCTAATATTAACATGTTGCTTCTTGAGAATATCGATCCTTTTACACATCTTGAATTTGAATCAAACTTCAAATCCAATCAAACTTGAGTTCTTAATGAAACCCTAACTACATTCTCAAACCCTTATTAACTTGCATTGCAAGTACCAAGCAACCAAAAACTAAGAAAACCACCATTCCCTGATCACAATGAAATTCTTAATAAAAAATATTTACAAACTCGACCATTAACAAAAACCTGGATTCTTCTTGAGATGCACATTGACTGCAAAAATAACTTGACATCAGAGCCATAATCCGATGATCTTTAATCGGAACACGATATGCGGAAAACCTAATCTCATGATCTCAATTGATGAAAGTCCTTCCATGAATAATAACACCAACCCTCTTCGAGATGTACACTGATAATAATGAAATGAACAGCCTGAGATATTGAAAGGAAATAAACCCTTAATTCACACCGTTACCCTCCTAAATCAACGCTTTTGAACCATCCTCTAAATAAAGAAAACCATGAGCTTGATAATCCTCTGAATAGGAAAATGCTTTCGATGATGTGAACTCAGCATTTGCTTCATCTTGAGCTAAATAGCCAGATAGATCACCTATGAATATGAGAGTTCAAGTTACAAGAAACAATCTCTGATCACATGCCTTAAGGATCCATGAAATGCATGATTATGATGTTAATGACCTAATGGAATATGCAAATGGAATGCAAAGCGTAAAGCCAGTTAAGGTAAAAAAGAATGCGGGCAAATTTTGAGGTATTACAGGTGGTTGACGCTGTTGTTGTAGAAAGTCTCAGAGAAGACGAAGTCGAGCATGATATAAGATGGATAAAAAATGCAAATGGGTTATGCATTGTCCTATTTATATGCATCCTCAGGCACGTGCACGGGCATGCACGACCTGGGAACATGCAACAACACCGTTATTACCTACAGTAAACATCATTACGCATTTAACCATTGATCTCCATGTGCGACAGGCATGCCACGATACCCAAATTGCTTCGAGCATACATTCAGACGGTCATACCTCAAAAGGAATACTGACCATATAGTCCATTCCCTAGGATGATGAGTTGCCCTTAAGACATCACTTTTACGACCATAAGCAACAACTTAAGGGGCTTATGTTCCGGACTGGCCCAATGACTAGGCATGGCCCAATCCATTCCTGCATCCAGGACAACCTAATAGTCCAAATTCAGCCCATTAAGGTCAAGGGAACCAGTTTTTCCTCTGCCCCTTAGTTGAGGAGAGATGAACGACCATTTGTGCCCTCCTCTGCATCTTTGCTCGAAATTCATGGGACGGTCATCCATAAATGACCCCGGAATACTCCTGCCTGGTATCACACTTTTCCCGACAGAATGGCTAGTTCAAGCAGGAATCCAATGGCTAGTTTCTGGCAGTTACCTATTTTTTGGGGATTTTCAATATATGCCCAAAATAGGGACCAATGGCCAAGCAATGGGGGTATTATATAAACCCTCCCACACGGAAGGGCTAGATATCCAATATTCACTCTAAAAATACTTTATCTTGTACTTGCCTTATTCTCTCCTCGGTACATACTTTAGCAACAAAGTGCCTTGTAGGTACACCCCATCCTCTTCTTGACAATCCAGCACCGTCAACACAGTATGTGGCCCGCTCAAGGTTCTGATCAACTGAAAAGATCAAGATCTATAATGTGTTGTCTAACAACGAACGAGATCCCTTTACATGAGATAGAGGCAAAGAAAGTCCAAAATCACACAGAAAAATACACCATGGTGTATGGGAAGATCTATGAGATGGGTAGGTCTTCCTCATGCTAATATGTCAGGGGGGCAAGATCACTTTGGTTATCATAGATCTCTACCAAAGAACATGCAACAATCATATTGGCGGGCAATCTATTACCCATAAGTTATTGAGGGTAGATTATTATTGGCCCGCTCTGATGAAGAATAATGCAAATTTGTCAGAAAATATGACAAGTGCTAGAGATATTCTAACCTACACCACGTGTCGGCTGAAACTTTTCATTCTGTCACATCGTTATGGTCGTTTTAATAGAGGGGCATGAACATATTAGACAATGTAACACAATTTGTCAGCTCATATGTGGTAGATTTCTTCCAGCACCTAGGAATATAAAAAATTAATCTCAGTCATTCATGCACAGGCGAACGAGCATGCCTAATCAGTAAACAAGGTGATATTAGGTGGAATAAAGAAAAAACTAGATGACATAAAAGGTTTGCAGGTTGAACAAGTTCATGAGGCATTGTGGTTGTGTCACACCACTCCTCATTCAACTATCAAATATACTATATTTAGAATTGTATACGGTGTTGTTGTAATGCTACCATACGTGATTAACATGCCTACATGGAGGCTTGCTTAGTTCATCAAATAGGATAAGGAGACAAAACTTAGATGTGAAGTTGACCTGATTGATGAGACTCGGGATGTCGCCCATTTCATGGAATTTGTCGTGAAACAAAGGGTCGTTAGAAGATACAACTCTAAAATGGTACCAATGGAAATGAAGGAGGTTTACCTCGTGCTTAGGTAGGTGTTTGTGTCGGCTCCTATGGGGAAATTGCAACCTAACTTGGAAGACCCATATCTTTTATGTCAGAAACTACCTCATGGTGCATACAAACTTAAGGAGCTAATTCAATTACTCATCCTAAGTGCTTTAAACTCAGTTAATCTAAGATACTACTATAATTAATCCTGTATTATTTCTAGTTTAATAAGGCGAGATGCTTTGGCCCATCAATGTATGAACTATCCCAACATTTTGATCTTTTCAAATATCAGGTATAAGGTGGAAGTTTCCCCCACAAGGTTAAAGGTTTTTAACGAGGTGTCTTATCTTAAGAATTATCCAAACAATGAGGTTGGATGTATTAAAATTTGGAGTTTTAATTAAGTATTCTTGCCGCCCAAAAAGGATATTAAATGTTAGTATCCTTGCCGCACACGAGACATTAAATATTGGAACTTCAATGAAGTATCCTTGTCACCCGCACGGTTAATAAATGCTGAAAATTCAATGAAGTAACCTTGTCACACATGAGACTATTAAATGCTAGAACTTTAATGAATTATTCTTGTCTCCCATAAGGCTATTGAATAATGGAACTTCAATGAAGTTTACTTTCCGCCCACGAGACTATTGAATTCTATAATTTCAACGAAGTGTCTTTATAGCCAATTATGCTATTGAATGATGCAACTTCATTTAAGTATCATTGTCACCCTAAAAGGTTATATGCTTGTTAAACTCTCACTAAAAGATCATTGTCGTCGTATCAGACGACTTACTATAGGAATTCTTTCTAAAGTAGAATCAACTCACCCATAAGCAAATCTTAAGGGACTCGCTCCATGCAAGGCTTGAGGGGGATTGTCTCATAAGGGAAATCTAGTTAGTATATGAAACATAAAGAATATGCCTAAAATATTATTAAAACTACGAAGAAATAAATCCAAAAGAGATAATGTAAATCACTATAAATATAGAATGTTTTCATTAATAAGTTGAATGCCTAAAAAAGGTAGTAATATAATTGATAAAAAGTAAACCAAAAACACAAAAGGGTTTTCATTCAAGAAGGGAATGATTCCTTGTCTTTTGAACTCGCTAAAGCATACTAGAGGGACTCGCCCTAAGATTCGCTTGAAGGACTCACAAAATCTTAAAACAGTATATATGGTTAGGATAAATCATTTTTCCCTTTGCATGACCTCATGTTTGAGAGTATATGGAATGGGATAATTTTTCTAGGTCATGATAAAGGTAACCCATAAGAAAGTCATAAAGATCTAGGTACATTAACATCAAGCAAGTAGCCATCCGAAATATATCTATCAATTATCTAATTAGGGTTCGACTGCCCAAAGTGAATTGGTTGATAGGGTCTGGGTCGAAACCCACGCTTAACACCACCTATAACACATGTTTACAAGGTGGACGAGTAATAACGGTCATGAGAATAAGTCAATGAGGAATAATTGCTTCATTCATGATGGAACGAGAATCCTCTCATTTGTTCCATGTTTTGGGGGTTAAGGAACTTGTTACTAACTCTTCTACCCAAGTCCAAATGACTCTTATATATACCTGATTTAAGAACGACAAAAGGATGCCAAAAATTCCCTTATAAACACGTACAAGAGATATCTATAACCCTTATATGGGAGAGCTCTCAACACACTACAAACCCTAAAACCTCAGGCAACCTTACACAATAAAGGATTTGAAGGTGTGAGAAAAACACAAGAAAGGGGGGTTGAATTGGGTTTTCACTCTTGTTAACTTTTTTGTCTTTTTGTAGTGGAAGCATAAGCAAATAAACTAAAGCATAATCAATAGATAAGAACACACAATATATCTTGGTTCACTTGAAAACCTCAAGCTAATCCAGTCCACCCGCCAAGGTGATTTTGCCTTAGATAGGGACTTAATCCACTATATTCAAATTGATTACAAGGCACAACACAACTTGTGACTAACACTGCACAACCAACCGATGTGACCATCAACAACCCACAACCAATTGATGTGTCTAACACCTTGCGCGACTACCTGTTATGACTAACTACACAAAAACCTGTTGTGATTTCACCTTACATAACTACTTTCCATGACTAACTGCACAACAACTATTCTGACTTCCAATCACTAAGACACACAACCCTAGTCTTCCTAAAGCTTATGACCTTCTCTCGGTCCTTTAGGGAATACAAACATTTTGTTTGTAAAGGTTAATGTTTACAATTGGGTACTTCTTCATTAGCAAGGTAAATACATTGACAATCTAAAGACCAAAAAGAATCATATACACACATTAAGAATATTACATTGTATGGTAGCTCAGAATTTGTGTGGAGTTCTATTCTTCTTTCTCATAAGAGTAACTTCATAGTCAACAACCCAAACTCTCTCTATTGCATGAAGTCTTATTCTTCTAAGCCTGTGAAATATCAATTAAACTTGATATAACATAAAAGCATTTCATCTTATTATTTCAAATAAGAGCAACATTCTGGACAATAACCATGTTCTCTTATTTCAATGATCACACATGAACACACTTTTCAGTTGTGCATTTATCAATCAATTTCCATGATCATCTTCTTGGTTGTCATCTATGGACTTAGCAACCTTCTGTAGCATATTCAATTATGCACACTAATGGACCAACAAAATTTGCATCAGCGGTTCATTGTCTAACCTTTAGTCCATCTTGTTCATTTTCAACATTTTGGTTTCTTCATGTGATAATTTCCTTATATAGCCAAAAATAGATTCGTTGAAGGGCAGCTGGCTACTGAAGGAATGTCGTTACACAAGGATGAAAATCATACTACCACGTCTGTGATTTTCCACAAATTAAGGTTAGTGGATAGGAAGTGGAATAAAGCATTTTGTACTGTGTACTTTCCTTGTTAACGGTAACCTTGTCTTATGATCTTCAGAGGATTTTGATAGTGATAATGATTGAAGCATGAATAGAGAAGTGATAATTGAGTCTTCAGAATCTCAAGTCCTTCTTGTCTTCAGAACTTCCGCACTTGTCTTTGAAACCCTTGGTCTTCAGAACTTCAAGTATTCAGAGTCTTCAAAACCTTGTTCAACAGAACCTTGTCTTTAGAGTCTTCAACATTTGGTCTTCAAAACCTAAATCTTCATAAACCTTAAGTCTTCATAACCTGCAGAACTTCATTCAACAAGCCTCAAGTCTTCAGAGTTCTTCAGCACTAAGTCTTCAGAAGATAACAACTTCAAAAGCTTTGCTTGCTTCAGAACCAGAACCACACACATAACAGAATCCAAGAGAGCATTGCAACAACAACATAAAGTCATCTTAGGATCTTTCTGATTGTGATCAGATACAGAAACATCCTTGCTTCTTTGGCACGCAAGAGACTTGTGTTACACATAGTAACTCACATATAGTCTTTAACGATCATCTGAATCTTGTTTGTTAGGTCTAAGAACTTCTTTAAAGTGATCTGCACAATAACAAACATTAGAGCATCAAATTGTTCTTGCACAAATACTCCATTGTTATTATCAAAACATATAGATAAGATGCAGAACCAATTCTTGTACTTAAAATATCCCCCTTTTTATGATGAAAAAACCATGTATTTTGATATAACAATTTATACAGGGTAATCAACAAAAGTAACATATTCAGAGTTCTAAGCAACAACTCCCCTGAATTTGTTAATCCCAAAATTTTATTTATGCTTGTTCAGAGTCCCCCCCTGATCCCAAGACTCATAAAATATAAAGATGGAATACTTCCCTATGGTGACTCATCAGAGTTTGGCTAGAACACCTGGTCTTCATCTCAGAACCGGGTTACTATCAGAACTTGATGATTTATCAAAACTTGATTCTGAATCTTGTTCGATATAACATCTGATGAACAATCAAAGCTTGATTATAAGTTTGATTAGATAAAAGCATCGCTTGTGTATCAGAACTTTTTTTCCTTGATTCTTCCAAGACCAAAACACTATACTTTTGTAGAAGCTCACAACTTCTTAAGTATTAGAGTTTGACTAGACAAAATTTTCTTTCCATATCTTCAGATAGTCTGCAACTTCTGATTAGCTCGTATCTTCTGAATATCATATTTGATTTTAAGATTTGACTCTGACTACTTTCACGAAGATTTTGCTTCTGATTCTTAATGTTTTGAATTTCATATTCTCAGATATTTTACAACTTCTGAATATTATGGAGCCAAAACACGATAACTTTACTTTCAAAAAGTTCTCAACTTCTGAACAGTATTGGGTATCTGTTTTGAACACATATGTTTGCAAAGTGTACAACTTCGATTATATGATCTATTAGTGTTTGTCCTTAAGATATTTTACTTAGAACCAAAGTTGACATTTGTTCATTAGATCTTAGACTTAAAAGTAATACTTTTTTCATTTAACTTGTCTTAGAACACATAGTGAACTTTTTCAAAGTTCCTTAGTTGAAACAGAAACATCAAACATTTCGTTAGCAGTAAATGCATTTTATTAATTTAAATTATGTTTGAGTTTCGATTCTGAAAATAAATATTATCAAAATCATCTTATATTTCTCCCCCTTTTGACATCATCAAAAAGGTTATAATAGATAAGTATATTAAGCATAATGATAGATATGTGTGAGGCACAGAAAGTACTTCATTCATATTCAAAAGATAAACATCATTAATACTAATGCAACTTAAAATAAAATAAAAACATATACTACTGAAAATAAAATCCTACGGGGTAGCCTAGAAGGTGCATAGGTTTAGGGATGTCGTTTTATAAGGATGAAAATCGTACTACCACGTGTGTCCTTTTCCACAAATTAAGGTTAGTGGAGAGGAAGTGGAATAAATCATTTTGTACTGTGTACTTTTCTTATTAATGGTAACCTTGTCTTCTGATCCTCAAAGGCTTCTGATGGTAATAATGATTGAAGCATAAATAGAGAAATGATAACTGGGTCTTAAGAATCTCAAGTCCCCAGTATCTTCAGAACTTGTTCACCAGAACCTTATTTTCAAAACTTCAACACTTTTCTTTGAAACCCTTGGTCTTCATAACTTCAAGTATTCAGAGTCTTCAGAACCTCGTTCAACAGAACCTTGTCTTCAGAGTCTTCAGCACTTGGTCTTCAAAACCTTAAGTTTTTATAACCTTGAGCACTTCGTTCAGTAGAACCTCAAGTCTTTAGAGTTCTTCAGCACTAAGTCTTCAGAAGATAATAACTTCATAAGCTTCGATTGCTTCAGAATCATAACCACGCAAAAAACAAAATCTAAGAAAGTATTGCAACAACAACATAAAGTCATCTTAGGATATTTCTGATTGTGATCACATACAGAAGCATCCCTTCTTATTTGGCACACAAGCGACTTATGTTACACATAGTAACTTACATATAGTCTTTAATTATCATCTGACTATTGTTTGTTAGATCAAAGAACTTCCTTAAAGTGATCTGCATAGTAACAATCATTAGAGCATCAAATCATTCTTACACAAATACTCCATTGTTATCATCAAAACATAGAGATAAGATGCAAGGTCAAATCTTATTCTTATAGGATTGTCCATCATTGTACCTTTTTATCAAGTAAGAAAATATTTCCCATACAAACCAAATTTTAATTACCATGCATCTTATAATTTATAAATCTCATACATCTTATAATTTATAAATTTCACCATAACAACTTAAATCCTCCAAAATATTAGATGACATGGATAATTTTGAGAAGTCATCATTTGAACCATCATGACCTTCACAAAATAAATCTTCACATGTTAAGTCCACACAGATAGAACATTCTTTTCTTGGAAATGCACATTTTACCGATAATGTTCCGCCTAATATTAGCCTAGAAAACAACAATTAACAAGACATTTCAAGACCAATTAGAAACATGCACGACTTCAAACTGCTTAGAGAAATCATCATTTTCAGGTACTCTTTATCTAATTTCTTCTTTCCAATCCTTTAATTCTTTATCAAAAATTTATATTTGCATAAGCTAGATGTGAATAATACATTTTTGCATGGAGACTAAGAGGAGGATGTTTACATGAGTGTACCTAAAGGAATTGAATGCACCAAGTTAAACCAAGTGTTTAAGTTAGTTAAAAACTTATATAGGTTGAAACAAGCAAGTAGAAAATGGAATATGGTATGACAAGCTCACTTATTTGATTTTAAATCTTGGTTACACTCAATCGAATTCATATTATTCTATTTTCATTCTTATGAAGGAGAATATCATTTCTTACAACAATTTCAAAATCAAGGATATAAGAGTTTTGAAATATTTCCTTGGCCTTGAGGTGGCACACTTAAACAAGGGAATTGTTATCTCAAAAACAAAATACTCTCTATATTTGGTAAAAAATACATGTCTTCTAGCATCAGAACCTAGTACCACACCCTTAAATACTTCAACAAAATTATACCAACATGACATAAAACCTCTTAAAAAGGTCACCTCATGTAGAACACTTATTAGCATATTGCTATACTTGAATAATACAAGGTCATACATAACTCCTGTAACACATCAGTTGAGTTAGTTCCCCTAACATCCTACTTAATTGCCTAAAAATGAGAAAATATCGTTAAATCTAATTCACCCTACCTCTCAGATTACATTCCATACTTACATTTGACATCATAGCAGGTTATAGGTAGCACGTTCCTAAAAATCCAAAAATGATTTCCGCAAATCCGACTTTTAGAGATGGTGGTATCAACAATAAGCCTCCTTGTTTTACGGTGAATATTTTGTTTTCTGAAAAATTTGTATGCAAGCACATCTTGAAACATAAGGAGAATAAGTTTGGGAGGCCGTAGAAAATGGTTCTTAAAATAAAAGTATCGTGTCCAAAAAAAAGGCAATCTCTCTTCATTAAACTAACTTTGAAATGATAGACAACTTAAAATATCTTAATCATAGACATCAAACATGCATTTACACCAAGTGTTCAATTGAAACTTCATGTTATTGTCTATCATGCATCTACTAAAAATACAATAAAAAAATAGATAAACAAACAATTTGTATCTATCAAATAAAAAAATTAGAATAATAAATACAAATAGAAAGAAACATAGAGTTACAACTTTTATATATATATATATATATATATATATATATATATATATATATATATATATATATATATATATATATATATATATATATATATATATATATGATGATGTTGCTACTACAAGGGAAGAGAGACATATTGAAGAGATTAAAAGATGACAGAAAGAGAAGTGAACACCAAGAATTATATGTCATCATACAATCACTATTAGCATGTGCTAACTCTCATGTGTCATTAACTTTATGATATAACTACCATGTCTCTCTCACCCATATCATGTCATTTTTAATCAACATTGTTATCTCATTATTTATACAAATATACAATCAATCTCTTTAATTTGAATGACAAAAAAATAGGGTTAATTATATAAATCCCCCTGCTATTAGGGCGATATTCAGTTTTGCCCCCCCTGAAGTTTTTTTTTATGAACTCCCCCTTATAAAATCAAAAATCATATTTCACCACCCCTTTTTACTGTGTCCACTATTCATCATCTCCCCAAACCCCAAATTGAAACATTCATCCCCAAATTGAACCATTTTGTGTGCAGAAAAGCGATTATAATTAGGGGAAAACATTAATCCCTAAATCGCAACTGTGTCTCAATTCTCAATAATTCCCCAAATTAACCACTGTTTTTCGCTTCGTTTCCTCCTCGTGTCCACTGTTTTTCACTATTTTTTGCTTCGTCCCCAAATTGAACCATCAAGACAAAGGGAAAACAAAACTATATTACCAAATAACAATGGAAGAAAAAAATAGATACAGAACTGAATACTAAAGAGGGGTATTTCAATTGTCCAGAACTTAATTGAAAACAAAATCAATTGAATTTTTTTAAAGAAGAAGAAACAACAATCCAAACCATTACTCTCCAAGGCGTCGATCTCTTAGGTCACCCTCACTTCACCTTATTCTCCTTTGCGTTTCTCATTTCGATTCTAATCTCCATTTCTAAGTGACGATGTTTTGTTAGGCATCGTGACTTCCATTCCCGGAGAGAGCAATCCGGTGATAGAGTGCTTAGAAAAGTTGAAACGGTTGGAGTATGAATCAGATGCATTGGATGAGACGGTGGAAGCGTTTGATAAACTGAGTTGTGTGGCGGTGACGATGCCTGGCATGGGTTTGGATGGAGATGAAGTGGCTTTGAAGTTTTTTATTGAATTTTTGCAGGAAAGGGGAAGAACATGAACCTTAATTCCACAGACACTAAAAGGGGGTGGTGAAATATGATTTTTGATTTTATAAGGGGGAGTTCATAAATAAAAAACTCCAGGGAACAAAAACGAATATCGCCCTGATGGCAGGTTTTTTTTATATAATTAATCCAAAAAACTATTATTTATTTTCATGACTCTCCTCCATTGTCACAACCTATAAATCACTTATAAGGTTATAGACCAAACATAAACACTAAAGCAATATTGACACAATTAATACTCGAGTTAATGTTTGTATCAGAAAAATAGGTGTTATAGAGTGTGTTGGAGTGAAATAAATAAGGAAGCACAAATATATAGAATCTAGAGATAGATACCACAAAGGTGAAGGTGAAAAGGAAGTTTAAGGTGGTGATTCGTGTGCTCTTTAATTTGTTTTTCATTAATGAATAAAAATTAATTTTAATCTAACAATCAGATAAATATTGTTATACCATACTAAAATTATATGAGATTAAACCTTATACCATATATCTTTTTGATAAATTAAAACCTCACAATTTCAGAGAAAATTTACATTCCTCTATGAACTTCAAACGCTCCTTTACTATATATATATATATATATATATATATATATATATATATATATATATATATATATATATATATATATATATATATATATATATATATATATATATATATATATATATATATATATATATATATATATATATATATATATATATAAACACCGTTTTAATATATCAAATAAATCGTATGAACTTTCTCACCAACCTTTCAAAATAAAACATTAAAAAATAAACACTATTACAGAAAGAATATTTTATCATGGTTGAGACTTAAGAGAATAATTTTGTCACAAATGGTGATCCGTGGTAACTAGGTTGTTTTCGATCCGGTCCGGACCGGGTATCTAAGGTATCGATAGTTGGACCGATAGCTCTATCGGGTAAAACCAAACCCAAACAGTAATGAGTACAATTTTAGAACCGTTACTGGTCCGAAATTTTCGGGTAAACCGAAACCGGAGCAGATAACTGGTTATTTGTAAGTGATATCCGAAACTGGTCCAGTTGTTTCGGTTCGGGTACCCGGCCCACCCAAAAATAAGGCAAAAGTTGAATTAATTTTTTTTATTGCCAAAAATCACAATAAATTTTAATTATCATTTAACTAAGGATTCAAAACTAAAATCCAGATTCATAATTATGCTTTAAAACTTAAATACTTGTTGTAACACGGTGGGAGAACTGATTTTTAGTCATGTTGCGGATAGCAAGAGTCGCCACCAACTTTTATTTTATCCAAGTGGAAAGGACATAAAAGAACAGGAAAGACCTATTTTTTAAAGACTTGAGTTCGGGGGGTAAGTTATGAAGGTATTAACACCCTTTATATCCATGGTTATCCATGGGCTCTTAGTTACTTAGCTCACTTAAATTGTTTTTGGAAAGTGTAGTGTGTGATTAGAAATTTTTCTAAGTACTTTGTAATGATCCTCTTATGGATGTATACAAAGTCTTGTTTTGAAAAATGTTTAAGAAAGTGAGGTGTAAAGAGTAATTTTAAGAAGTGAGCAAGTAATTAAGAGGTACCTACCCTAGATTAAGTCTTTCATGTTCTCGTATGTTCTTTCAATGGTAAGACTATCCCTATTATTAAGGAATAGGTAGTCATTACCTTGGATGTGTTAAGGGACAAGCGTAGGGTCATCGTATGGTCATAGAAGGCAACTTAAGGGATGTCTTTAGCAATTCGTAGGGACTATCATCATTTATTCTAAGGGACAAGATCATTATCGTAGGCAACCTCGAAGGGACTATGATGATTTATACTTAAAGGGACTTTGCTTAAGACATCCCTATATTCGAGGGACTTGACCATATTAAAGGCAACCAAGAGGAATACCCTAGGAAGTGCAAGATGACGATCAAAGATCGACTTACGTGTGTGAGTGTTTATTTTCAAATATTTATCTTTTTTAAATTAGTTATCTAAATTAAATTAATTACAAATAGTTTCCACACCCTAACCACGCAATAAATATAATAAAAATAATGACGGAAAATAAATCTAGAATTATTACATGGCTTTGCGATAATTACAATATAATCAGAAAAATAATAAATGATAATGATAATAATAATAAAGCAAATATAAGCAATAATAATAAATAAAGCAATAATAAATATTAGAAAAAGAAAATAAAGAAAATAATAATGAAGAAATAAAAGAGAAGTTAGAATTTTTAAAAGAAGTATTTTTAAGTTAAATAAGTTAGAATTTTAGAGATTATTAGAAAAATAATATAAATTTAAAGGATTTAATAATAATAATAATAAAAAGATAATATATTACAAAATAAAAAAAAAAGTTATTATAAAAGAAATATTTAGGGTTAGGAAAAATTAGGTTAAATTTTTAAGGTTAGTGAAAAAATTAGGGTTTAGAAAATAATTAGGGTTTTTTAACATAATTAATTAAAATAAATAAGTTTTTATTTACAAAATATATATAATAAAAATTATGTACAAAAAATATTATTAGAAATAATTAAGAAAAATTATGAAGTTAATAAAAAATATAAAGTTTAATTACTTATAAAAAACATTATTGGTTTTAAATTAAATTAATTAATTAATTAAAAGAAAGAAAATAGAAAAATAGGAAATATGAAAAAGTGAGAAAAATAGCCAAAAAGATAGGACCTGGGATTTGAACCCAGGTCCCTTACCTCAACAGCATAGCATAAAGCCAACTGAGCCAGCACGCGCTGGTGATAAATATATGAGGCCATATCATTATATATTCAACCTGCAGACAAAAATAAATATGTGAAAAATGCTGGAACCAGGGATCGAACCCAATCATCCTGCCTCAATACGCGTACGCCCAACCAACTGAGTCAAGCAGCACTTCTAAAAAATAACTACAAACAAAAACTAATAAAATAAATCAAAGTTTCAAATTCAGATTTCGCGCCACCCTTCTTCTTCTTCCTCTAGCTGTCGTATTAGGCCTTTACCTACAGACGTTCGTCACTAAAAGTTTTAGTGACGAATTTTCTCCATCACTAAAGGTCATGCGCATTCAAACATCACAAATAACAAGAATAAATTGCTTTTAATGATTCAAATAAATTAATACGAGGTCCCTAAGTCCAATTGATCCATCAATTTCATGTGAAATTGCTTTTAACAGTGGTTCCCAATTTCAAGTTTACGAAACCCTAAACATGGTGGAATACGGTTTAGGCTATGGTTCTTCAATACAATTGCCCAGAAATGTTCCTTACTGCATCACAAACAATATTAAGCAATCGAAAACAATTTATCATGGTTAAATCAATGCAATCGAAAAAACCAAAAACAAGCATAAACATCAATTCGGTTTCCACGATTTTGCATGATTTTGATGCAAATGATGATTGAATTACAATCAGTGATCTCCAAGGAAGCTAATGCAATCCTTATTTGGCCTTGAAAGTACCTGAAATTCACAAACCGAATATGAGTTTTCTTTGAAAATTTTGAAGTTGGAATGGTGTTCTTGGAGGCAGAAAATTCGTGTCCTAGTGTATGATTTTGTTTGTGTATATGTAGTGATCCAATTTAGGTCAGAAACTTGTGGATTTATGGGCTTGTGAAGATTGCTTGATCATGAAGTTTCTTCACTTTCAAATATTCAAAAAATCTCATCTAACCTTTCTATTTTTGGTCCAATCTGACTTTAGTTGATTTCCAATCATTCTAAATATAATTCAAATGATTTTCAATCAAAGATTTCATGCTTTATTTGATTTTTCATATTTTATATATATTTAAATTGAATTTTAATGAATAAAATCCAAATAAATATAAAATAAACTATAAAAATCTGAAAAAATAAGTATTGGGTCGTGCATGATGTCATTGTAAGGATTGGATTACAAAATTGCAAGCCCATTTGGAAAAGTTTGGTTTTAAGACCTCATTTGTTCAATATACCCCTCAAAAATTTCCCAACTTTGCAAAGGCATAAATCCATCAATTTTAAGGCTATGAAGGTGTTCTTGGACATTTTGGAAATCTTAAAGAGTCCTATAACCAACCTCTTTGGTCTCATGTTCATATCCTTTACCATTTTCAAATTATGCCCTTTGGACGATGTTGACTTTTTGTTGACTTTTGAAATGACCTGTAATGTTTTAGCTCATACCTTCTAAATGAAACATTTTTAGGCTTGGCTTGTGAGACACAAATTTATATAAAATTCAATTTCCTTCAAAATAAGCTTTGAATGGGAATTTTTTGATGAAGCATGTGAAAGTTATGGCTGGTCAAAGTTCATTTGACTTTCCTTAAGAAAATCCTAATTTAGAAACTCCTGATTCTTGATGATCTGAAACTTCCTTGATGAATCATGATCAACCCTTTATCAAATGATGAATTTTACTTCATAAACTTGATGTTGGCAAAAAATCTTGAAGTTTGACTTTAGTTTGACCACAGTTAACCTCAGTTTGACTTTTTAACTACTTTGATTGATTTTTACATATCTGATCATCTGACTGGGCAAACTCTTTGGGAAAGCTTTGAAACTTGACATGGGGATTCTTGAATACATGTGGATGTTATGAAGCTCATTTGAAGCCTTGAAACTCATTTTAACCTGAGGAAACTCAAAACCCTAGTTTTGGACACTTTGCTTAGGAGAAGGCATTGTCTGGGGAAACTTCCACACTTTTTGACCAATTGGGAGTCTTGAGGAACTTATGATCATTTATAAGTCTTAAGAGAGGTTGTATTGATTGTGGGTTAGCAAATTTTGGGGTGCAACACTTGTCCAAAAAACATAAAATTATACAAGATTACAAAACAAATTCATCATTGGTTTCAAAATACAACAAAATACAGAGTATAATTACATTTATCAAAGATGCCTTAGAACAATTTCATCATTGACATTTGTAGTTATAACATTACAAAACAACATCACAAAATTGTTGTTGTCGAAGAAGCGACACCCAGATCCTGACCAAAATGATATGTTAAAGGTTCATCTTGAGGTTTTTCAAGCTACAAAAGTAAATATATAAGTTAAACAAGGCAACATAAATGTAAAATATTAATCAATATAAATAGACCATAAGGAAAAAAGATACTTACAATACTAGCATTACAACCCTTTTTAATACCATATTTCTCCTTCACCCAATCACCCCCACAAAGTACCATTTTAATTGTCTTATGGAATACCTCAAAATTTTCCATCTCATTTCCTCAACATTGTGCATAGCATTTAGTATACATAAGTTCATAAAATAATAAAAAAACATTGCATCATGTGTAGCATAGCTGAGGCATAGGCATGTGGTCAAGTATTGAAGAAACTGAAGGTTATACAAAGGAAATCAAAGGTCCAAAAAGCTTGTCAACATTGTGCAAAGGGTTCACAACATCCCACAAGTCTCCATTTGAAGCCTCAAGTCTTGAAAAGAAGTGAATGGCTCCAAGGAAGCAAGCAGTGCAACATCTCCTAAGGAAATGGTCCAAATTAGGGTTTCATTTGTGAAGGACTTCTCCATGAATTTTTGAGAAAAAGTGGATTCTATTGTGTTCTATATGACAACAAGTGTATAGGGTTCAAATTTCATCCACAAATTCATTTTGGAAGAGGTTCAATTGGTCAGATGATTGAAAATTAGGAAATTGGGGAAAAGTCAACCATGCTGAGGAAAAAGTCAACTCCTGACTTTTTGAGATCAAAATTATGAAATTAGGGTTAAAAGGGTCCTATGATTCAAATTTGATCAAGAAATGATGGAGGAATCAAGATAAATCAAGAAAACCAAAACTTACCATTTTTGGAAAATTAGGGTTTCCAAAAATGGCAAGTTTTGGCTATTTTTGCAGCAACTTTGAATGAGGCCTTCTCCCAAAATATGAAAGATATGAAAATTCTACTTAGATCCAATAAAAGAGGGCATCTTGATCTTCAAATCCATAGGTGGAACTCTTCCATATCATAAAAAATGAGAAATATATGATCATGCAAAGTTAAGGAAAATCAAGGCAAAACTAGGTCATGGGCGAGGCAAGAATCTGGCCAGCGCACGTGACCTGCAAGGCAATTTGTCAAACATGTGGTGGATCAAATGGAAATCCACTTTTCTTGGTCAAAAAAGCCTCAAATGAATTTTTAGTGAACTACAAAGTTGTTCATCTACATGATTATTATAATTTTCATGTTCAAGGTTTTTCCATTGGATCAAAGGATTGGGAGTTATGAAAGGTCAAAGTAAGGAAGTCACAACTGATCACACTCAAGCAAATAAGGGCATGTCAAAGCAAATTCATGCAGGCAATGGTGCAACTTAATAACATGATGCTCATAGCAACATTTGAGTAACTTAGAGGACTTATTTCATTTTAAGGGAAACATCAAAGTTATTCTATGAATTGTGTTCTTTAATTTGCACATAAGAACCATAGGAATCGATACCTTGGATACCAAGTTATGACCTGTGGAAGATCACCAGTTGCACTGAAGTCTCTAAGGAGTCAAGGCATGATTTTGTGTGAATGCATTGTTTAGTTCAGCCTCATGTGTTCTTGTTAGCAGGTCATCATCTCAAGGCATCATGTTAGAGGTGTAAGTCATGCCATACATGAGCATAATGTCATCTTATGCATGATCATGCATGCTTATGGTGAAACCAAAATGTGAGAAGCTTGAAGCATTGAAGTAAAAGCTGCATTGCTTGTATCTCCACCCTGCATTACTCACACCTCACCATAAGAGCATGTTTACATAGAATCCAATTTGAGCAGTGCAAGGTGTTATTTGCTTCAATCTCACTATGCTTAACAAATTCACTACACTTGGAATGCAATTATGTGCATGATTGATCACACCAGCTAGCATGGAGAACAAGCAGATGGATTAGCATTAGCTTTGTTGCCATATTGACCTCAATTTCATGGTAATTGTCATGAGAGCCATTATAGAGGATCCAGCTCGAGCAGTGGAAGATTCTGGAGATTCCAACTCATAACCAACTTGACTCAACTTCAACTGAATCCACTCAGTTAACCAGGGTTCTAACTGATAACCAGAGGTCAAGGGCTCTATAAAAGCAAGAGCTCAATGCACATTCAAGGCTAAGATTCATTTTGCTCGAAATTCATCATAGAGTTCATCCTTCATGCTCTGATTTTTCTCTGCAAATTCAGTGCAAATTGAATGGATCTAGCTTCATCTCTTACCAGCATTCTCCATCTGATTCATTGAGTATCATCATCATCATCAATTCAGAGCTCTACTTCCATGGCTGCAGTCAAGTAACTTCTTCAAATTTCACCATTGATAATCTTTGCAATTTGTCCATGTTTGCATTCATCTCCATCACTCCATCATCAGTCATCATCATATCAACTTCTTCTTCATAAAAGGAATGATTTCCATGGAGAAATTGGATTGAGATAACAAAGATCAAGTTCAACGGCATCTCTGCATTTTTAAAGATACAGTGGAGTTCATCAACATTAGAGTGTTTATTTCACTCGATTGTGGATCTAGAACACATCACCTTGAGATTGGGATCCTCACCTCTGGTTTTCTTCAACTAAGAACTGCTCTGCAACTCAGGTTCTTCCTCAAAATTCTCTTGCTCGTTTTCACCTTTTTTTAATGGATTTGTGATGTTTGAAGCTTAATAGAAGCTCTGGATAATCAGGCTAGTTGATAGGCCTCTTACAGGCTTAGATGACATTTTTAGGTGCAGTTTGTTTGGCTTCGATCTGCTTTGTTCTTGAATCAAAAATGAACTCTAGGCATGGATTATTGATGCGCGCATTGAGACGAGTAAGATGATAGTCTTAGATTTCATTATTGTTAGGTTTTGAGCAAACCCTAACCAGGTTGTGACCGGAGAAGACGACCGGAGACTAGCTCCGGCCGTCTGAACAGTTCCCTAATTTAAAATGAGAGAACATAACGTGACCGTTAGATGAGTGTGATCCAAGCGTCCATAGACTGCCAACAAATAAATGAACCCGTGCAAGTCACATGTCACAAAGTCAAACCAAAGTCTTCAGAGTGCTTTTGACACCCCCTGCGCATTTGACTTAAGCCCATTCATGTTATTTTCTACACTTTCTGCACCCCCAGGCCCAATTCACATTAATACTTTTTAATTATTTTTATCATTTTATTCCAATTTCGTTTCTTATTTTAAAAAATAGCAAAAAGCCTCCAAAAATTCCCAAATAATTCATGGACACTCTTCATAATATTCTTTAATTTTCCATAATTTTAGATTTTATTTTTGTTCATTTTTTAGATCAGAATTAATTTTCACTTTATTTGTTTCTTAATTTCCACCATTCTTGATATGTCATCTTGTGAATTTTTGTTCTCCCAAACCACAAATGATAAATATCCAAATAAATCATCAAACATTCCCAAAATATTTTTCTTTGGATTTTTAGGTCATGTTTAGATCTTTTTTTGAGTCCTTTCTTTCACTTGTATTCACAAAAACCCTAATTGAGTTCTACCTTTCCATTAACCATTCAAAAATAGGAATTTTATTGATATTTTTTGCACATAACCTACTTTATGGATCTTGATTCTAAGTATCAATTTTCATAATTTTTTAAGGTCATTTGGTATTTTTCTTGAGTTGCTTGAATTCTAAGTCATTTTTGGTCCTTCATTTTGTCTTATCTTACTCCAAATGAATAAGGCATTTATGTCATTGCTCTAAGGTTTTTATTTTGGGTCTTATGTGTTGTATTAGATGTCCTATAACATTGAAAGTCATCCTTGAGCCTTTACTTTTGTTTTTAGGGTTTACTTGAACCTTAAGTCACCATTGTCTCCATTTTGACATAATTCTCCTTCATCCTTCATCTTAACCACTCAAAACTTCATGAATACACCAAATAATTTTGTCAAAGTCTTGTTTTGTGTCTTATAAACATGTTTATATCATTCCTCTATGTTCACTTCACATGTATAAAGTTTTGCCTCTCTTTATGTTTCATTTTCCATTAAGAAAGTGAAAAAAAAACCTAATTTGAGATACCTAGTTTTAGAATACTTCATGCCATTCCATTTGCTATTGTTTTGTAAGTTTAATTTCCATCTTGAATTTATGTAAAGCCTCTGGTTTTTGTATGGGAGTTCAAGTCCCTTTGATCATCTTTGATTTTTCATCTTGAATCATTTTGTTTCACTTGTAAATGCTTAATATCCATGTTATCCATTCAACTTTCCATCTTATGTTTATGCCTCTTTGATTTGAGTCTCTTCTTTTCCATATGATCCAATCATATTCTCCATTCTTATTTTATGTCAAGTTTTGGACTTTGACTTCACCCTTGGTTTCAAGTGATTTTAGTTTGATAAGGCCTTTAGTTTTCCCTCTTAGCTTAACCATTAGGTTTCATTAGAGTTTAGACAATGTTTTAGGGCATAGTTTGAGTTTATTTCTCTTCATCCTTTTAGATGCTTTTAATAAGACTTAGCTTCTTCCCCTAGAAGGTAGGTAATTTGTAATAACACCTTAGAACTTATTTTTAGGTTTAGGAGTTCACATTTACTTCCATTAGTGAGTATGATTTCTCACTTGGTTTTACCATGATTTGTTTGCTTAAATTCTCATCATGCTAACATTTGTTTTGTAGGGGGGAGATTGAGGTAATATTACTTCATTCTTATTCCTTATACATTTTATTTGTTTTGCCTTAGCACATTTGTGCTTTGTCCATATGTTCCCCTTTTCTCTTTTTAGATTCAACTTAACTTCCTTAGGAAGTAAGTTGAATTCTAACCTGTTCTTTCTTCTCCTTAGGTTAGAATACCTCATTAACCATAGGATCACACTTTGTACATAATAAGATGACTTAGGGTTGTGTCTTAGTCCCCCATTAGCTTTGACCTTTTCCTTTTGAGTCTTCTTTTCTCATCTTCAAACAAATCCAAAAAGACTTAATAAATGCATGAAAGGATCCCTTATGTATAGCCTTATTCCATGGGGTACTTGCATTCATTCCATATTGGAGTGGTATAGGCTTGTCTAGCATGATTTACAAGTCTTATCAAGGGGTTGTTTCACAAATAAAATCTAAAAGACATTTGTTCACAAAAGCTACAAAACACATGTAATATAGTTTAACAAGCTAGTGAACTTAAACCCTAATTCATGGAAACAAGCCTTGGATAAATTTTCCTTGCTTTGTGTGCATGTTCTATTATTCCATCTTGGAATGTAGTAGAAATTACACATTCCATGGAAAAGAGTTTGAATTCACTTCCTTGTGCCAAATTCATAAAAACTCTTAAAAAGCAAACAACAAACAATAAGCGACTTTCCTGCGGGAACTTCTTTTCTCACCTCATTCACTCATTAGATAAACTTGCGACGACTTATCTCGCATGCAAGACGGGAAACGCACTCGTACTAGACGAGCCTTCAACACATGAGCATAGACATGCGCAGTTCCAGCCATAAAAAACACAAATAAATAGTTCCCGCCTTAGTTAGGCGAACTACGTCGACTCTAATCCTCATTTTCCTGATGAGGTACGTAGGCAGCGGGGTAGAGCCCGTTCGAGCACATTCTTTATTTCCCCTACATTTCCCCCTTTTCTTTCCATTCTAATTCCATTTCTCATTTTCCATTCCCATTCTAGTTCCAGTAGCAGTTTTATTCAACAACATCTTATTTCTCACCCTTTGAAACAAACAAACAAGCGTGGATCCTGTCGGGTACGAAGGACGATCTGGGGTGCTAATACCTTCCTAGGTCGTAACCGACTCCCGAACCCAGATCTTTGGTTCGCAAGGCCTTGTCCTTTCCTTCTTCCTCGGGTTTGTGCAGCATTACCTTTCCCATTCATTCGGGATAAAAATGCATGGCTGACGACTCTACCTTTTCTGCACCACTTTCGCGTTTGTACTATGATGAAAATCCCGGGAGCAACAGTTGGAGACTCTGCTGGGGACCGAACCCAGAGTATCTGGTTTCCCTCGTAGATTCAATCCTAGCGCCTGTTTGTTTTTTTTCTTTGGGTGTTTATATGTGTGTGTTGTTGTGTTTATTTACTATTTTCGTTTACAGTTTACTTTACAGCTTTATTTACTGCTTTTAGTATTTATTTCACATGCATCATACTGGACTGTGCTGGTTTCATTTTTTCTGTGGGATGAGCTTTGTTACGGTGAGATAAGCCAAATACCTGGCTTGAGTGCACCTAGGATTTAGAGTGGTTCCACTTTGGCTTCATAGCATCTTGCTATGTTGGTATTAGTGAGTTTCACACCTTGACTTGCGACCTTCTCGGAAATGTATTGACGCCGGAATATTTCTGGGGCAATGCACTACCTTGATAGTTATGTGCAGTCAGGGGACCAATCATTGAGAATCTTTGTAGAAACATCCCTCTCCAGTGATGACAGTGGCAAACCACATTTGTTGGCAAACCCACTCGCATCCGAGGGCCCATTGGGAACTCGCATAGGATGGTCTGGTTCTCTCATAGGAATCCAGTTAAGGCAAATTGTTCGTATGACGATAGTATTGTACCCTTCGGGATGAATGTACTATTGTTTCTCGATTCAATGCTTGAAGCTGAGGACTTATGAGGGATGCTTGTTTCCTTGGACTCAACTGAGACCTCCCTGAGTAGTACATAATGCCAAACTGATTCCCTGATTTGGTCAAGAGCCATTTCTCGGAAATGGTGAACGTATTATTGTTATTCGGTTTTGAGAGTTCGTGATGTTTGACCCGAGTACCACACTCGTGAGGTTGGGAAGGGTTTACGGGTTTGCAGGAACCCTAAACTTCAACATACCCATCATGCCAACACACTTCAGTGATATGATCTTGTTCTGTTAATTATGGATTCTGAAATCATGAACTCCTGATCAGAAAGATACCTGTGATGATGTTGTGGCCTTGCACAGACACTTGATTACCTGATTCACTACACAGACACATCACTAATCACATGCCTTGCCTTGCATAACATCATAACATCATTAATGATTTTGTGTTATTTTTATTCTCAGGGTTCATTACCTCCTATTCCTGGTCATATTTGCTACTTCAACATGGAGATTCCAAGGAAGAGAAATGTCCATTATACTTTCCCACATCCAGAGACATATGGTATTCAGAAGCTAATTAGCTTGATGGGTGACAAAGTGCTTGATGATTTCAGAAAAGAGTTTGGAAAGATCCTAGACTATGTGAATAAGCCAACAACTGACCAGAGGGATAGCTTGTATTCTCTACTGCAGTTCTATGATCCACAACTGAGGGTCTTTGTTTTCCCTGACTACATCTTGGCTCCCACATTAGAAGAGATATCCAGCATCCTCAGAATCCCCATAAAAAATGGTGCTCCTTATTATGGTTTAGAGAAGATGCCTTCATCCAAAGATATAGCTGATTCTTTTCTTCTGGACTTATCCAAGGTTAGCAGAGAATTGGATGCCACCAAAGGTAAAGGACTTTTCTTAGATTTTCTTATCAAGGAAGCTCAGGATCTGGCCTCTGAAAACAAATGGGCTAAGTTCAACACCCTACTTGCTTTGATAGTGTATGGGACCAGTTTGTTTCCAGGAGAGAAGGGTTTAATCAACATGGAAGCTATCACTATATTTGCCAGAAGAAATCCAGTACCCATTATGCTAGGTGACTTTTACTATGGAGTTCACCACAGGAATGAAAAAAGGAAGGGACGTGTAAATTCTTGTGCTCCCTTATTTGCTGATTGGTTTGTAAGGCAACTCCCTAAATCAAGACCTTTGCAGGATTTGAAACAATCTTGGACGTGGTCCAAAAGATTAATGGGTTTAACCTCGGCTGACATTGCATGGGGATGCAACAGGGATCTTGTGGGCAAAGAAATATTGGTCAGTTGTGGTAGCTTCCCAAGTGTGCCTTTGATAGGAAGGAAAGGTGGGATCAGTTACAATCATGTCTTGTCCAGGAAGCAGTTTGGTTATCCATTAAGAGTTGTGCCTTTAATTGAAGAGGCAAATGAATCTTTATACTTTCCAGCAGAAGGAAATCTCAAGAGGAGCATACTAGCATCCCAAGCTTGAGAGGATAGAGTGATGAAAGGGAAGAAAGACCTTGGGAGAGTAGATCCCAATACTTATGATCCTTTTGCCAGCTGGTTGGAGGATCGTGTGGAGACTATGTTGCTCCCATTTTCTAAAGAAATACCTTTCTACCCTAAGGAGGTAGCACCCATAACTTCAGTGCCTCTTCAAGAATATCAAAAGTTGGAAGCCTTGGTTCAACAACTCAGGTTGGAGAATCAAGAAGCTTACAATTCATGCCAGAAATTGAAGATGCAGAACCAAAAATTGGAGGAAAGAGCTCACAAAGCTGAAGAGATGGTCAGGCTCAACCAGCAAGACTTTCAAGAGAGAGAGCTCTACTTCAAGAAAAGGGGATTAACTGAAACTCACAAGGCGGCCCAACGTCGGAAGGAGAAGAAAGATCTGATTGAAGCTAATGAGGCTGTCACCTTATGGCAAGAGAAGTGGGAAGACAACTTGAGAAAGCAGAAAGATTTGGGGATCAAGCACAAGCTGGAAATCAAGAGTCTTCAAGATTCTTTGGATGATGGACAGAGAGAGCTCCTTCAGAAGGCTTATCATCAAGAGAAGAGTCGTCTCCAAAGTCTAGCAGAAAGCCAACAAGTAGTAAAGGAAGCTAAGAGGGAAATAGAAGAGTTGAAACTAAAAGATGATGTCAAGAAAGTCAAAACTGATTCCATTACAAGAAAAGAAAGTGAAAAGGTGTTCCTACAACAAATTGAGGAATTGCATGCCTCCTTTGACCTCAGGGATATCCTAATTCAGAAGCTTGTGCAGGAACCTACACATCTTGATATAGCTCAGATGTTGCCAAATGTCAAGCGCCTTAGCTGGAGATTACAGGATGTAGATCTTCCTAAGCTTTAGTTTTGTATGCATATGACTTGGATTACCCACAGGCTTGTTGTGGGAATCCCCTCTCTCTTGATGTAATTTTTATTTCTTGACATATGAATTTGTACCTCGTGAGGATCTTTGTTATTCCAATTGTCTTCTAATTTACCTGAAGTCTCTAGTTATATCTGTTGCACGAATACAAAATAAATACCACCACTTCAAGTTTGAATGTCACGCAGGATTTTTTCTCAACACCATAATGTAATCTTGAGGATAAAAGGAACACATTGCATTGCATACACATCATTTTCATTTCTTCTTTGTTTTTGCAGGTTTTCTACATGTTGCTTAACCTATTTGTGTTTCAGGCTAAGATTGCGAGGGCCGCCAAGACCCGTCATCTTCGACAAACTATCCCACATCATTACACAACTCACAACAACCAGAGGACAGTCATGGATGCTATGCAAACTGAGCTTAATGAGTTTCACACCAGAATAGGAGAATTCATGGTCATGATGCAATGGATGGCTCAGTGACAACAAGATTTGAGAAATGCGATTCAGGGGCTCAACCCTCATCAGACTAATCCTCCTGTAACCACTCCTGAAGTATAAGTGATTCCTCCCAATACCAACAATGGCCCAGGTAGACCTCAAGTTCCAGAACATGGCACAACAACCTTCATTCCAGTACAAGACAGGCAGGAGGATCAGTTCCCTCCTTTTAACAATGATATGGGGTTTGGTGGGGAAGGAAATCTTCAAGACTTTTTTATGCTTGCTGAGAAAGTCAAAGCCCTATAGTGTAGAGACACTTTGGGGATAGATATGTTTGATATGGGCCTAGTCCCTGGGGTGGTTATTCCTCACAAATTCAGGCCACCTACTTTTGACAAATATAATGGTAGTTCCTGCCCTAAAACTCACTTGCAGGAATTCTACCAAAATATTGCTGCCCATACTAGGGATGAAAAGCTCTAGATGTACTACTTCCAGGATAGTCTCTCCGGAGGATCGTTGGAATGGTATATGAAGCTAGAGAGAAGCTTTGTGAGAAGCTGGAAGGAATTGGGAGAATAATTCCTCAAGCAATACCAGTATAATATCGACATGGTGCCCAATCACACTCAACTTCAGAGTCTGACTCAGAAAAACTAGGAGAGCTTCAAAGATTACGCACATAGGTGGCATGAAATGGCCGCCAGAGTGCAACCGCCTTTGCTGGAGAGAGAAATAGTATACCTGTTCCTGGATACCCTCCCTGGGAATTTCATGGAGAGGCTAGCTGGATGTTACTCAAGTGGGTTTTCAGATATCATCTTGACTGGCGAGAGGATAGAAAGCTGGATCAAGCAAGGGAAGATTCAGAATGGGGGCGCTTCAGCTTTTGGTGTTAAGAAACCCTTCTTGAATAGGAAAGAAGGAGAGACTGGGGAAGTGTACACGCAAAGGGGAGGAAGTAACAGAGGGTTTTATCAGCAAGTTGCCCATGTCACTATCTCAGCTCAACCTGTTCAACAACAAGTCCAACAACCACAACAACAACGCCAACATGGGTATCAATAAAAAGCTCCTCGTCCATACTATTCTCAGACGACCAGAGAAAGGCAGTTTGAAACTCCGCCTATGTCCTATTCACAACTTTTGAAGAATCTCCTACAACTCTAAATGGTTCAACTCCGCACTCTACAACCCCTGAAGCCGGGGCAACTTCCTGAAGGTTACGATACAAACGCCAGATGCGAATTTCATTCCGGAGCCCCCGGACATACCACAGAAAACTACAAAGCCTTGAAGTATGTGGTTCAAGACCTACTGGATTCTAAAGCGATTAATTTTGCTCCTACTCCTAATGTAATACAGAACCCCATGCCTCCTCAAGGGGGTACAGTTGAGGCAGTTGACGATGGAGAGAATCTAAACTTGGTGTGTGATATCGACGATCTGCAAACTCCGTTGAATGTTGTTAAAGCTTGTTTGGCCCAGAGGGGTGTGTTTACAGGTTACGGAAGTGATTGTCCAATATGTTTTGAAGCTCTAAACGGTTGTGAGCAGTTAAAAAAGGAGATCCAGAGTATGATTAATGAAGGGGTTTTACAGTTTTACAAAGTTGTAAAAGAAAGTGAAGTCTCCACAATAACCATTTTCTACGATCCATCTCAAGTTCCTCCATGGGCCAAAGTGGCACCGATAACGATTACCACTGCAGGGCCAATAATGTATCAGAGTGATAAAGTCGTTCCCTGGAATTATGGTGGCGAAGTATATTGTAACAGCTAGAAACAAGATTTGGCCACGTCTAGCACGACCCCAGCTCAAGTAGAAAACGTTGGAGTATGGGGATTTACTAGAAGTGGAAGGTTATTTGCGCCGGAAACACTAAGAAATAGTGTGATACCACCCAGAGACACTGCAGAAGCCCAGGCTAAGGCAAGAGGGAATCAGCCAGTGGTTGTCAATGAGCCCACGCCAGTGACTGATCCATACATTACCATTAATAGAGAAACTGAAATTTTTTTTAGAATTATCAAAAAGAGCGATTACAAGATTGTGGACCATCTGCAGCAGACCCCGTCGAAGATTTCCATCTTGTCTTTGCTAATGTGTTCCGACTCCCACAGGAAAGCTCTCTTGAATATCCTGAACAAGGCTTATGTGCCTCAGTATATTTCGGTAAATTAATTAGAAGCGGTGGTATCTAGTGTCAATGCCAGTCATGGATTGGGTTTTACGGACATGGATTTAACATCTGAAGGGCGTGCTCATAATCGGGCACTGCATATCTCTTTAGAATGTAAAGGTGCAGTACTTTCTCACGTGTTAGTAGATACTGGATCATCGTTGAATGTTCTTCCTAGGAAGGCATTGATGAAGTTGGATTATGATGGAGTAGTTCTAGAGCCCAACGACCTAGTGGTTAGAGCATTTGATGGGTCGAGGAAATCAGTGTTTGGGGAGGTGGATTTACCAATTAAAGTAGGTCCACAAATCTTCAATACCACATTCTACGTGATGGATATACAGTATGCATATAGTTGTTTGTAGGGAAGGCCTTGGATACATTCAGCAGGAGCAATATCATCCACACTTCATCAAAAGCTGAAATTCGTCTGGGAGGGCCAAATTGTAACAGTCTGTGAGGAAGAAGACATTTTCGTCAGTCATCTAGCTTCATTCAAGTATGTGGAGATGGATGGAGAGATAGTCGAGACTCCATGTCAGGCTTTTGAGCCCTTGAAAACTAAACCAGCATCTTCATTGGCAGCTTCTTCTGAAGAACCAAAGAAGGGGGTTTCCATAGCCTCTTATAAGCAAGCTCTTGAGGTGGTAGAATCGGGGATGCGAGAAGGCTAGGGAAGTCCAGTATAAGTGCCAGAAAATAAGGATATGATTGGGGTTGGCTACCATCCTGGGCAGTCATCATCTGGACAGAGTGCTAGAGGTCGTCAAGGCCCGATTACCTTCACGAGTGCGGGAATGGTGGATTACGGAAGCATCAGTGTCATGCAGGACAACGCAGTTGATAGTGACTGTGACTTAGATGAGTGGATCAGGCCTTCTGTTCCAGGGACTAAACTTAGCAACTGGTCGTCTGAAAGGCTTATCTCAGTCACCTCCTTCGAAGAGTAATAATTTTTGTTTCTGTCTTTTCTATACTCAAGCACTATGTCTTGCCCGGGGCATAGTAGCTTTTTGTAAGGGTTATTTTGTTCCTAACACAATTCATAATCATAAATAAAGCTGACGTTTCAAATTCATCCATGTTGTTCTTTGTCTTTCATTCTTGCTTTTGTTTTTCAAAAAGAAAGAAAAGTTTTAAAATGACAATGTTTCTCATTTTCTCAAACTCTTTCTAAAGCCTTGCATGAATCACCATTCATGCAGGTGCTCGTCACCGGATCTTATCAATGACGACCCTGTTATGGATAAGTATGACTTTGACAATCCAATTTATCAAGTCGATGAGGAAGTGAAGAAGATTGTGAACTACCTGAAGAGTTAGCCAGACTGCTTAAACAGGAGGAAAAGATGATTCAGCCGCATGAAGATGCCATTGAAGTGATAAACCTGGGCACCGAAGAAGACAAGAAAGAAGTTAAGATCGGGGCCACGTTAGGAGAATCTATCAAGACTCGTCTATTTTCCATGCTTCGAGAGTATGTTGATGTCTTCGCATGGTCTTACCAGAATATGCCTGGTTTAGACACTGGCATTGTGGTGCACAAGCTGCCTCTGAAAGAAGACTGCCCGCCAGTGAAGCAAAAGTTGAGGCGCACACACCCTGATATGGTGATCAAAATAAAAGAGGAAGTACAAAAGCAATTTGATGTTGGTTTCTTGGCCGTGACTAGTTACCCTTCGTGGGTTGCCAATATTGTGTCGGTCCCTAAAAAAGACGGTAAAGTCAGGATGTGTGTAGATTACAGGGACTTGAACAGGGCTAGTCCTAAAGATGATTTCCCTCTTCCTCACATGGATGTGCTTGTTGATAATACTGCTCAGTTTTCTGTGTTCTCTTTCATGGACGGGTTTTCAGGTTATAACCAGATTAAGATGTCACCCGATGATATGGAAAAGACTACCTTCATCACGCCTTGGGGCACCTTCTATTACAAGTTCATGTCGTTTGGTCTGAAGAATGTTAGGGCCACTTACCAACGGGCGATGGTGACGCTATTTCACGACACGATTCATCATTAGATTGAGGTTTATGTTGATGATATGATAACAAAATCCCAAACAGAAGAAGAGCACTTGGTCAATCTAGCAATGTTGTTTGACAGACTCCGGAAGTTCAAATTGAGGTTGAATCCGAACAAGTGCACCTTTGGGGTCCGTTCCGGCAAGCTGCTTGGCTTCATTGTTAGTGAACGGGGAATTGAGGTTGATCCATCCAAAGTAAAAGCCATCCAAGAGATGCCCGAGCCAAAGACTGAAAAGCAAGTGCGTGGTTTCTTAGGGAGACTAAACTACATTGCATGGTTTATTTCTCACCTAACAACCACGTGTGAGCCCATCTTTAAACTTCTGAGGAAGAATCAGGCCATCAAATGGAATGAAGACTATCAGCAAGCCTTTGACCGAATCAAGGAGTACCTGCTAGAACCTCCAATTCTCATGCCTCCAGTACCAGGGAGACCTTTGATCATGTATCTTACTGTGCTTGAAGGATCGATGGGATGTGTGCTGGGTCAGCAAGACGAGTCTGGTCGAAAAGAGCATGCCATTTATTACCTTAGCAAAAAGTTTACCGATTGTGATACACGTTACTCACTGTAACACGGTGGGAGAACTGACTTTAGTTATGTTGCGGATAGCAAGAGTCGCCACCGACTTTTATTTTATCCAAAGGAAAGGCATAAAAGAACAGGAAAGACCTTTTAAAAAGATTTTTGGGTCCGGGGGGTAGGTTATGTAAAGGGAAGGTGTTAGCACCCTTTACATCCATGGTTATCCATGGGCTCTTAGTTACTTAGCTCACTTTAAATTGTTTTTGAAAATGTAGTGTGTGAATAGAAAAATTTTCAGAATAGTTTAATAATAATCCATGTACGGATGTGTAAGAAACTTGTTTGAAAATTTGTTTGAAATTTGTTTAAGTTTGAAAAATTTTTGAAGTGAGCAAGTACATAAAAGGAACCTACCCTAATGTTTAAAGTCTTTCTTGTTCTTTTTCCTTTCCTTGGTAAGACTATCCCTACTATTAAGGAGTAGGTAGTCATTGCCTTGGATGTTAAGGGACATATGAGGGACATTCTGATTTTGAAAGCCATTGTGAGGTGTAATAAGCAAACTGGAGGGACTATCATCATTTTTCGAAAGGGACTCGATTCGTAAAGGCAACCATAAGGGACTTTGATGATTTTCTATTTTAAGGGACTTGCTTTATACACCCCACTTGACCATTATTCGTAGGCAACTTGAGGGATAACCTTAGGAAGTGAGACGGCGATTAAAATCGACTTACGTGTGTGACATGTTTATTTTAATTATCTTCTATTAAAAATTATCTAAATTTATTTTAATATTGCATACATGTTGTTACACTCCCTAATTACTAACCATAATAATAATTAAATAATTAAAATATTTGCAAAATTACACCAAGGAAGCAATTACAACAAAATAAAATAAATAGCAAAATATAATCAAAATAAATATAATAAGCAAATAATTAATAATAAAATATTGGGGTTAGTAAATAATAAGAAAAATTAAATAAGGTTAGTAGAAATATAAAGTTAGTGAAAATAACAATAAGAATAATTAGAAATAATAAACAAGGTTAGAAGTATAATAAGAATAAGAATAATTAGAATAAACAAAATAAAAATATAATATAATAATACATAATGATTTAGTTAGTAACAATAAACAAATTTTTTTCAAAATTATAAGAAATTACTGAATTTTCATATGAACAATTAAAAAGAGATATGATCAAGCAATTATTTTTATTTACAAAATTAAATTTTTAATAGCATGAAACATAATTATATGAGAAAAATAATTTATAATTATATTTACAATATGAGAATAAATAAATTTACAATACAATTATATTAACAATTAAGGAATAAAACTATTTAGAAAAAATAGGATTAGGCTTTATTTTTGAAAATAGCTTTTAGGGTTTATACAAATTATAAACAAATATCTTATAATTTAATCATATAACAAAGAAAATATTTTAAGTTGAGAAAAATAGAAGTTTGGATTTTAGAAAAAAAATGAAGGTTATTTTAAACATACATACGTATACAATTTATTCCTTTTTTTATTAATATTAAGAAACAATTAAGCTAATTAATCAAAGAAATAAAAATAGAAGAAAATGGTAAAAAGAGAACTTACCTGGGGTGGGTTTGAACCCAGGACACCCAACTTGCAAGCCACAAAGCATACCACTAGGCTAACCCAGCGCAGGTAGTAGAAGAATGAATCAAGTTTGTTTTATACCTTGCCTTGCAAAAATCCAGAAAAAATAAGAACACAAAAGGCCTGGGGTGGGAGTTGAACCCAGGACCTTAGGGATATTCATGCGCATGCTTGACCGCCTGGCTGGGAGAGCCCTTCTGGTCATGGAACGGCAATAACATATTATATATTATGTTGTCTTTTATTCCTGCAAAAATAAAATAAAACCATGCCATGGCCAAGAATCGAACCAAGGCCTTTATAGCATATACGTTCCAGCCTTACCACCAGACCACAGGCACGCTTGTGATAAGTAAACTAATAATAATTCATAAAATATTTTAAACAAGTTTTTGAATTTCCAGGGCGCGGGAAGCTTCATCTTCAACCTCAAGACCTTCAAAATTTGCTGCGAAATCCTCCACGAATTTTCCTGCGAAATTGAAACCCTAACAAAACCTGCGAAAACGAAACTCAACCAAAACCACATTGATTCATGAAATTGGTTAGTGATTTATGATTCTCACGGTTCACACAACAGTTCTATGTTTTCATAATTTATTTATATGCATTCAAATGATAAACCCTAATTGGAGGTCATGAACCCTAACATGGCCGAATCGGTTCTAAGCAAGGGAAATCCAATTGATTTGTCCAGAATTGTTCCTTGGATCACCATAAACACAAAAACACAAACAAAATTTGTTAATAATGCATAAACAAACAGAATCAAAAATTTGAAATCCATGGCCAAGTTTGATTCGGGTAAGGCATTAGAGCATGGTATGGATGCATATGATGGATGGTTCATGATCAGAGAAGTCCCAGGAAGCTTGCTATGTGCTTGTTTTACCTTCAAATGCCTTAAATCCAAAAATCCGAATGTGACTTGTGGAGAGGTTTTTTGAACAATGGTGAACTTACTCTTGGGCTGTGGAAATCGTCAATGAGTGTTAGGTTTGTGTTAAGCATATATACATGAGTGAATTAGGTCAGAAATATGACTTGGTTATGTGAAAATTTGGATCAAAAAAGATTGAAAAAGATCAAGTTGTAAAAGTCAAATATTTGCTCTTGAATGCTTGCTATTTTTGGAGAGATCACATGATTTCTTTCTCTTTAAGTTTCAATCACTAATTATGAAATTCTAGAATCAATCACAAAAATATATCTTCATTTTTAATATTTTATTTAAATTTAAAATGATTTTAAGTGTAAAAAATCATAATAAATTAATTAAATAAAATAAAAATTATGAAAATATCATGGAAATTTCGTGCAAGCTATTATGAAGTGGATTGGGTCACAATTTAGCAAGCCCATTTGGAAAGAATTACTTTTAAGCCTCCATTTTCAACATAAACCATCACAAAATTTCCCAACTTTGCAAGGGCACATCTCCCTCAATTTTAAAGGTATGAGGGTGTTCTTGGACTTTTTGGAAAGCTTGAAGAGTCCTCTAAACAACCCCATTGGTTTCAGGTCCATATCATTTACCAATCTCAAGTTATGCCCTTTTGAAGTTGTTGACTTTTTGTTGACTTTTGAAATGACCTATAATGTCTTAGATCATATCTTTCAAATGAAGCATTTTTTAGCTTAACTTTAAACATCAAAGTTGTAGGGAATTCAATTTCCTTCAAAATGAGCTTTGGATGGAGACTTGGTGATGAAGTATGTGAAAGTTATGCCTGGTCAAAGTTCGGTTGACTTTTACTGAGGAAACCCTAATTTAGAAACTCCTGATTATTGATGATTTGGAATCTCCTTGATGAATCATGATCAACCCTTGATCAAATGATGAATTTTACTTCATATACTTGATGTTGGCAAAAAATCATGAAGTTTGACTTTGGTTTGACCACAGTTGACCTCAGTTTGACTTTTTAACTGCATTGACTGATTTTGACTTATCTGATCATCTGACTGAGCAAACTTTTGAGAAAAGTCTTGAAACTTGTCATGGGGGTTCTTATACACATATAAGATGTTATGAAACTCACTTGAGGTATTGGAAGTCCATTTAGCCTGATTAAAGTCAAAACCCTAGTTCTGGATACACTGCTTAGGAGGTGCATTGTCTGAGGGAATTGTCAACTTCTTTGACCAATTGTGAACTTTGTGAACCTTGTGAATCTTCATAAGATGTCTTGTGATACTCATGAGAGGTATTGTGAAGCTTGTGAACCTTGTGAACCTCATGAAGTGGCTTTGTAGACCTCATGAACCTTAGGAAAGCTTTGTAATCATTGTGAAACTTGTGAACCTTGTGAACCTTCATAAAGTAACTTGTAGACTTCATGAACCTCATGAAAGGTTATGGACTTGTGAACCTTGTGAACCTTCAAGAAGCAATTTGTAGACTTCATGAACCTCATGAAAGGTTATATAAGCATTGAGAAACTTGTGAACCTTGTGAATCTTCTTAAAACACAAAGTCTTGTATTGTGAGGGCAAATTTTGGGGTGCAACAGCTGCCCCTGTTCAATTTTCTGAAACCTGAGGGGTTAGATTGGTATATTTGCCAGTCGTAACCTGGAAGGTTGAAGGGGATTGAACACAAAAGCCCAAAAATTTGCACTCACCAGTGCATAGAGTGATATTGATGGTTGGTTGAACATGCTTGAGTGGGCTTAAAGATGCCACTAGGGGAAAGTTCTTCAGCAGTATAATGAGAGTTGTCAGGAGTCTGGAGTAATATTGATGTAACAGTATGTCTTCATGAGGATAGAGCAATCAATAATGATAACCCTAAAGCAGTCTTGAAGAAATAATATGATTTCAGGAGGATAGAGCAATCAATAATGATAACTCTAAAGCAGTCTTGAAAATATGATTCAGGAGGATAGAGCAATGGATAGCTCTAAAGCAGTCTTGAAATAATGATATGACTCCAGGAGGATAGAGTAATGATAACTCTAAAGCAGTCTTGAAGTAATGATTTCAGGAGGATAGAGCAATGGATAGCTCTAAAGCAGTCTTGAAGTAATAATGTGATTTCAGGAGGATAGAGCAATCCATAGCTCTAAAGCAGTCTTGAAAATATGATTCAGGAGGATAGAGCAATGGATAGCTCTAAAGCAGTCTTGAAATAATGATATGACTCCAGGAGGATAGAGCAATGATAACTCTAAAGCAGTCTTGAAGTAATAATTTCAGGAGGATAGAGCAATCAATAATGATAACTCTAAAGCAGTCTTGAAGTAATGATTTCAGGAGGATAGAGCCATCAATAATGATAACTCTAAAGCAGTCTTGAAATAATAATATGATTTCAGGAGGATAGAGCAATCAATAATGATAACTCTAAAGCAGTCTTGAAGTAATAATTTCAGGAGGATAGAGCCATCAATAATGATAACTCTAAAGCAGTCTTGAAGTAATAATTTCAGGAGGATAGAGCAATCAATAATGACAACTCTAAAGCAGTCTTGAAATAATAATATGATTTCAGGAGGATAGAGCAATCAATAATGATAACTCTAAAGCAGTCTTGAAGTAATAATTTCAGGAGGATAGAGCCATCAATAATGATAACTCTAAAGCAGTCTTGAAGTAATAATTTCAGGAGGATAGAGCAATCAATAATGACAACTCTAAAGCAGTCTTGAAGTAATAATGTGATTTCAGGAGGATAGAGCAATCAATAATGATAACTCTAAAGCAGTCTTGAAGTAATAATGTGATTTCAGGAGGATAGAGCAATCAATAATGATAACTCTAAAGCAGTCTTGAAGTCATGAGAAGTTATCAGGAGGATAAAGTAACCCTGAGGTGACAATAAAGCAGTCCCGGAGATCATAAGTTTGTTTGTTGGATAATTAACCTGAAACAAAGTAACATTCTGTATAATAACATTAGTTTATGCTTTATGTATGCATGTATGATATGATGCACTTAGGTAATGTACTATATGTCTATGGATATATATGCTATGGTATGATGTAAATGATGTATGTATGATATGATACTGCCGGAAGCGTCTGGATATCTTTGTATAACAACTGCTGGCCAGGGAAAATAAATCCCGATTCGTTGTTGCAGAATATGATGAACTCATTCCCGTCTTGATAAGTAGGTATATATAACCTCCCGTATGCTGGGGATAGCAGGGTATAGATAACCTCCCGTCTGCTGGGGATAGTAAGGTATATATAACCTCCCGTCTTCGTTTGGTAGTAGAGTAGATACAACATCCCGTCTTTGTTCGTCGTATTCTTATTGGAAAGTAATTTCCCGAATATCCGTATGAGGATAAAAGAGATGGATATAAATTCCAGGGGAGATGAGACTTTATGAAGATGGATTAGTCCTACTGAGGGTTTGTAACTGTCTTATAAAGGTGAACCGGCGAAGCTTCGTTGAAATCCTTCCCTCATTCGTCCTTAGTAAATACTATTACTGCCTTTTCATGCATTTCTGGTAAACATTAATCATATTAAAAGCATACATGCATTCAAACACAACCAATGGACGTTTCGCTTATGTAAATAGGGTAAAAGTAAATCTGGATTCAGAGGGAAAAGTAAAGCTGAACTTTGAACACAAAATTATTTCAACTTCGAGAGTGTATAACCAATTGGATTTGGAACTCCTGAAATTTTTTAACTTTCCTGAGTACTTTCCCAGAAATCCTCATGGCTGGATCTGAAGACATGATACTGACACCATCTGATACTACCGGCATAGACAATTAATTTCCATCATGGTTTCAGCTGAGAATCCAATATCAAGGTAATACAATGAGAGGAATGTGTCTTCAAACTGTAATGGACCATATACGCTCCAGGTATTAGATTTGAAGAGAAAGCATTGCCCCTTGGTTGAGGATGAATTGTCCCATAATGGAAGTATCTGTAATGAGCTATCTCAAGAGAAACAAGCAGAATGCCCCATAAGCATATGCCCCTGGCATTATGAACTCTGTAATGTCACCTTTGGTAATTTAACTGTATGAGGAAAAATGCCCCTAGCTATTAAGCACAGATGAGTCTGGACCTAATTGCCCCAACTGAATTGAACAGTAACTTGGTATGCCTCTTGACTGGGAAACAGTGACTATGCCCTTGGCATTTCAGATAGATGAGGAGATCTGCCTCTGGCTGCTTAAACATAGTTGAATCTTGTCCTGATTGCCCCAAATGAGTTAGGAAGTATCATGGTCTGCCCCCTTGATTGGGAGGTCATGACTATGCCCCTTTGTATACATGGACTTTGATCCAGGAAGCAACTTTGTTTATCGGAAGGACTTTGGTTCATTGAATATTCATCCTGTAAGCTTCTCCATTTGTCAAACACTTAGGTATATGCAAACAAATATATTAAAAAAATGCAATGCTTATGTCTGTCTTGAAGTTTTGAAACAAGTTATTTTAGAAAAACTTTTTTTTTTTTTTTTTTTTGGGAAAACTGTGATATTAACTCAAATTTTATGACAAGCCCTAAAGGAGTCAGGATACCTTTTTGCAGCAGTACGCTTTTGAACTAACCATGCTTCAGTTAGGACTTTTAAAGGGTTATAACGTGGCCTGGTTCATGGTTTAAGAAACAAAAGATAAAGGCTCAAATTTATTTGTACCCAACCCACTCTCCATGATGTTCTCCAGTCCTATACTCAGTTAACTTATGCATTGAGATTCCACAGAAGTGTGGTATTGTAACATTGATATTTTGTGATGGTTTGGCAACCAAAAGTTTATTTGAACCTTCAGTCATCTTTCTTTGTTGAGGATTCATAGTGACCTCTTTTTTTTTTTTACTTTGTTATCCCCTTCTTTTTGCCTGAACTGCTTATTTCAAGGTTACAGTCAGCGGGATGTCTTAATGTTTTACTAAGTCTCCTTCATAGGTTTTTGACTTAGTGAATTGTTCTTTTGCTGGATATTGACTGTCAGGTTTAATGATTACCGAGAACCATCATTAGTTGTGTACAACACAGATAATTGGCATATTTGAGTTAACTGAGTAACTACCCTGCCCCGGGTTATGAATAAGGGTTTTAATTTGTGCGAGAATAAAAACTCCTACTTCATAAGCTCAAAAGGGTTGACTAGGGATTAACTTCCTTATATCTCCACTGTTTAGGAATTGAAACAATGCCTGTACATCGTCAGCATAGTCTGTTCAAAAGCATACTGCATAAGATTATGGTATTGTTTTCGTCATCCTCCCTCTACAGGCTTGTAGCTTCATCAGGAGTTAAATATCACAAGATAGAAATAAGAAGCATAATTCAAAATATAGTGGAACGAATGGATTAATTCAAGACAAACATATGCAATGCATTAAAGAAGACAAAAGTTTAACATAATAGTAAGTGTTCAAACAAATAAAAGAAATTACAAATGAAAATTCAAATGTTGTCCCATCCAGTTGGCTGAATGTCCTCAATTGCAATCTGTGAACTTTGAGGAGCAGTATACTTCACCATGAAACCAAATTTACCACTTGGATGCCCCAAGGTGCCCCATATCTCAACAGGCCTAGGTATTCTTCCTTTTTTGTTACTTTGGGCTACTTGTCTTGCAGCTTCGGTGTTTGATGGACGATAGTAAAATTCAACTTGACCTTCTGGAGTATTCCTTCGTCAATTAGGTCTTGAATCTTATTCTTCAACATCCAGCAGTTGTTAGTATCATGTCCAGGACTGTTGGAGTGATACTCACATCTTGCCTTGGGATTATAGCGAGGAGAAGAGGTTTTAGGATTTTGAGGAGAATTTTTCAAGGAAATTAGTTTCATCTCCAACAAGCATTGCAGAACTTGTGACATTGGAGTGCTGAACTTGATAAACTGTCTTCTACATCCCTTGTGTTGAGGTGGATCAACCTTATCAGGTCTTTCTTCTTCAACTGAAGAACAATCAATGGCAACCTGTTTCTTACCTTCTTTTATCCTCATCTTCCTTTCAACCAAACCAACTTGTTTTGGATCCCTGACTCCATCACTTTGAAGTTTATGGACAAAGGTTCTTAGCTCTTCTTGCCCCTGAGCTAATCTTTGAATAAGAGCCACCTGGTCATTCATCTGGGCCCTCATTCCTGTCATCTCAGCTTGTAGTTGTGTCAGCTGATCATCCTGGTTGTCCTCAGGATTCTTCTTCTTAGCCAGCAGTGTCTTCAATTCATCCTGCCCCTTGGTCAGGTTCAGGATCAGCTCTTGGAATTGTGCATTTTGTGCCTGGAGATCTTTAACTGTTTGTTCAAGAGCCATTGCTGAAATAAACAGCGAGAAGATGAGAAACCTGTGCACAATTATAAACCTGTGATGCAATGAAATGATATGGGAATGCATATGCAATGTTTTCAAGGACCGCAAGATTTAAATTTGCTTAAACAAACAAGGAAGTAACTTTTTATTAGTAATAAATTTATTTGCCCTTTGGGCTTACAAAATGAAATGAAATAAATACAAAAGATGGGGTTTTAAGTCTCCCATGGACGTTTCCTCTTTGTGTTAAGGTATGAGTTGAGGTTTCGTTCCTCGTGAAGTAGCTTTGTTAGTTCCAGAATCTTTTCTTGGCTTGCTTTGTAATGAGCCTCGAAAGTATCCCTTTGATCTTTCAATTGGATCCATGATCTCTGCAAGTCTTCCATATCAGTAGGCATGTCTGGGTGAAGGATGGTATAGGCAGTGTCTCCTTCAGCAACAGGTTCCATGGTAACTGGTAGGACGACAGGATATGGCATCATGAGTGTCTGAGCACGAGATCGCACCCATCTGAGATAAGCCTCCATAGGAATAGTGTACTTAGGCTCCAGTGTCTTACTGTCAATCCTATTTACCTTTCCCCAAGCTCGTATGAATCTCTGACGGTAACCCCGAAGATCGTTGTCGTAGTCAAATACAATGCCCTGAATCAACATATCATGTGGACCATCACTCCGGGCGTAACCAAACTGTCGTAAAGCTAGAGAGGGGTTGTAAGTGATGCCTCCTCTTATGCCTAGAAGTGGCACATTAGGAAACTCCCCACAACGGTCAATGATGGTGACATTCTCCATAGATCTGGAGCACCAATGGATGTCTGAGTGAGAAAGTGACATGATCCTCTTGGACCATCTGAACCCTTGCTCATTCTTCATTATTGATCGAGGAAGGTGAGAAATAAACCACCTAGAAAGTAAAGGTATGCAACACATCAAAGTTCCTCTTGCCCTTGTAGTACGGGTGTGAAGAGAATGCAGGATGTCTCCAAGCAATGTAGGCACTGGATTGTGACTCAGGAAAATGTTGATGGCATGAACATCTATGAACTGATCTGGATTGGGGAACAATACTAAGCCATATATCAGCAAGGCTAAGATCTCTTCAAAAGCATCATAGCTCATGACCTTCAAGAACATTTGAGCTTTATCCATTAATACCTTGGCGAGAATACCCTTAACTCCGCTTCTCGTTTCTAGAACAATGTCAGACTTCTTCAGATGTAGAGCTGTAGCAATAACCTCTGGTTTAAGCTCCTTCTCCAAGCCTGTGAATGGTCTTTGATCAAGAATAGGTATGCCCAGAAGCTTAGAGAACTCCTCCATGGTTGGAACCAGCTGATAGTCAGGGAATGTAAAGCAATGGTGCTTAGGGTCAAAGAACTGAAACAGGACACTCATCATGTCTTCATTGAACCCTGAAGTGACTAGGTCCAATAGGTGACCATGTCTCTTGATGAACTGGGAATGATCAGACACTTGAGAAACCAACTCTTTAAGCTTGGGAGGTATGCCCACAAAGTTGATCCTGATGGTGTTTCTACGAGCAGAAGCCATGACCTACAACAAAGAACAAAGATAAATCCCTTGGTCCTTGAAATGGTTAGTGAAAATGCTATGCTTATGATGCATGATGATGTCATGATGTTATGTTCAATCACAAACATGTGGTACACACAAACAAGTCACACCATAGCCCTAGGTTTAAAGGCTTGCATGAGGTTTAAGGTAGGTACCCTCCCCTGAAGTTAGATGGTTCATCCTGTCCTACAAAAGTAACCAGGTTCTAAGGGATCTCAATATCATTGATCCTTCACAAGGGTGGTTGATCAGAAGGCAACTTACTTGCCAACCAAAACCCTCCAAGTTTAAGATCTCAATGAGTGTAGTATCGAGTGTCAACCAACTTCAGTCTGCACCAAAGCCAGTTACCTCACTACTTTCTAAAGGCCAAGATGAGTTAACTAGGGTTCTAGAAGTTAGTTAGTGCATTGACCACATATGGCAGCCTCAATATTATCCTCAACTTGACTTAAGGAATATAAGCACCAACCAAGAAGTCGCACTAACTATGGCCACCAGATCCACCGTATCGATATACGTCGTACAGTTTCCTTGGTCTATTGCCATTTACCTAAGGTACAATAGATCCGGGTTAGGACCTTTCACACATAAGAGCACCCCGACAAGATAATATGAAGCAAACAAGGCAAACAATTTAAAGTGATCTTAATTCCTAAGGGTACCCCTCTTAAATACATCCCCAGCAGAGTCGCCAGTTCTGTAACACGGTGGGAGAACTGACTTTAGTTATGTTGCGGATAGCAAGAGTCGCCACCGACTTTTATTTTATCCAAAGGAAAGGCATAAAAGAACAGGAAAGACCTTTTAAAAAGATTTTTGGGTCCGGGGGGTAGGTTATGTAAAGGGAAGGTGTTAGCACCCTTTACATCCATGGTTATCCATGGGCTCTTAGTTACTTAGCTCACTTTAAATTGTTTTTGAAAATGTAGTGTGTGAATAGAAAAATTTTCAGAATAGTTTAATAATAATCCATGTACGGATGTGTAAGAAACTTGTTTGAAAATTTGTTTGAAATTTGTTTAAGTTTGAAAAATTTTTGAAGTGAGCAAGTACATAAAAGGAACCTACCCTAATGTTTAAAGTCTTTCTTGTTCTTTTTCCTTTCCTTGGTAAGACTATCCCTACTATTAAGGAGTAGGTAGTCATTGCCTTGGATGTTAAGGGACATATGAGGGACATTCTGATTTTGAAAGCCATTGTGAGGTGTAATAAGCAAACTGGAGGGACTATCATCATTTTTCGAAAGGGACTCGATTCGTAAAGGCAACCATAAGGGACTTTGATGATTTTCTATTTTAAGGGACTTGCTTTATACACCCCACTTGACCATTATTCGTAGGCAACTTGAGGGATAACCTTAGGAAGTGAGACGGCGATTAAAATCGACTTACGTGTGTGACATGTTTATTTTAATTATCTTCTATTAAAAATTATCTAAATTTATTTTAATATTGCATACATGTTGTTACACTCCCTAATTACTAACCATAATAATAATTAAATAATTAAAATATTTGCAAAATTACACCAAGGAAGCAATTACAACAAAATAAAATAAATAGCAAAATATAATCAAAATAAATATAATAAGCAAATAATTAATAATAAAATATTGGGGTTAGTAAATAATAAGAAAAATTAAATAAGGTTAGTAGAAATATAAAGTTAGTGAAAATAACAATAAGAATAATTAGAAATAATAAACAAGGTTAGAAGTATAATAAGAATAAGAATAATTAGAATAAACAAAATAAAAATATAATATAATAATACATAATGATTTAGTTAGTAACAATAAACAAATTTTTTTCAAAATTATAAGAAATTACTGAATTTTCATATGAACAATTAAAAAGAGATATGATCAAGCAATTATTTTTATTTACAAAATTAAATTTTTAATAGCATGAAACATAATTATATGAGAAAAATAATTTATAATTATATTTACAATATGAGAATAAATAAATTTACAATACAATTATATTAACAATTAAGGAATAAAACTATTTAGAAAAAATAGGATTAGGCTTTATTTTTGAAAATAGCTTTTAGGGTTTATACAAATTATAAACAAATATCTTATAATTTAATCATATAACAAAGAAAATATTTTAAGTTGAGAAAAATAGAAGTTTGGATTTTAGAAAAAAAATGAAGGTTATTTTAAACATACATACGTATACAATTTATTCCTTTTTTATTAATATTAAGAAACAATTAAGCTAATTAATCAAAGAAATAAAAATAGAAGAAAATGGTAAAAAGAGAACTTACCTGGGGTGGGTTTGAACCCAGGACACCCAACTTGCAAGCCACAAAGCATACCACTAGGCTAACCCAGCGCAGGTAGTAGAAGAATGAATCAAGTTTGTTTTATGCCTTGCCTTGCAAAAATCCAGAAAAAATAAGAACACAAAAGGCCTGGGGTGGGAGTTGAACCCAGGACCTTAGGGATATTCATGCGCATGCTTGACCGCCTGGCTGGGAGAGCCCTTCTGGTCATGGAACGGCAATAACATATTATATATTATGTTGTCTTTTATTCCTGCAAAAATAAAATAAAACCATGCCATGGCCAAGAATCGAACCAAGGCCTTTATAGCATATACGTTCCAGCCTTACCACCAGACCACAGGCACGCTTGTGATAAGTAAACTAATAATAATTCATAAAATATTTTAAACAAGTTTTTGAATTTCCAGGGCGCGGGAAGCTTCATCTTCAACCTCAAGACCTTCAAAATTTGCTGCGAAATCCTCCACGAATTTTCCTGCGAAATTGAAACCCTAACAAAACCTGCGAAAACGAAACTCAACCAAAACCACATTGATTCATGAAATTGGTTAGTGATTTATGATTCTCACGGTTCACACAACAGTTCTATGTTTTCATAATTTATTTATATGCATTCAAATGATAAACCCTAATTGGAGGTCATGAACCCTAACATGGCCGAATCGGTTCTAAGCAAGGGAAATCCAATTGATTTGTCCAGAATTGTTCCTTGGATCACCATAAACACAAAAACACAAACAAAATTTGTTAATAATGCATAAACAAACAGAATCAAAAATTTGAAATCCATGGCCAAGTTTGATTCGGGTAAGGCATTAGAGCATGGTATGGATGCATATGATGGATGGTTCATGATCAGAGAAGTCCCAGGAAGCTTGCTATGTGCTTGTTTTACCTTCAAATGCCTTAAATCCAAAAATACGAATGTGACTTGTGGAGAGGTTTTTTGAACAATGGTGAACTTACTCTTGGGCTGTGGAAATCGTCAATGAGTGTTAGGTTTGTGTTAAGCATATATACATGAGTGAATTAGGTCAGAAATATGACTTGGTTATGTGAAAATTTGGATCAAAAAAGATTGAAAAAGATCAAGTTGTAAAAGTCAAATATTTGCTCTTGAATGCTTGCTATTTTTGGAGAGATCACATGATTTCTTTCTCTTTAAGTTTCAATCACTAATTATGAAATTCTAGAATCAATCACAAAAATATATCTTCATTTTTAATATTTTATTTAAATTTAAAATGATTTTAAGTGTAAAAAATCATAATAAATTAATTAAATAAAATAAAAATTATGAAAATATCATGGAAATTTCGTGCAAGCTATTATGAAGTGGATTGGGTCACAATTTAGCAAGCCCATTTGGAAAGAATTACTTTTAAGCCTCCATTTTCAACATAAACCATCACAAAATTTCCCAACTTTGCAAGGGCACATCTCCCTCAATTTTAAAGGTATGAGGGTGTTCTTGGACTTTTTGGAAAGCTTGAAGAGTCCTCTAAACAACCCCATTGGTTTCAGGTCCATATCATTTACCAATCTCAAGTTATGCCCTTTTGAAGTTGTTGACTTTTTGTTGACTTTTGAAATGACCTATAATGTCTTAGATCATATCTTTCAAATGAAGCATTTTTTAGCTTAACTTTAAACATCAAAGTTGTAGGGAATTCAATTTCCTTCAAAATGAGCTTTGGATGGAGACTTGGTGATGAAGTATGTGAAAGTTATGCCTGGTCAAAGTTCGGTTGACTTTTACTGAGGAAACCCTAATTTAGAAACTCCTGATTATTGATGATTTGGAATCTCCTTGATGAATCATGATCAACCCTTGATCAAATGATGAATTTTACTTCATATACTTGATGTTGGCAAAAAATCATGAAGTTTGACTTTGGTTTGACCACAGTTGACCTCAGTTTGACTTTTTAACTGCATTGACTGATTTTGACTTATCTGATCATCTGACTGAGCAAACTTTTGAGAAAAGTCTTGAAACTTGTCATGGGGGTTCTTATACACATATAAGATGTTATGAAACTCACTTGAGGTATTGGAAGTCCATTTAGCCTGATTAAAGTCAAAACCCTAGTTCTGGATACACTGCTTAGGAGGTGCATTGTCTGAGGGAATTGTCAACTTCTTTGACCAATTGTGAACTTTGTGAACCTTGTGAATCTTCATAAGATGTCTTGTGATACTCATGAGAGGTATTGTGAAGCTTGTGAACCTTGTGAACCTCATGAAGTGGCTTTGTAGACCTCATGAACCTTAGGAAAGCTTTGTAATCATTGTGAAACTTGTGAACCTTGTGAACCTTCATAAAGTAACTTGTAGACTTCATGAACCTCATGAAAGGTTATGGACTTGTGAACCTTGTGAACCTTCAAGAAGCAATTTGTAGACTTCATGAACCTCATGAAAGGTTATATAAGCATTGAGAAACTTGTGAACCTTGTGAATCTTCTTAAAACACAAAGTCTTGTATTGTGAGGGCAGATTTTGGGGTGCAACACTCACTACTCGAGAAAAATTGTTGCGCTTTGGCATGGGCTGCTCGCCGACTAAGACAGTACATGCTAACTCACACCACTCTCTTAATTTCCAAGATGGATCCTGTGAAATATATCTTCGAGAAGCCGACTCTAACAGGAAGGGTATCCCGATGGCAGGTGATCTTAACAGAATACGATATCCATTACACTTTGCAAAAAGAAATCAAAGGAAGTGTATTGTCGAAATACTTGGCTCAGCAGCCAATCGACGATTATCAACCCATGAAATTCGAGTTTCTGAATGAGGACATCATGTTCCTCAAGTTGAAAGACTGTGAAGAACCACTTCCGGAGGAGGGGCCAGACCCTGAATCCAGATGGAAGTTGATGTTTGACGGAGCTGTGAACATGAACGGAAGCAGAGTAGGTGGTGTTATCATCTCACCAGAAGGGGTCCATACACCTTTAGCTGATCGGTTGACTTTCGAATGCACTAACAACGAGGCAGAGTATGAAGCTTGCATCATGGGGGTTGAATAGGCAATCAACTTGCGAGTCAAGAACCTTGAGATCTTCGGAGATTCTGCTCTGGTGGTGAACCAAGTCAATGGCAAATGGTTAGTTAATCAACCTCACTTGGTTCCTTATAGGGATTATACCAGGAGGCTGCTGACTTTCTTCACTAAGGTCAAGTTGAGTTATATTCCCCGAGACAAAAATCAGTTCGCTGATGCTCTAGCAACTTTGTCATCCATGATTAAAGTTTGTCAAGAGAATTTTGTGCCTCGAATCATGGTCTCCCATCTTGAAAGGCCTGCTTATGTCTTTGCAATTGTCAGTAGTGAAGATAACAAACCTTGGTATCATGATATCAAGCATTTCTTGAAAACTCAAGAATACTCGGCTGAGGCATCCAGTAAAGACAAGAAGACCCTCAGAAGACTAGCAGGTGGTTTCTTCTTGAATCAAGATGGTGTGCTATACAAGAGAAACTTCGACATGGTTCTGATTAGATGCGTGGATAGACACGAAGAGGACTTGTTGATGCAAGAGGTTTATGAAGGCTCCTTTGGTACCCATGCTGGAGGACATGCTATGGCCAAGAAATTGTTGAGATCGGGATATTATTGGATCACCATGGAATCTGATTGCTGTAAATACTCCCGTAAATGTCACAAGTGCCATATTTATACCGATAAGGTCCATGTGCCTCATAATCCTTTGAGTGTCATGTCTTCACCATGGTCGTTCGCCATGTGGGGCATTGATATGATTGGCAAGATCGAGCCGACAACTTCCAACGGTCACCGCTTCATCCTGGTTGCTATAGACTATTTCACGAAGTGGGTCGAAGCGGCGTTTTATGACAATGTTACTAAACAAGTGGTAGCCCGGTTTATTAAAAGAGACATCATTTTCCGGTATGGAATTCCCGAAAGAATCATTATTGATAATGGTTCTAACCTCAACAGCAAGATGATGGTTGATTTGTGTCGGGATTTCAAAATAGAACATCACAACTCTTCTCCATATCGCCCGAAGATGAATGACGTCGTCGAGGCGGCCAACAAAAACATCAAGAAGATTATGCAGAAGATGGTTGTGACATACAAAGACTGGCATGAGATGCTACCATTTGCTCTACATGGGTACAGAACGTCAGTGCGTACCTCAACAGGGGCAACCTCATTCTCACTGGTATATGGTATGGAAGAGGTCCTACCAATTGAAGTGGAAATCCCCTCGCTAAGGTTAATGATGGACATTAAGCTAGATGAAGCTGAGTGGCTCCGGTCCAGATACAATCAATTGAGCCTCATTGAAGCAAAACGTCTAGCAGCTGTATGCCATGGACAGTTGTATCAGCGGCGGATGAAGCAGGCTTTTGACAAAAAGGTATGACCACAAAGGTACATACTAGGTGATATAGTTCTGAAAAGGATTCTTCCTCCTCTTAACGATCACAAGGGCAAATGGACACCTAATTATGAAGGACCATTAGTGGTTAAGAAGGTTTTCTTAGGTGGAACCTTGATGCTGACAACCATGGATGGAGAGGACTTCCATTCCCCTGTCAACGCAGACACAGTAAGAAAATACTTCGTGTAAAAAGACCTGCTGGATGAAAACAGAATAAAGATCCAGGCAAAAATAGGCATCCCGGTGAGCCAAAAACAGAATAAAAGGCTCGGGCAAAAATTAGGGAAATCTTGAAAAAAATGTACACCCGCTGAGTTGAAAAGCCACATCGGACAGCTCAGGCAAAAAAGGCTATCCCGGTGGATTGAAAACCCGAAAGGGCGATCCACACAAAAGAGGGACTAACACAAACGACTGCAATCTGCGAAATTCGTAACTCATCTGCAACTGAGGTTATTCTAAAGGTTGAAGACTAGTTCAAACACTTTTCTCAAGGGGCAGAGAGAGCGAATTGTCTTGAAGATATACGAGTCATAACCGGGTCGAAACTTGATGAGATCCACTTCTCACATTACCAATAGGATAGTTTGTTTTCCTTTTTGGCTATTGGCTATTTCCTCTTTCCAGGGAATTGCTTCCTTTGTAATGCCTATTCATGGCCATTTTTCAAATCAATAAAATTCAATTTCAGCCAATTTGTCACTATTTGCTTCTTGTTTTTGTTTTTCACCTAGCATTGATTGATTGCGAAAACGTCAAGCAGATTGTGATTTATATTGTGTTGTGAACATTTGAATGCTTTCTAACTCACGCAGGAGGACATTAACATTTAATACGACTCTAAAAAGGGTGTCTAGAGGCCCAGACAATGATTCATGCTATGAGCCTGGGGCATACAGGTCCAAAATAACTCTCTATGTTGCAGGCACTATCAATCGTGTTTACGCAGGTACAAATACAAGTATTGCTAATAGAGGTAAAGCAGATTTCCAGGAGGAATATTTCATTATACTTGAACAAGAACAGGTGTTTTCCCGGGTATCTCCAGTTATCCCTAGTAGAGGTGAAGTTGAAGTTCTTCTCTAGCATTAATGGCAAGATATGTCTGTCCTCCCCATGCAGAAGTTGTCTTTCAACACAAGGGCAATCCCCAGCAGTGAAAGGAGTGTCTTTCCTCTCCCAACAGTTTGCTTCCTCAGCAGAGCCATACCTCTGGTTCCCAACCAAGTCAGGATGTCTCCACTTCCCCATCAGAGTTAGAGAAGAATCCATCTCCAGCAGGGTCTCAGCTCTCCAATCTTAAAGTCCAATTTATTTTTGGCAATGGCGGAAGTTCAAAGTCGGTGCATCATTAACAGCTTTCCCCGCAGAGTTGTTTCCTCCTCATCAGGATGGACCAAATCAGTGCAGTGATCACCAGTTCTACCCAGTCAAGCCACCTGGGATACTTGCAGTCTCCTTATCAGGATATCCCTTTGCATTCACATGTGCATAATCATCATTGCATTTGCATCATCCAAAGCGTAGCATTTCCATTACCATGGAGCATTACGCCATAAAATCCAAACATATGCATGCCAGCATGGGCCAGTTTTGAGACATATTACATATGACCCGGAGCATCATCTCAACCTGAGATATTCCCTACAGAAGATACTTATACCATTTGTAGACACCTTAAATTTGCCCTCTGGTCTTCTATCTTTGTCAGCTTTTCGTCTTGTATTCATACGCATTTTGCATTAGGTTATATCATTTGCAAATGCTCCTGGGACGTGGGAACGAGTTTTTCTGAAGGACTAGGGTTTCACGTTCCTATTTGTGGTTATCCGACAAATTCAAGGCTTTGGCTTACAGCCATCAGTGGTATTATTCTCCTCATGTCGCTGGATTAGGGTTTAGTTCCCTGATCAAGGATTTCAGATGTGCAAAGAATATTCACTGGCGCATCTGGCGCCCCATCATCAAGTTCTTCAGATTATCAAGCAATGGTTTATCATGATCAGAAGTCGTCAGTTCAGTTTGTGTTTCCTCTGTGGATTTATTTTCTCGAAGATTGGTCCAGACGAATTCAGTTTGATTCTGGGCTTAGTTGGCAAAGGTTCAAGAGGTGATTAATTCAGATAATTGTTGTTTCAATGACGATTTGTTCAGTGGTTAAGGAGTTTCATTTTTGTCAGAGATGTGCAGAAAAAAGTTCGAGTGTGGTTATTGGATTCAATTTAATCGAAGTGTGTGTGGAGGGCTTACCAAAACTCATCATTATTCAAATCATTTCCCAGAACCATTCTCAATTCATAATCCATTTATCCATTATTGAAACTAATATCTAAGTTTGTATCTATCCCTTTTGTTTTAAACCAATTCCATTACCTGATTTTCATATTTCAATATTCCAAATAATAACTTCTTTTTGTTTATCCTTTAAAAAACTTTTTTTTTTTAATTTCTATCACAATTTATAACCATGTCCTTTTATTCATTCCATTTATTTCACTATTAGATTTTTTTTACCACAGGCCCATATCATTTTCTTTATACAAAGTCCATCTATTGTTATAAAAATAGCAAACTTTTCATCCAAGTTCTATTTCCTCCAATATGGCCCACAAATAGTACACTTTACATTCCAACCAAATTTCATCACTCCAACACATTTTACGCATACTACTACCCACCAATTTCAGCAAAATACCATCAGCATACTACCTGACCCCACCAGCATCACACCATTCGTGCATCCCTCACACATTTTCAACTTTCATTTTTTTTCCTCACTAAACCACACACGCGGAACAACACATTTCTTCCTCTCTTTCACGTACATCACATAACCAACACTCACACTTTTCTTTCCAAAAAGCTGGCCCACTCATTTCATCACTCATGATTCACACGCACAAAAATTTCACGCACAAAACACCGGCCACACTACTAACGCACTGCATACTCCACACGAACAGAGCCTCACGCATATCATTCTACAAAAAAACGTCATCTGCGATTTCCTAAAGGGGCTGACCCTGCATCACACTTGCTTCCTTCTTTCTTTCAAAAAAAATCTCTCAAAACCACTCCATAACTCTTCCTCAGGTGCACTCATAAACCATCCAACCACCTAGCTTCATCGCTCCCTCTCATCACACCATAACTTCAACCTTGAAAATCTGCACACAACCATCAACACAACAAACCGCAAATCCCACTTTCACCCTCATCACCCTTTGTCTCGCACCCACAAACTCACCACTCAACCCTCTGCTTCCCTTTCCAGAATTGCCTCATCGAAACAAATCCGAACCTCAGCTCACTAACACCTTCCATCTCCAACTTACTCACTTTCAAAAACAGAACAACCTGTGAACCTTTTTTCCGACTCACCACCATAACAGCTCCATAACCTCCATCCTAAACCACCACCGACCTCACCCTTCACTCACACCCAAACCGCAAGCAACCACCGAATCCATCTTCCAACCAAACCACCCCTTCACCGAATCAACAACAACAACAAAACTTCAACAACAATTTCGGATCTACAAATCTCAGACAGAAAGAAAAAAAAGAGAAGAAGATCTGAGATGAAGAGCTGAGTGATTTCAAAACAAAGTCATAAGTGGAAGGGGAAATAAAACAAATCGAAGTTGAGAAGGCGAAGGACCTGAGATCGCAAAACCAAGACGGAAGCGAGGCGGAGAGAGGTATTTTTCGGAGGCAATATGAGGACTGGTATGAAGCCATCGCGTGAGGTCAAGGTGAAGAGAAGCCAACGGCGGAGGTTCCTCTGATGACTCTATGGCCGTCGCAATAATTGGGGGAGTTAGATTCGCTCGCAGTGAGAGGGATGGGTTCCCTTTTTGACGGTGATTTTCGTGAAAAGAAGAACAAAGTTCACGATTCATTTTGCTGTTATTGTTTCTTTTAGTACATTTTCTTTTAAATAAACAAACCCTTGTTCATTCAATTTTATTCATTTAACCTTATTTATTTACTTATTTTTTTTGAATTTGACTTTTATTGTTTTGTTTAAGAAAAGGCTTCATGTTGTAGGTAATGGGTTAGGCCCAATTGATTTTCTTCTCTTTACACCCTCCGAACTGGACACCCTATCCTGGTTGATGATGTTGTTGGGCCGTAACTAAGCCCATGTTGGTTTTGCTGCTTCCACCCTGATCCTGCGCATGACCCCTTCTCTTTGTTTTTTTTTGTTTTTTTTTCTACTTATTTTATGTCTTACTTTTTTAGTTTAATTAATTGCCTTATAATTAATTTAGTTCATTAATCCTTGTTAGGAGTCATTGTTTTTAGAAGTTTATTATAATTTTATTTAGTTGATTTTTCTTGTTAATTCTAATTTTGTTTTGACTATAATTTTGATTTTTTTGATTTAATTTGGTTTAATAGCGTGGTGTTTAATCTGGATTCTAGTTTGCGTTTGATATTTTGTAGGTTCATTGTTTCAAATTCGATGATGAGGGATAAAGCGTGGAAATGACCTTGTGACTATTTGTTCTTCATAATCTTGTTCGGGCAAGTGGGATTTTGACTTTGCGTGGACCGGTTCCTGGTGTCCATTTTGGTTCCTCTTGGTTATAATTTTGGATGCTGGAAGCCTACTCGACATTTGTCTGATATCCCGATAATATACAATTACGCTTGATTGTGTGAATCTTCTTCTGGATACTTATTCTGGATTTCTTTTGCGCGTATTGAAGAGACAACGGACCTTCTCCGTTAGGTACCACTGAGGCCTGTTTTTACTTATTGCATATTGTTGCATCTGGAAGCCCTACTGGTGTAGGCTCTGTTTGGGCATCGTTCATCTCCATTCTGCATCTTCATTCTTATTCATCTTCATATTGCATTTTCTTCTTCTTATCTTCTCTCTCATCTTCTCTATCTCTTTCTTAACTTGAGGTGTGCTTAGGCCACCATGGTACTTCTCCCCTCATCTTCTTCTTTTCTTCTCCTCCTTTAGGATAGTAGACCTCACTAACCTAGGACCATCTGAGCATGTGAATATTAGGATTAGACTTTTCCCGTTAGAGTTTACCTTTGTGATCCTTTTGGTTTTTCTTCTCTTCTCATCTCATAACTCTTAAAAAAAACACTTTAATAAGTTTGAAGTGATGTCTTGATCCATAGCCTTATCCCATGAGGTATGCTTGTAGTCTTCCCATCTTGGGATAGTACAAGTTTACCTTGTGATGCACAAGTCTGATCAAGGTATCTTCTTCGCCAAGAAAAGCATAAAAAGCACTTATTCATCTGTAAATACCAAAAACACTTAATAATTCAACAAGTTAGTGAGCTTAGGCCCTAATCTTTGGGTTCAAGTTTTGGGGATCTTCTCCTTACTTGAGTGTGCTTGTTCTGTTATTCCATCTTGGAATGTAGTGACAAGTGCACATTCCATGGAAAAGAGCTTGAGTTCACTTCCTTGTGACACACTCTTAAAAGCTTCATAAAAAACACAAACAAACAATAAGCGTCTTTCCTTCGGGAATTCTTTTCTCACCTCATTCGCTCCGTACGCGAACTTGCTCCTACTTGTCACTTTGCAAGACGGTTACGCACTCGTCGTCCGAGTCTGCAACACCTGAGCAATGGCATAGGCAGTTCAAGCTTTAATTCACAAGCAATTTCCTTTTAGTACCCTTAGTTAGGGGAACTACGACGTCTCTGATCCTCATTATCCTGATGAGGTACGTAGGCAGCGGGGTAGGGCCCGTTCGAGCACATTCTTTATTTTCCCTACATTTTTTCTCTTTGTTCTCTTGTTCAGTTCTTTTCTAGTTCCAGTTTCTTTTCATTTTCATTTTCTATTGTTGCAGTTTTCATACCCTCACCCTTTGAAACAGTTTTCTTTTGCAAGTGTGGATCCCGTTGGGTACGGCGGACGATCTGGGTGCTAATACCTTCCCAGATCGTAACCGACTCCCGAACTCAGTCTCTTTGGTTCGTAGGACCTGTGTCCTTCCTCTTCTTTCTTCTGGTTTGTGCAGCATTACCATTCCCTTTCTTCGGGATAAAAATGCCTAGCTGGCGACTCTATTCTTTTTCCGCGCCACTTTCGCGTTTGTACCAGGATGGAAATCTGGGGAGCGACAGCTGGCGACTCTGCTGGGGACAGAACCCAGAATCTCTGGTTCCCCTGTGAGTCTCTCCTAGCACTTGTTTGTTCCTGTTTCTTTGGGTGATATTTGTTTGTTGTGGCTTATTGTATTTTATTGTTGTTTATTTACAGCTTTATTTACAGCTTTATTCACAGTTTTCAGTATTTATTTTCTGCATCATGTATATCATACTGGACTGTCTGGACTGGTTTTCTGTTTTGGTGGGTTTGGGTGATACTTTTCTTGAGAGGTAAGCCAAGTACCCGACTTGAGTGCACTATAGGATTAGAGTGGACATATTGTACTCACATGTGACATGATGAGTGGCGATGTGTTTCACGCCCAGATTTCGACCGTCTTGGAAATATCTTGTGTGGGGATTTCCTCCACTTCGGGATAGGACCTTGATAGTTATGTGCATCTGGGGACCGATCATTGAGAACCTTTGTGGAAACAACCCTCTCCAGTGGTGGCAGTGGTAGACCACATTTTGTGGCAAACCCATTCGCACCCGAGGGTCCACTAGGGACTCGCATAGGATGGCCTGGTTCTCTTATATGAACTCAGTCAAGGCATCTGGTCGTATGACATTAGTATTGTATCCTACGGGCTGAATGTACTATTGTTTCTGGATTTCAGTGCTTGAAGTTGGGGACTTATAGGGGATGCTTGTTTTTCCCGGACTCAGCTGAGGCCTCCCTGCGTAGTACATAATGCCAAACCGATTCCCTGATCTGGTCATGAGCCATTTCTCGGAAATGGTGGAAGTATTATTGCTATTCAGCTTTGAGAGTCCGTGATGTTTGACCCGGAGCACACCAGCGAGATTGGGAGGGGTTTACAAGTTTGCAGGAACCCATGACCTCAACATACCCTCATTACCAGTGCAGTCTTATTATTTTGATCAGGTCACTATGATCCTGGAGTTATTGACCTTTAGTTCTCAGTTACTATTTTGGGTTATCATGCAAAGATTTTGTGGTTACAGACACTCGATTCTTGGTTCAGTATTCTAGATTCCAGGCAGTTTCCAGCTTTGATCCCATGTCTTTGCATTTGTTGCATCATCATATTGCATTTGCATTTGCATCAGCATTGCATGTCCATTTTCTAGAGAGCTCATCCTTCCTCTTTTGTCCATGACCAGCCAGCTGATTTCTCGGTACTCAGTTTGAACAAGTGGTAACTGTTGGAAGACGACAAGTTGTTTGAATCTAGACTGAGCAGTGTCAAGAGTTAAAAGGGTCAGTTTGGAAACCGTCAATAGCTATGTCAGAGAACAACCGTCAGAATGTTGAGTTTCCACCTGGTTTCACTTCGATGACCAATCCTTTGTATGGTCTTTCTCCTGATGAGGATCTTCCACAAGTGAACTACCTTACTCAAGCTCAGCCTGCACACACCCCGATTGTGAATCAGAGTGTACATGAACCGTCTGTTGTCCGAGGTGGGCCTTCATCTTCTTCCGATTCTACGGATTATCAGAGTTTCGCTTTCCCTATGTCGAACTTCCAAGGGGCAATCCCTTTTGTGAAAACCAAGGATCCACCAGCTTTTGATCCTGCTGAAAGATTTCGTGTGTTGGATGAGCAACTCAAAGCCTTAGCAGATCTTGATGCCTTTGGTTCCGATGCTCTAAACCTGTGTTTGGTGCCTGGTCTTGTCATACCTCCAGATTTCAAAACTCCAAAGTTTGAGAAATACACTGGTGTCAGTTGCCCGAAGCGTCATTTGGTGATGTTTTGCAGAAAAATGACTTCTCATGCCCGCAACGACGAGTTGATGATTCACTGTTTTCAGGACAGTTTAAGCGGGACCTCCTTAAGTTGGTATATGGATTTGGAAAGCAGTCGTATCCGATCTTGGAATGATTTATCCAGAGCTTTCGTAAAGCAATACCAGTACAATGTGAACATGGCGTCCTGTCACATGCACCTGCAAAGCCTATCTCAGAGGAGTGGTGAATCTTTCAGAGAATATGCACAACGGTGGAGAGAGTTGGCATCCCAAGTGCAACCACCACTTTCAGGCAGAGAATTAGTTGACCTGTTCGTGGGCACGTTGCAAGGTCCGTACTTGGAAAGATTGAGTAGCATTGGGACATCAAGCTTCTATGATTTGATAATAGTTGGAGTGCGCGTCGAAAGTTTACTCAAAAACGGAAAGATTCAAGACTTTTTGAACATCCCAACTAGTGAAGATGAGTCTGTTGTTAGTTACCAAGGGGAAGAAGGGTATGACATCAGTACAGTCATGGAAAATATCGAATATTCTAGACCAACATCTTCTCAGAGATCATCTTTTCCTAGGTCTGTCTACTCTTATGGGCATTTGGAAATGCTCAGAGCACCATATCAGAAACCCTGGACTCCTCCTCGTCCAAATCTACAAACTCATGATCGAAGACATCAGAATCAACATCAGAGCCAGCCTAGGCCTCGTAACAATCTGGAAAGAAGGAACGCTCCTCTTCATCCAGTTCCCATGGCATACAGCGAACGTTTGCCACATCTAATTCAGAGCTCATTGGTGGTTCCTAAGCCTCTCAAGCCGTTGCCAGAGCCGTACCCTCCAGGGTACAATCCTAATGAGCAGTGTGGGTATCACGATGGATCAATGGGGCATTCAACTGAAGATTGTAAAGCTTTTCAAGCCAAAGTACAACAGTTGATCGACAAGGGCTACATTTCCTTTCCAGAAGGAAGCTTGGTTGTGCATGTCAACCTCTCGCCTGATTGAATTCAAAGACTTCGAAGGAGTGTCTCCTGATTTCAGTGGTCCATACCAAGAGATGTCATCAGAATTGGTGATCATTGTATCCTTTTATCATTTGCATTGTAGTTTCTTTCCTGTTAGCAGCTACTTGTCTTTTAAGCATTGTTATTTTTGAATGGTAATGTTAATGTAGTGATCTTGCATTTTTGAATCAATTATGTCGCATTCGCTCATTTTTCTTTGCTTGCATTGGAAAAAAAAAAATTTGCATCCATATACCTCCCATTTATTTCACTGTTGTTTAGCAGGTTTGAGGGAGGATGATGACAACTGAATACCCATAATTGTTCAAGGTATGCTTTCAGACTAGAACCTGTTGACGATGTACAGACATTGTTTCAATTCCCAAACATTGGAGATATAAGGGAGATAGACCCTCGTCAACCCCTTTGAGCCTTGAAGTAGGAGTTTCTTTTCTAAACGGAAAAAACCCTCACATCTAACCCGGGGCAGGGTAGTTATCAGTTTAATTTGACCGAGCGTTTAAATTTCCAAAGGAGTGTGCATCCGAGGATCCATTACCTTTTCTTCAGTACACCTCAAGAGGTCAAGGGACGTAAAACCACATTGGTCATCCCTCAACAACAAAGGAATGAGGCAGTCACAATCCTCTCGAGCAAGTCAGACAAACCAGTGTCACACGATTTGTTCAAGGAAAGAATAAAAAAAAGAGGAAATAAAGCCCGCTAAGTCGGAAAAAATATGTGAAAACATATGACTTAGGCAAAAGTTAGGGCATCCCGCTGGACTTCAAAATCGAAAAAAGTTCAAATTCAAAGAAAGAATCAGTCCAGGCAAAAGTTAGGGAGTAAGAATCAGAAAGAAAAAATATCTTCCATAAGAACAAAGTCGTGTGACCAGACACAAAGTCAGAAGGGGTGACTGTTACTCCAAGAAACCTCATTGGTGCGTAAACCGTCCATGTCATTGGTTCCTCAACCATTCCAAAACTCTTCCGAGAGGTGAGCGCTCAGGCCAAATTAGCTGAACTTAGGACTGGAGAACATCAAGGAGAATGGGTGGGCACAAATAAACTTGGAGCCATAAATCTTTCTTTCTAAAACCGTGAACCAGGCCACATCATAACCCTTGAAAGTCCTAATTGAATCAGGTTTAATTCTGAAAGCATACTGCGACAAGGTTGCGTAAACTGACTCCTAACGATTTGCTAACTCAGCACTACGTTTGGAGTAACGGTCCATTCGTCACACACTATCACAACATTAAAATAAATAAATTTTCAAAACTTGCATGTGCACCGCATTAAAATTACCATTTGTAAATGAACAGTTTTAATTGCAAGACAGTCTGTGACATCAAGGAAGTTCCTACAAAGAGCAATCACGAGGAAACTTGATTATCCAATGGTGATGACCGAAATCAAGAGCATCTTGTTAGCCTATGAATCAGGGGCATGTTATCCAGTCATTTCGTCTACTAGAGAATCAGTTATTCTAAAGCAAGTTCCCAAGCATCAGTTGATTGAAGGACGTCATTCAAAAGTCAGTTGATCAGAGCTAAATCTGTCAAGCAAGGGAAATACACCTAGATTTTCTGTTGACTAAGGTTGAATTCTTCCAATGCTCAGTCAGAATGAGTCAAGTCGCTTCCACGCTCATACTGGGGCAGGACACTTCCAGAGTTCACTAAGTGCAACTCTCCTCGAGAGAGCACCCAAGTCTGTTATTCCAAGAATTGGATAATCAGTGACAGTCTGTTCAGAGACTCACCCATACAGGGGCAAACTTTAGCTATACACAGCAAGTTATATCAGTAATCTCGAGGTTCAGGACGAGTTTCGGGAAATCATGCTACCCACCCTCGCCTTTGCCACCCTTCTCAATCAGAAGCCTTGTCATAAGACCTTTCTTCCCACCTCGGGAGTTTTTCTAGCTTTTCATAAGAATTGCATAAATCATACGTTATTCATGTCGCATATAGAGCATACACATCATCGGTGCATTGGGCGTCCTTCCCCCACAATCATCAATCTCACATCAGATGGCCTCGTAACCCAACTTCTTGACATTCAAAGTCCAGTTCTCGTCTGGCAAACCGCTCAAAGTCCAGTTCTCGTCTGGCAAACCGTTCAAAGTCCAGTTCTCGTCTGGCAAAACTTTTCAAAGTCCAGTTCTCGTCTGGCAAACTAACCCAAAGTCCAGTTCTCGTATGGCAAACCAACTTCAAATACCAGCTCTCGTCTGGTAGGCGAATCTTTAAACCAGTTCTCGTCTGGTCACATTTTCATTAACCTTTTGGACGCTAGTTCTCATCTGGTAGTCATTCTGTTCAGAGTCAATTCTCGTTTGACAATGAGCGCCTAAGGAGTCAGTTCTCGTTTGACGACTTATTCTTTGCCCGTCAGTTCCCGTCTATTGGCCTACCTTTAATAAACTGGTTCTTGTCTCGTAATCCACTTTCAAAGTCCAATTGCTTGGCAACCAAAAAATGTTTATACCAAAAATATCTCTTAACCCTGGCCTTACGCCTAACCATCCTTGTTTCATCTCCCGTGACTTATACCATCATATCCTTAGCATCACGAGCATACGTTTACATCTTGCATCATTTGCATTGCATTTTCATACTGCATGGTTTCTGTTTTATCTCTGATGTGGAGCAAGAATCGTTACAAGACGCAATCTGGGGCAGTTATCTCAAGATCCTTTTGATTTTTGCGAGAGTTTGAAGACACTGGGGCAATTCTGGATGCCATGTCTTCTGTAAAATCCTCTAGAGACGACCTCTTCATAGACGATGCAATCTGAGGCAATTTGAAAAGTAAAGGAATGCTTGTACACTTTGGATAATCAGTGTGCACTTGTTGAACTCAGAAGCTTGAGTCACTGACTTAATTCTCAGGGAATGTCTGGTATTTATTTTACCAGTAAGGCATTGAAAGTTTATTTCTTCCCCGAGCATAAGATCTTACTTCAGCCAACACGATTTCCTCGTGAGGAGTTGTTTATTCTCATAGTCAAAATCTAATTTTCATTGGTATATCTTCCCAACACAGTTGTCATACTATACTCGGGGCACATTGTGACTTATTTGTTTCTCCAGCAAAGTCTCTCCTCAGCAGAGTATTGCCAAATCTTTTTCTCAACCATGCCAGAAGGTTGACATCCCCAGCTGAGTTAGAGCAGGTGATATCCCCCGCAGAACTTCAAGGCTAATTGAATTGTTCTCATCCCCAAGCAGAATTATATCCCCAGCAAGGGTCACAGCCGGGGCTTGAATCAGCAAATATTCTCCCCAGCTAGAGCATTATTGAAGCATCATTCCAGCCAAGTATGAAGATGATCCTGTCCCCACAGAGTTCATATTTAATCTTCACTTCCGTCAGTGAAATATTTCCTAGAAAAGTTGCCATACTGTTGGTCATTTGATGATACAGTCAGGTATTCATCACCTCAGTCAGAGTGAGGTGTCCAGACCTCTTAACTTGTCTTCCCCTGCAAAGTTGTAACTCTTGTAGCCAATCAGGCATTTGTCTACCGCTCGTCTGCGTTTTTCAACACTCGTCTGTGTTATCCCCAAGCAGAGTTTTCCTCAGCAGTGACATATTATTACTTTATTGCTGCTCGTTTGCATCTCTCAACACTCGTCTATGCTATCACTTCGGTATTGCTTGTTTGCTTTCCCCAGCAGTGGTCCATGATTACCTTGAGGTTGCTTGTCTGTATCAATCCCAGCACTCGTTTGTGCTAACTTATATCTGTATTGTGAGGATTTGCTAATCATCATGTTATTACTTCTATTGCTACTTCAAATGCTCGTCTGTGTTTGAATTTCTGGTATTCATCTGTACCAGTGGCTGATACTCGTCTGTGTCATTGCCTGAAGCGCTCGTCTGTGTTTCTCATATCATCGTCTGATACTCGTCTGTATCATTGACCTTATGACACTCGTCTGTGTTATCTTGATGATCATCCAATACTCATCTATATTGAAGAGGTTTCAAATCATGACAGTGGGAATTAATGTCAAAATGGCTACCGGTCCTGGCGTAACAGGTAAATCCGAAGGAGGCTCGTCTGTCTCAAGCACCATTTATGGTTGTTGCACCTGGCGTCACAGGTTTGCTCAGAAGACTCGTCTGTCTTATACCATATATCCGCGGATAATATATGAAGAAGGTTCGTCTACCTTGATTGCATGTCTATCCCACAGACTTTAGTGCATTCCCGGTCCTGGCATAACAGGTAAATCCGAAGGAGACTCGTCTGTCTCAGTATTTGAGGACTCGTATGTCCAGCTCCTGGCGTCACAGGGTTGTTTGAAGACTCGTCTGTGAACGTATTCTTATTCCAGATATCAGTTTCAGCTTGGAAGAAGCTCGTCTGCTTTTTCTCTTCTTCATATCCCCAGAGCGTCATCTGGTTGGGTTTATTTCCCATTTCTGCATTCTCCTGCAGAGTGCAAATTTCGGGGTCTTTTTGGTATTCAATCATAGTTTATCTCGAACGTCTAATAACCGTTGCTATCATCCTTTTCAGATTAACAGTTGATTGAATAGGGGCAGCTGTAGACACCTTAAATTTGCCCTCTGGTCTTCTATCTTTGTCAGCTTTTCGTCTTGCATTCATACGCATTTTGCATTAGGTCATATCATTTGCATATGCTCCTGGGACGTGGGAACGAGTTTTTCTGAAGGATTAGGGTTTCATGTTCCTATTTGTGGTTATCCGACAAATTCAAGGCTTTGGCTTACAACCATCAGTGGTATTATTCTCCTCATGTCGTTGGATTAGGGTTTAGTTCCCTGATCAAGGATTTCAGTTCTGCATATAATATTCACTGGCGCATCTGGCGCCCCATCATCAAGCTCTTCAGATTATCAAGCAATGGTTTATCACGATCAGAAGTCGTCAGTTCAGTTTGTGTTTCCTCTGTGGATTTATTTTCCCGAAGATTGGTCCAGACGAATTCAGTTTGATTCTGGGCTTAGTTGGCAAAGGTTCAAGAGGTGATTAATTCAGATAATTGTTGTGTCAATGACGATTTGTTCAGTGGTTAAGGAGTTTCATTTTTGTCAGAGATGTGCAGAAAAACGTTCGAGTGTGGTTATTGGATTCAATTTAATCGAAGTGTGTGTGGAGGGCTTACCAAAACTCATCATTATTCAAATCATTTCCCAGAACCATTCTCAATTCATAATCCATTTATCCATTATTGAAACCAATATCTAAGTTTGTATCTATCCCTTTTGTTTTAAACCAATTCCATTACCTGATTTTCATATTTCAATATTCCAAATAATAACTTCTTTTTGTTTATCCTTTAAAAAACTTTTTTTTTAATTTCTATCACAATTTATAACCATGTCCTTTTATTCATTCCATTTATTTCACTATTAGATTTTTTTTACCACAGGCCCATATCATTTTCTTTATACAAAGTCCATCTATTGTTATAAAAATAGCAAACTTTTCATTCAAGTTCTATTTCCTCCAATATGGCCCACAAATAATACACTTTCCATTCCAACCAAATTTCATCACTCCAACACATTTTACGCATACTACTATCCACCAATTTCAGCAAAATACCATCAGCATACTACCTGACCCCACCTGCATCACACCATTCACGCACCCCTCACACATTTTCAACTTTCATTTTTTTTCCTCACTACACCACACACGCGGAATAACACATTTCTTCCTCTCTTTCACGTACATCACATAACCAACACTCACACTTTTCTTTCCAAAAAGCTGGCCCACTCATTTCATCACTCATGATTCACACGCACAAAAATTTCACGCACAAAACACCAGCCACACTACTAAGGCACTGCATACTCCACACGAACAGAGCCTCACGCATATCATTCTACAAAAAAACGTCATCTGCGATTTCCTAAAGGGGCTGACCCTGCATCACACTTGCTTCCTTCTTTCTTTCAAAAAAAATCTCTCAAAACCACTCCATAACTCTTCCTCAGGTGCACTCATAAACCATCCAACCACCTAGCTTCATCGCTCCCTCTCATCACACCATAACTTCAACCTTGAAAATCTGCGCACAGCCATCAACACAACAAACCGGAAATCCCACTTTCACCCTCATCACCCTTTGTCTCGCACCCACAAACTCACCACTCAACCCTCTGCTTCCCTTTCCAGAATTGCCTCATCGAAACAAATCTGAACCTCAGCTCACTAACACCTTCCATCTCCAACTTACTCACTTTCAAAAACAGAGCAACCTGTGAACCTTTTTTCCGACTCACCACCATAACAGCTCCATAACCTCCATCCTAAACCACCACCGAACTCACCCTTCACTCACACTCAAACCGCAAGCAACCACTGAATCCATCTTCCAACAAAACCACCCCTTCACCGAATCAACAACAACAACAGAACTTCAATAACAATTTCGGATCTACAAATCTCAGACAGAAAGAAAAAAAGAGAAGAAGATCTGAGATGAAAAGCTGAGTGATTTCAAAACAAAGTCATAAGTGGAAGGGGAAATCGAACGAATCGAAGTTGAGAAGGCGAAAGACCTGAGATCGCAAAACCAAGACGGAAGCGAGGCGGAGAAAGGTATTTTTCGGAGGCAATTTGCGGACTGGTATGAAGCCATCGCGTGAGGTCAAGGTGAAGAGAAGCCAACGGCGGAGGTTCCTCCGATGACTCTATGGCCGTCGCAATAATTGGGGGAGTTAGATTCGCTCGCAGTGAGAGGGATGGGTTCCCTTTTTGACGATGATTTTCGTGAAAAGAAGAACAAAGTTCACGATTCATTTTGTTGTTATTGTTTCTTTTAGTACATTTTCTTTTAAATAAACAAACCCTTGTTCATTCAATTTTATTCATTTAACCTTATTTATTTACTTATTTTTTCTGAATTTGACTTTTATTGTTTTGTTTAAGAAAAGGCTTCATGTTGTAGGTAATGGGTTAGGCCCAATTGATTTTCTTCTCTTTGCACCCTCCGAACTGGACACCCTATCCTGGCTGATGATGTTGTTGGGCCGTAACTAAGCCCATGTTGGTTTTGCTGCTTCCACCCTGATCCTGCGCATGACCCCTTCTCTTTGTTTATTTTTGTTTTTTTTCTACTTATTTTATGTCTTACTTTTTTAGTTTAATTAATTGCCTTATAATTAATTTAGTTCATTAATCCTTGTTAGGAGTCATTGTTTTTAGAAGTTTATTATAATTTTATTTAGTTGATTTTGCTTGTTAATTCTAATTTTGTTTTGACTATAATTTTGATTTTTTTATTTAATTTGGTTTAATAGCATGGTGTTTAGTCTGGATTCTAGTTTGCGTTTGATATTTTGTAGGTTCATTGTTTCAAATTCGATGATGAAGGATAAAGCGTGGAAATGACCTTGTGACTATTTGTTCTTCATAATCTTGTTCGGGCAAGTGGGATTTTTTGGATGCAATTTACACTTAGACTTTGACTTTGCATGGACCGGTTCCTGGTGTCCATTTTGGTTCATCTTGGTTATAATTTTGGATGCTGGAAGCCTACTCGACATTTGTCTGATATCCCGATAATATACAATTGTGCTTGATTGTGTGAATCTTCTTCTGGATACTTATTCTGGATTTCTTTAGCGCGTATTGAAGAGGCAACGGACCTTCTCTGTTAGGTACCACTGAGGCCTGTTTTTACTTATTGCATACTGTTGCATCTGGAAGCCCTACTGGTGTAGGCTCTGTTTGGGCATCGTTCATCTCCATTCTGCATCTTCATTCTTATTCATCTTCATATTGCATTTTCTTCTTCTTATCTTCTCTTTCATCGTCTCTATCTCTTTTTTAACTTGAGGTGTGCTTAGGCCACCATGGTGTTTCTCCCCTCATCTTCTTCTTTTCTTCTCCTCCTTTAGGATAGTAGACCTCACTAACCTAGGACCATCCGAGCATGTGAATATTAGGATTAGACTTTTCCTGTTAGAGTTTACCTTTGTGATCCTTTTGGTTCTTATTCTCTTCTCATCTCATAACTCTTAAAAAAACACTTTAATAAGTTTGAAGTGATGTCTTGATCCATAGCCTTATCCCATGAGGTATGCTTGTAGTCTTCCCATCTTGGGATAGTACAAGTTTACCTTGTGATGCACAAGTCTGATCAAGGTATCTTCTTCACCAAGAAAAGCATAAAAAACACTTCTTCATCTGTAAATACCAAAAACACTTAATAATTCAACAAGTTAGTGAGCTTAGGCCCTAATATTTGGGTTCAAGTTTTGGGGATCTTCTCCTTACTTGAGTGTGCTTGTTCTGTTATTCCATCTTGGAATGTAGTGACAAGTGCATATTCCATGGAAAAGAGCTTCAGTTCACTTCCTTGTGACACACTCTTAAAAGCTTCATAAAAAACACAAACAAACAATAAGCATCTTTCCTTTGGGAATTCTTTTCTCACCTCATTCGCTCCGTACGCGAACTTGCTCCTACTTGTCACTTTGCAAGACGGTTACGCACTCGTCGTCCGAGTCTGCAATACCTGAGCAATGGCATAGGCAGTTCAAGCTTTAATTCACAAGCAATTTCCTTTTAGTACCCCTAGTTAGGGGAACTACGACGTCTCTGATCCTCATTATCCTGATGAGGTACGTAGGCAGCGGGGTAGGGCCCGTTCGAGCACACTCTTTATTTTCCCTACATTTTTTCTCTTTGTTCTCTTGTTCAGTTCTTTTCCAGTTCTAGTTTCTTTTCATTTTCATTTTCTTTTGCTGCAGTTTTCATACCCTCACCCTTTGAAACAGTTTTCTTTTGCAAGCGTGGATCTCGTCGGGTACGGCGGACGATCTGGGTGCTAATACCTTCCCAGGTCGTAACCGACTCCCGAACTCAGTCTCTTTGGTTCGTAGGACCTGTGTCCTTCCTCTTCTTTCTTCTGGTTTGTGCAACATTATGTTGCACCCCAAAATTTACCCTCCACAAGACAATACATTGTGTCCCAAGAGGTTCACAAGGATCACAAAGTTCACAATACATCTCATGAGGTTCACAAGGTTCACAATTAGTCAGAAAGTTTGACAATCCTCTCAGACAGTGCATCCTCCTAAGCAATGCATCTTAAACTAGGGTTTTGACTTTGATCAAGTTAAATGGACTTCCAAGACTTCAAGTGAGCTTCATAGCATCCTATATGTGTTCAAGAATCCCCATGTCAAGTTTCAAGACTTTCCCAAAAGATTTGCTCAGTCAGATGATTAGATAGGTTAAAATCAGTCAAAGTAGTTAAAAAGTCAAACTGAGGTCAATTGTGGTCAAACCAAAGTCAAACTTCATGATTTTTTGCCAACATCAAGTATATGAAGTAAAATTCATCATTTGATCTAAGGTTGATCATGATTCATCAAGGAGATTTCAGATCATCAAGAATCAGGAGTTTCTAAATTAGGGTTTTCACAGGAAAAGTCAACTGAACTTTGACCAGCCATAACTTTCACATGCTTCATCAAAATTTTTCCATCCAAAGCTCATTTTGAAGAAAATTGAATTCTCTACAACTTTGTGTCTCACAAGCCAAGCCCAAAAATGCTTCATTTGGAGGGTATGAGCTAAGACATTATAGGTCCTTTTAAAAGTCAACAAAAAGTCAACAACTTCCAAAGAGCATAACTTGAGAATGGTAAAAGATATGGACATGAGACTAAAGAGGTTGGTTACAGGACTCTTTAAGCTTTCCAAAATGTCTAAGAACACCTTCATAGCATTAAAATTGAAGGATTTGTGCCCTTGCAAAGTTGGGAAATTTTTGAGAGGTTTATGAAGCAAATGGGGTCTTAAAACCATAATTCACCAAATGGGCTTGCTTTTTTATGATCCAAACACTTCCATGACATCATGCACGAATTAAAATTTATTTATTCATAATTTTATTCATTTTATTTTATTTATTATGATTTTTTATGTTAAAAATTATTTTAAATTAAAATAAAATATAAAAGGATGGATATTTGATTTGATTTTGGTTCTAGAAGGTCTTAATATTCATTTAAAAGTTAATTGGAATCATATAAAATCAGATCAACAAAAATAGCAAGGAGATATTAGATTTTTTTCAATATTTGAATCATATCTTTCTTCATGATCAAGCTATCCAAAAGTCCAAAGAATAGATTGGTTTTTTGACCTAATTTTCTTTTACTATATAACCACAACAACATCACAAGACAAAAAAAGGATGGAGAGCAAGAGGATGATATTCATACTTTAAAATTTCACATAATTCAAAATTAGGTTTCCACAATCCACCACTTTTACTAGTTGATTAAAGGCTGCAAATGAATCCTTGAGGTTTCCTGAACCTATTCCAATCATCCTCATCATCAAATTCATGCCAAATCATACAAACCAAATTCATATTCTTGCCTTTCTTTTGATTTTTTTTCAATTTCAATGATTTACGCATGATTAATTGATTTTGATTACATAATATGTTTGTTTGATTGTGTAGATGGTTTTTGGATAGTTGGATTTAAGTTTCGATGCAGGAATCATAGGGCACTATGGAGAACTAAACTATTGTTTAATCTGCTGTAATCTGTTTTCGTCGATACTTCGAAGGCTGCAGTAGTGATAAGCATTACAGGCTGACAGGTAAGTCAGGTAAGTACTACTGTTTCGATTTACTCCGAATTTTTTCCAGAAGTTCAGAAAAAAATCGACAAACAATACACTTTTAGAATAGAATTCTATTCTAAAAGATTTCGACCCTCAAAATCGCAAATTCCTCTTTTTTCTATTTTATTTGATTTATTTTCTATTTTCTTATTCTCAAAAAAATCTAAAAAAAATTGTGCGTTCTTTATTTGATTTTATTAGATTTTTAGCATCGTTTTAATATTTTTTAGATTTTATTTTAATCGCTTTTCTTATTTTTCATTATTTTAAAATCTGCAACAATTTTATTTGATCCTGTTTATTTCTTTTTTTATTCTTCCACCAGTATATACCAAAAATATGCAGGTGGGAGGAAGAAGATGGTGTGTGGCATGCGCTGATTGGCCTAGTGACAAAGACCTAAGGTTGAAAGTATGAGGGCATGGGTTCAACACTCATTCCCAATATTTTGGCAAAGAAACATGAGTTCTTCATCATTTTTTTCCTTAATTTATCTTTTAAACATGGCTAACCTATTATTTTTAATTAACTTTTTTTAACAAATCTTTTTTTTTTATTTAATTTAGGTTAGCATTTTTTATTAGTATTATTACTTTTATATTTAGGTTTATTAAAACCCCAAACTTTTTTTTTATAAAAACCTTAATCAACCTTTAAATGTTTTTTAATTTAATTAATTCTCATAATTCATTTTTCTTAGATTTATTTAATTATTAGGCTATTTTAATATAAACTGATTATATATTTTATTTTGTAAAACTCAACCTTGGGACATTTTGTTTTACTAACATGTTTTATTTTTATTTTTATTATATAATAGGTATTCGTTACACTTATTCATATGCAGACCCACAACCCAGTGACAAGGAACTGAGGTTTGAAGCATTTTGATGAAAAAACATGGGTGTCCCAGTGGCAAAGAACTCAATGAAGCAAAAAAGACAAACCCCCAATATTTTGGGTATCTCTAACTTTATTTTTCCCTTTTTCATCAAATTATGTATTTTCTTTGAATTTCTTTATTATTATTATTAAACTAATTTCAAAAAGATAAAACAAAATCCTTTTTTTTAAAAAAACTTATATTTTTTTTCATAAACCTTAATTTTTTCCCTAAACCTTAATTTTAAACCTAAATCTTACTTTTTTTCATAAACTTTAAACCCTAAAAATTTAGCCCTAATCTTTATCTTAAAACCCAAATTTCGCCATAATTTTTACCCTAAAATTTTTCCTAAACCTTAAATTTTTTTTTCTCAAATACTAACCCTAATTTTTCTTCTAACCCTAAAAATTAACTTATTTTTCTAAACCCTAATCATTAATCCTTATTTTTATTAATATGTAAATGAATTTAATATTTTGTTTATTATTATTAAATTTATTAAATTTTCTTAATTAACTACTAAAAAAATTTCAATATTTATTTAACCTAAAAACAATTTTTCTTTTTAAATTCTTATTTTCTTTATTATTTTAACCATTATTATTGTTAATATTTTATTATTACTAAGATTTGATTTTGTGGTTTATTTATTATTCTTATTATATTTATTATTATTATTTTATTTTGATTATTATGTATCTGCTAAAGCCATGTAATAGTCGTAGATTTATTCTTGTTTCTATTTTATGTTTATAAATATTTTCATTGCGTGGTTAGTAACTATAGGGTGTGCATAACATGTTTGTGATTAAAATTAATTTAGAAAATTAATTAAATAAGATAAATACTTGAACATGAACACTTACACACGTAAGTCGATCTTTGATCGCCATCCTACACTTTCTAAGGTTACCTCTCATGTTGCCTAAATCAAAAGGTCAAGTATGGTGTCTAAAAGCAAAGTCCCTTCTCATAAACAAATCATCTAGTCCTTTAAAGATTATAAGATCAAGTCCCTTCGACGTTGCCTTCGTAAATGATCTTGTCCCTTTCGAATAAAAGATGATAAGTCCCTTCGAATTGCTAAGACACTTTACAGTTGCCTAAACACAGATGACCCTTCACATGTCCCTTACAACATCCAAGGTAATGACTACCTATTCCTTAATAATAGGGATAGTCTTACCATTGAAAGAACATTTAAGAACAGTAAAGATCTAAACATAGGGTAGGTTCCTCTTAAGTACTTGCTCACTTATTCAAAAATACTTCATTACACTTCACATTTTAAACAATTTTCAAAACAAAGTCTTTATATATATCCGTACAAGGATCATTATAAAGTACTTAAGAAAATTTTTAATCACACACTACATTTTCTCAAAACAGTTTAAAGTGAGCTAAGTAACTAAGAGCCCATGGATAACCATGGATATAAAGGGTGCTAACACCTTCCCTTTGTATAACCTACCCCCCGAACTCAAAATCTTTTTAAGGTCTTTCCTGTTCTTTTATGTCCTTTCCTTATGGATAAAATAAAAGTCGGTGACGACTCTTGCTATCCGCAACATTTAACTAAAGTCAGTTCTCCCACCGTGTTACAGAACTGGCGACTCTGCTAGGGATTTAATAAAAGAGGGGTACCCTTAGGAATTAGATCACTTTAAACTTGTTTGCTTTGTTTGCTTTACTTTACCTGTTGGGTGCTCTTATGTGTGAAAGATCCTAACCCGGATCTAGTGTACCTTAGGTAAATGGCAATAGACCAAGGAAACTGTACGGCGTATACCGATATGGTTGATCTGGTGGCCATAGTTAGTGTGACTTCTTGGTTGGTGCTTATGTTCCTTAAGTCAAGTTGAGGATAATATGAGGCTGCCATATGTTGTCAATACACTAACTAACTTTTAGAACCCTAGTCATCCCATCTTGGCCTTTAGAAAGTAGTGAGATAACCGGCTTTGGTGAAGACTGAAGTTGGTTGATACTCGATGCTACGCTCATTGAGATTCTAAACTTGGAGGGTTTTGGTTGGCAAGTAAGTTGCCTACTGAACAACCACCCTTGTGAAGGATCAATGATATTGAGATCCCTTAGAACCTGGTTACTTTTGTAGGACAGGATGAACCAACTAAACTTCAGGGGAGGGTACTTACCTTAAAACCTCATGCAAGCCTTCAAACTCAGGGCTATTGTGTGACTTGTTTGTGTGTGCCACATGTTTTTGATTGAGCATGACATCATGACATCATAAGCATAGCATTTTCACTAACCATTTCAAGGACCAAAGGATTTATCTTTGTTCTTTGTTGTAGGTCATGGCTTATGCTCATAGGAACACTATCTGGGTCAACTTTGTAGGAATACCTCCTAAGCTTAAGGAATGGGTTTCTTAAGTTTCTGAAAACTCCCAGTTCATCAAGAGACATGGTCACCTACTGGATCTAGTCACTTTAGGGTTCAATGAAGACATGATGAGTGTTCTATTTCAGTTCTTTGATCCTAAACATCATTGTTTCACATTCCCCGATTATCAGCTGGTTCCTACAATGGAAGAGTTCTCCAAACTACTGGGTATACCTATCCTTGATCAGATACCTTTCACAGGCTTGGAAAAAGAGCCTAAACCTGAAGTCATTGCTGCAACCCTACATCTGAAGAAATCAGACATTGTTCTAGAGACAAGGAGTGGAGTTAATGGTATCCTAGCTAAGGTATTGATGGAGAAAGCTCAAGTGTTCCTGAAGGCTATGAGTTATGATATTTTTGAGGAGATCTTAGCCCTATTAATCTATGGCTTAGTTTTGTTCCCTAATCCAGACCAGTTCATAGATGCACACGCCATCAATATATTTTTGACTCATAACCCAGTGCCTACATTACTTGGAGACATCTTACATTCTCTTCATACTCGTACTACGAAGGCCCGAGGAACTCTGATGTGTTGTATACCTCTATTGTCTAGGTGGTTTATCTCTCACCTTCCTCGATCAATGATGAAGAATGAACAAGGGTTCAGGTGGTCCAAGAGGATTATGTCACTTTCTCATGCAGATATTCATTGGTGCTCTAGATCTATGGAGAATGTTACTATCATTGACCGTTGTGGGGAATTCCCTAATGTGCCACTCCTCGGCATAAGAGGGGGCATTACCTACAACCCTTCCTTAGCTTTACGTCAGTTTGGTTATGCTCGGAGTGATGGTCCTCATGACATGTTGATTCAGGGTATTGTGTTTGACTACGACAACGATCTACAAGGTTACCGTCAAAGGTTTATACGAGCATGGGGAAAAGTGAACAAGGTTGACAGCAAGACTCTGGAACCCAAGTACACTATTCCTATGGAAGCTTATCTCAAATGGGTGCGATCTCGTGCTCAGACTCTTATGATGCCATATCCTTCCATCCTTCCAGTTACTATGGAGCCTGTTGCTGAAGGAGATACTTCTTATACCATCCTTCACCCAGACATGCCCACTGACATGGAAGACTTACAGAGGTCCTGGATCCAGTTGAAGGAGCAAAGGGATACTTTTGAGACTCATTACAAAGCAAGTCAATAAAGAATCCTGGAGATAACCAAACACCTTCACGAAGAGCGGAATCTCAACCCATACCTCAACACAAAGAGGAAACGTCCATGGGAGACTTAAAACCCCATCTTTTGTATTCATTTCATTTTTATTGTAAGCCCAAGGGGCAAACAAATTTATTACTAATAAAAGTTTACTTTCCGGTTGTTTAAATAAATTTAAATCCTGCTGTCCTTAAAAATATTGCATATTCATTTACATACCATTGCATCACAGGTTTCTTAGCAATAGGTTACTCATCTTCTCGCTGTTTATTTCAGCAGAAATGGCTCTTGAACAGACTGTCAAAGATCTCCAGGCTCAGAATGCACAATTCCAATAGTTGATCCTGAACTTGTCCAAGGGACAAGATGAGTTGAAGACACTGCTGGCTAAGAAGAAGAATCCTGAGGACAATAAGGATAATTATTTGGAACAACTGCAAGCTGAGATGACAGAAATGAGGATCCAGATGAATGACCAGGTGGCTCTTATTCAAAGTTTAGCTCAGGGGCAAGAAGAGCTAAGAACCTTTGTTCACAAACTTCAAAGTAGTGGAGTCAGGAATCTAATTGCCAGTCAACCTCCGTTAAAACAAGCTGACTTGGTTGAAAGAAAGACGAGGATAAAAGAAGGTAAGAGACAGGTTGACACTGATTGTTCTTTAGTTGAAGAAAAAAGGCCTGATAAGGTTAATCCACCTCAACACAAGGAATGTAGAAGGCAGTTTATCAAATTCAGCACTCTAATGTCACAAGTTCTGCAATGCTTGTTGGAGATGAAGCTAATTTCCTTGAAAAATCCTCCTCAAAATCCTAATACTTCCTCTCCTCTCTATAATCCCAAGGCAAGGTGTGAGTATCACTCTGACAGTCCTGAACACGACACTAATAATTGTTGGACATTGAAGAAAAAGATTCAAGGCCTGATTGACGAAGGAATCCTCGAGGTTACACCAGAAGGCCAAGTTGAATTCTACTATCACCCATCAAACACCAAAGCTGCAAGACAAGTTGCCCAAGGTTACAAGAAAGAAAGCCTACCTGTTCCTGTTGAGATATGGGGCACCTTGGGACATCCAAGTGGCAAATTTGATTTCATGGTGAAGTATACTGCTCCTCAAAGTTCACAGATTGCAATTGAAGACATTCAGCCAACTGGATGGGATAACATTTGAACTTTCATTTGTAATTTCTTTTGTTTTGTTTAAGCACTTACTATTATGTTAAACTTTTGTTTTCATTAATGCATTGTGTATGTTTGTCTTGAATTAATCCATTCGTTTCACTATATTTTGAACTATGCTTCATATTTCTATTTTGTGATATTTAACTCCTGATAAAGCTATAAGCCTGTAGAGGGAGGATGACGAAAACAATACCATAATCTTATGCAATATGCTTTTGAACAGAATATGCTAACGATGTACAGGCATTGTTTCAATTCCTAAACAGTGGAGATATAAGGAAGTTAATCCCTAGTCAACCCTTTTGAGCCTATGAAGTAGGAGTTTTCATTCTCGTGCAAATTAAAACCCGTATTCATAACCTGGGGCAGGGTAGTTACTCGGTTAACTCATTTATGCCAATTATTTGTGTTGTACACAACCAATGATGGTTCTCTGTATTCATTAAACTTGACAATCAATATCTAGCAAAAGAAAAGCTTGCTAAGTCAAAACCTATGAAGGAGACTTAGTAAAAATTGAGATATCCCGCTGGCTGTAATCTTGAAACAAACAAGTTCAGGCAAAAGGAAGGGATAATAAAGCCAAAAAAAAGAAAAAGAAAAAAAGAGGTCGCAATCAATCCTCGACAAAGAAAGATGACTGAATGTTCAAATAAATTTTTGGTTTTTGAACCATAACAAATGTCAGTGTTACAATTCCAAACTCCTTTGAACCTCAATACATAAGTTAACCGAGCATAGGACTGAAGAACATCACGAAGAATGGGTTGGGTACAAATAAATTTGAGCCTTTATCCTTTGTTTCTTAAACTGTGAACCAGACAACGTTACAACCCTTTAAAAGTCCTAACTGAAGCATGGTTAGTTCGAAAGCGTACTGCTACAAAAAGGTTTCCTGACTCCTTTAGGGCTTATTATAAAACTTGAGTTAATATCACAGTTTTCACAAAAACTGTTTTTCTAAAATAACTCTTTTTCAAAACTTCAAGACAGACATAAGCATTGCATTTTTTAATATACTTGTTTGCATATACCTGAGTGTTTGATAAACAGAGAAACTTACAGGATGAATGTTCAATAAACCAAAGTCCTTCCGATAAACAAAGTTGCTTCCTGGATCAAAGTCCATGTATACAAAGGGGCATAGTCATTATCTCCCAATAAAGGGGGCAGGCCATGATACTTCCTAACTCATTTGGGGCAATCAGGACAGGATTCAATTATGTTTAAGTAGCCAGGGGGAAGATCTCCTCATCTACCTGAATTACCAAGGGTAACATTACAGAGTTTATAATGCCAGGGGCATAGTCACTGTTTCCCAATCAAGGGGCATACCAACTTACTGTTCAATTCATTCGGGGCAATCAGGTCCAGATTCAACAATACTTAATAACCAGGGGCAGCTCTCCTCATATATTTGAATTACCAAGGGTAACATTATAAAGTTCATGATGTCAGGGGCATATTATTGTGGGGCATTCTTCTTAATTCTTTTAAGGTAACTACATTCAGATACTTCCATTATGGGACAATTCACCCTTAACCATGGGGCAATACTCTCTTTTCAAATCTAATACCCGGAGCATATATGGTTCATCACAATTTGAAGACACGTTCCTCTCATTTTATTACCTTGATGTTGGATTCTCAGCAGAAGCCATTGTGGAGATTAATTGTCTATGCCAGTAGTATCAGATGGTGTCAGTATCATGTCTTCAGATCCAGCTATGAGGATTTCTGGGAAGGTATTCAGGAAAGTTAAGAATCTCAGAAGCGCTAAGTCCAATTGGTTATACACTCTCAATGTTGAAACGATTTTGTTTCGAGTTCAGCTTTACTTTTCCCTCTTTATTCAAGTAGGAAATGCTTTTGGAATCCAGATTTACTTTTACCCTATTTACATAAGCGGAACATCCATTAGTTGTGTTTGAATGTATGTATGCTTTTGAATATGATTGATGTTTACCAGAAATGCATAAAATGCTTGAATATGATTGATGTTTACCAAAAATGCATAAAAATGCAGTAATAGTATTTACTAAGGACGAACGAAGGTAGGAATTCAACGAAGTTTCGCCGGTTCATCCCCACAAGACCGCTACAAATCCCCAGTAGGGCAAATCTATCATCATAGATACTTCGAGTTACATCTCCCCTTGAATTTATGTCCATCTCTTTTATCCTCAGTCAGGATACTCAGGAACTTATTTCTTCAATAGAAGTACGACGAGCAAAGACGGGAAGTTATAAATACAATACTATCAAACAAGACGGGAACGAGTTTCTCATATTCTTCAGCAACGAATCGGGATTTATTTTCCCTAGCCAGCAGTTGTTATACAAAGATATCCAGACGCTTCAGGCTGCATGATTCATACATACATCATTTACATCATACTGTAACATATCCATAAATGCATAATACATTTACTTAGATGCATCATACTATACATGCATACATATTGCATAAACTAACCTTTTCCTTGCAGGATAGTTATATACAGATAAAACAACATCAACAATTTACAACATGTCAGAAATGATCCATATATTACTCAAGATGTCCTCGGAGAGTAGGCAAACGGTCTGTAAGAAGATCCATTCCCTAATCCAGGATATTTACAGAAGATTTCATCTATCTGGTCTTGAATAGCAGACAAACGGTCTGTACAAAGATCCATTCCCTGGTTCAAGACATTTTCAGAAGATTTAATCTGTTGGCCCTTGAATAGCAGGCAACCGGTCTATACAAAGATCCATTCCCTGGTTCAAGATATTTATCAGAAGAACTAATCCTGACGTTCTTTTGACCTTGAATAGTAGGCAAACGGTCTGTAAGAAGATCCATTCCCTGGTTCAAGATATTTATCAGAAGAACTAATCCTGACGTTCTTTTGACCTTGAATAGCAGGCAAACGGTCTGTAAGAAGATCCATTCCCTGGTTCAAGATATCTATCAGAAGAACTAATCCTGACGTTCTTTTGACCTTGAATAGCAGGCAAACGGTCTGTAAGAAGATCCATTCCCTGGTTCAAGATATTTTTCAGAAGAACTAATCCTGACGTTCTTTTGGCCCTTAAATAGCAGGCAAACGGTCTATACCAAGATCCATTCCCTGGTTCAAGATATTTTTCAGAAGAACTAATCCTGACGTTCTTTTGGACCTTGAATAGCAGGCAAACGGTCTATAAAAAGATCCATTCCATGGTTCAAGATATTTTTTAGAAGAACTAATCCTAACGTTCTTTTGGCCCTTGAATAGAAGGCAAACGGTCTGTACAAAGATCAATTCCCTGGTTCAAGATATTTTTCAGAAGAACTAATCCTGACGTTCTTTTGGCCCTTGAATAGCAGGAAAACGGTCTGTACAAAGATCCATTCCCTGGTTCAAGATATTTTTCAGAAGAACTAATCCTGACGTTCTTTTGGCCCTTGAATAGCAGGCAAATGGTCTGTACAAAGATCCATTCCCTGGTTCAAGATATTTTTTAGAAGAACTAATCCTGACGTTCTTTTGTCCCTTGAATAGCAGGCAAACGGTCTAAATAAATATCCATTCCCTGGTTCAAGATATTTTTCAGAAGAACTAATCCTGACGTTCTTTTGGCCCTTGAATAGCAGGCAGATGGTCTGTACAAAGATCAATTCCCCGGTTCAAGATATTTTTTAGAAGAACTAATCCTGACGTTCTTTTGTCCCTTGAATAGCAGGCAAACGGTCTGTACAAAGATCCATTCCCTGGTTCAAGATATTTTTTAGAAGAACTAATCCTGACGTTCTTTTGGCCCTTGAATAGCAGGCAGATGGTCTGTACAAAGATCCATTCCTTGGTTCAAGATATTTTTCAGAAGAACTAATCCTGACGTTCTTTTGGCCCTTGAATAGCAGGCAGATGGTCTGTACAAAGATCAATTCCCTGGTTCAAGATATTTTTCAGAAGAACTAATCATGACGTTCTTTTGGCCCTTGAATAGCAGGCAAACGGTCTGTACAAAGATCCATTCCCTAATCCAAGATATTTCCAGAAGAGATAATCATCACAAAGATTTATTTCTGCTGGTCCATTCAACAGTTCAAAATTATGTTGCATAAACGATTCAGAGACGACCTATATGAAGACCTAGTGCTGATATCCAGTATCAACAACAAAATATTATCACCTTCTGATATTATAGATGGCATCTTTAAGCCCATCTCCAGTTCTTCCAAGTGGCTTCCTCAAGCCCACTCAAGCATATACAACTAATCATCAGTGTTACTTTACGCACCAGCGAGTGCAAATTTTTGGGCTTTTGTGTTCAATCACCTTCAACCTTCCAGGTCACGAATGGCACATATACCAATCTAACCCTTCAGGTTTCAGAAAATTGAACAGGGGCAGCTGTTGCACCCCAAAATTTGCCCTCCACAAGACAATACATTGTGTCCCAAGAGGTTCACAAGGATCACACAGTTCACAAGACATCTCATGAGGTTCACAAGGTTCACAGGGTTCACAATTAGTCAGAAAGTTTGACAATCCTCTCAGACAGTGCATCCTCCTAAGTAATGCATCTTAAACTAAGGTTTTGACTTTCATCAGGTTAAATGGACTTCCAAGACTTCAAGTGAGCTTCATAGCATCCTATATGTTTTCAAGAATCCCCATGTCAAGTTTCAAGACTTTCTCAAAAGATTTACTCAGTCAGATGATCAGATAGGTTAAAATCAGTCAAAGCAGTTAAAAAGTCAAACTGAGGTCAACTGTGGTCAAACCAAAGTCAAACTTCATGATTTTTTGCCAAAATCAAGTATATGAAGTAAAATTCATCATTTTATCAAGGGTTGATCATGATTCATCAAGGAGATTTCAGATCATCAAGAATCAGGAGTTTCTAAATTAGGGTTTTCACAGGAAAAGTCAACTGAAGTTTGACCAGCCATAACTTTCACATGCTTCATCAAATGTTTTCCATCCAAAGCTCATTTTTAAGGAAATTTATTTCTCTACAACTTTGTGTCTCACAAGCCAAGTCCAAAAATGCTTCATTTGGAGGGTATGAGCTAAGACATTATAGGTCCTTTTAAAAGTCAACAAAAAGTCAACAACTTCCAAAGAGCATAACTTGAGAATGGTAAAAGATATGGACATGAGACCAAAGAGGTTGGTTAGAGGACTCTTTAAGCTTTCCAAAATGTCCAAGAACACCTTCATGCATGAATTAAAATTTATTTATTCATTTTATTTTATTTATTATGATTTTTTATGTTAAAAATCATTTTAAATTAAAATAAAATATAAAAGGATGGATATTTGATTTGATTTTGGTTCTAGAAGGTCTTAATATTCATTTAAAAGTTAATTGGAATCATATAAAATCAGATCAACCAAAATAGCAAGGAGATATTAGATTTTTTTTCAATATTTGAATCATATCTTTCTTCATGATCAAGCTATCCAAAAGTCCAAAGAATAGATTGGTTTTTTGACCTAATTTTCTTTTACAATATAACCACAACAACATCACAAGACAAAAAAAAAGGATGGAGAGCAAGAGGATGATATTCATACTTTAAAATTTCACATAATTCAAAATTAGGTTTCCACAATCCACCACTTTTACTAGTTGATTAAAGGCTGCAAATGAATCCTTGAGGTTTCCTGAACCTATTCCAATCATCCTCATCATCAAATTCATGCCAAATCATACAAACCAAATTCATATTCTTGCCTTTCTTTTGATTTTTTTTCAATTTCAATGATTTACGCATGATTAATTGATTTTGATTACATAATATGTTTGTTTGATTGTGTAGATGGTTTTTGGATAGTTGGATTTAAGTTTCGATGCAGGAATCATAGGGCACTATGGAGAAATAAACTATTGGTTAATCTGCTGTAATATGTTTTCGTCGATACTTCGAAGGTTGCAGTAGTGATAAGCATTACAGGCTGACAGGTAAGTCAGGTAAGTACTACTGTTTCGATTTACTCCGAATTTTTTCCAGAAGTTCAGAAAAAATCGACAAACAATACTCATTTAGAATAAAATTCTATTCTAAAAGATTTCGACCCTCAAAATCGCAAATTCCTCTTTTTCTATTTTATTTGATTTATTTTCTATTTTCTTATTCTAAAAAAAATCTAAAAAAATTTGTGCGTTCTTTATTTGATTTTATTAGATTTTTAGCATCGTTTTAATATTTTTAGATTTTATTTTAATCGCTTTTCTTATTTTTCATTATTTTAAAATCTGCAGCAATTTTATTTGATCCTGTTTTTTTCTTTTTTTATTCTTCCAACAGTATATACCAAAAATATGCAGGTGGGAGGAAGAAGATGGTGTGTGGCATGCGCTGATTGGCCTAGTGACAAAGACCTAAGGTTGAAAGTATGAGGGCATGAGTTCAACACTCATTCCCAATATTTTGGCAAAGAAACATGAGTTCTTCATCATTTTTTTTCCTTAATTTATCTTTTAAACATGGCTAACCTATTATTTTTAATTAACTTTTTTTAACAAATCTTTTTTTTTATTTAATTTAGGTTAGCATTTTTTATTAGTATTATTACTTTTATATTTAGGTTTATTAAAACCTCAAACTTTTTTGTAATAAAAACCTTAATCAACCTTTAAATGTTTTTTAATTTAATTAATTCTCATAATTCATTTTTCTTAGATTTATTTAATTATTAGGCTATTTTAATATAAACTAATTATATATTTTCTTTTGTAAAACTCAACCTTGGGACATTTTGTTTTACTAACATGTTTTATTTTTATTTTTATTATATAATAGGTATTCATTACACTTATTCATATGCAGACCCACAACCTAGTGGCAAGGAACTGAGGTTTGAAGCATTTTGATGAAGAAACATGGGTGTCCCAGTGGGAAAGAACTCAATGAAGCAAAAAAGGCAAACCCCCAATATTTTGGGTATCTCTAACTTTATTTTTCCCTTTTTCATCAAATTATGTATTTTCTTTGAATTTCCTTATTATTATTATTAAACTAATTTCAAAAAGATAAAACAAAATCTTTTTTTTTTAAACTTATATTTTTTTTCATAAATCTTAATTTTTTCCATAAACCTTAATTTTAAACCTAAATCTTAATTTTTTTCATAAACTTTAAACCCTAAAAATTTAGCTCTAATCTTTATCTTAAAACCCAAATTTCGCCATAATTTTTACCCTAAAATTTTTCCTAAACCTTAAATTTTTTTTTAAACCTTAAATTTTTTTTTCTCAAATACTAACCCTAATTTTTCTTCTAACCCTAAAAATTAACTTATTTTTCTAAACCCTAATCATTAATCCTTATTTTTATTAATATGTAAATGACTTTAATATTTTGTTTATTATTATTAAATTTATTATATTTTCTTAATTAACTACTAAAAAATTTTCAATATTTATTTAACCTAAAAACAATTTTTCTTTTTAAATTCTTATTTTCTTTATTATTCTAACCATTATTATTGTTAATATTTTATTATTACTAATATTTGATTTTGTGGTTTATTTATTATTCTTATTATATTTATTATTCTTATTTTATTTTGATTATTATGTATCTGCTAAAGCCATGTAATAGTCGTAGGTTTATTCTTGTTTCTATTTTATGTTTATAAATATTTTCATTGTGTGGTTAGTAACTATAGGGTGTGCATAACATGTTTGTGATTAAAATTAATTTAGAAAATTAATTAAATAAGATAAATACTTGAACATGAACACTCACACACGTAAGTCGATCTTTGATCGCCATCCTATACTTTCTAAGGTTACCTCTCATGTTGCCTAAATCAAAAGGTCAAGTAAGGTGTCTAAAAGCAAAGTCCCTTCTCATAAACAAATCATCTAGTCCCTTTAAAGATTATAAGATCAAGTCCCTTCGACGTTGCCTTCGTAAATGATCTTGTCCCTTTCGAATAAAAGATGATAAGTCCCTTCAAATTGCTAAGACACTTTACAGTTGCCTAAACACAGATGACCCTTCACATGTCCCTTACAACATCCAAGTTAATGACTACCTATTCCTTAATAATATGGATAGTCTTACCATTGAAAGAACATTTAAGAACAATAAAGATCTAAACATAGGGTAGGTTCCTCTTAAGTACTTGCTCACTTATTCAAAAATACTTCATTACACTTCACATTTTAAACAATTTTCAAAACAAAGTCTTTATATATATCCGTACAAGGATCATTATAAAGTACTTAAGAAAATTTTTAATCACACACTACATTTTCTCAAAACAATTTAAAGTGAGCTAAGTAACTAAGAGCCCATGGATAACCATGGATATAAAGGGTGCTAACACCTTCCCTTTGTATAACCTACCCCCCGAACTCAAAATCTTTTTAAGGTCTTTCCTGTTCTTTTATATCCTTTCCTTATGGATAAAATAAAAGTCGGTGGCAACTCTTGCTATCCGCAACATTTAACTAAAGTCAGTTCTCCCACCGTGTTACACATTACCATTCCCTTTCTTCGGGATAAAAATGCCTGACTGGCGACTCTATTCTTTTTCCGCGCCACTTTCGCGTTTGTATCAGGATGGAAATCCGAGGAGCGACACCATTTGCCAGACATCTTTGTCTTTCCAAGTCAATTTTGTCATTTTTCTTTGTGGCTTGATTCGCTCAGCAGTCACATTTCTGAGCTCTGTTTTGTATAATGTTCTCGTTAAGCCCTATTTCGCCAACAGGCACTTTCCGTGGCTTGATTCGATCAGCAGTCGCGTATTTCCTTTGTGGCTTGATTCGCTCAGCAGTCACATTGTCGAGTTCTATTTCGCTAACGGTCTCGTTAAGCCCTGTTTCTCCAATAGGCACCTTCCGTGGCTTGATTCGCTCAGCAGTCGCGTATTTCCTTTATGGCTTCATTCGCTCAGCAGTCACATTGTCGAGTCCCATTCCGATAATGGTCTCGTTAAGCCCTGTTTCGTCAACAGGCACCTTTCGTGGCTTGATTCGCTCAACAGTCGCGTATTTTCTTTGTGGCTTGATTCGCTCAGCAGTCACATTGTCGAGTCCCATTCTGCTAATGGTCTTGTTAAGCCCTGTTTCGCCAACAGGCATCCCTTTCGTGGCTTGATTCGCTCAGCAGTCGCGTGTTTTCTTTGTGGCTTGGTCCGCCCAGCAGTCATATTGTCGAGTCTCATTTCGCTAATGGTCTCGTTAAGCCCTGTTTCGCCAACAGGCACCCTTTATGTGGCTTGATTCGCTCAGCAGTTGCGTGTTTTCTTTGTGGCTTGGTTCGCCTAACAGTCACATTATCGAGTTCTGTTTCGCTAACGGTCTCGTTAAGCCCTGTTTCGCCAACAGGCACCCTCGTTGTGGCTTGATTCGCTCAGCAGTCACAGTGCAGGTTATTGCATTGATTCTATTCCACCTAGTTCTATTTCCGCTACCTATTCAGAGGTAAAAAAATATAAATAAAGGGCAGATGGCATTTGTATTATCCACCGAGTTCAAATTTCAAGGTTTTATTCGAGTATTCAATCACTCCATACCATGAATGTCTAAAAGCTTTTGCAACTATTCATTCAAGCTTGCAGATGATTGAATATGGGCAGCTGTAATACCTCAAAATTTTCCCTCTCATTTCCTCAACATTGTGCATAGCATTTAGTATACATAAGTTCATAAAATAATAAAAAACATTGCATCATGTGTAGCATAGCTGAGGCACAGGCATGTGGTCAAGTATTGAAGCAACTGAAGGCTATACAAAGGCAATCAAAAGGCCACAAAGCTTCTCAACATTGTGCAAAGGGTTCACAACATCCCACAAGTCTCCATTTTAAGCCTCAAGTCTTGAAAAGAAGTGAATGGCTCCAAGGAAGCAAGCAATGCAACATCTCCTAAGGAAATGGTCCAAATTAGGGTTTCATTTGTGAAGGACTTCTCCATGAATATTTGAGCAAAAGTGGATTCTATTGTGTTATATATGACAACAAGTGTATAGGGTTCAAATTTCATCCATAAATTCATTTTGGAAGAGGTTCAATTGGTCAGATGATTGAAAATCAGGAAATTAGGGAAAACTTAACCATGCTAAGGAAAAAGTCAACTCCTAACTTTTTGAGACCAAAATCATGAAATTAGGGTTACAAGGGTCCTATGATTCAAATTTGATCAAGAAATGATGGAGGAATCAAGAGAAATCAAGAAAACCAAAACTTACCATTTTTGGAAAATTAGGGTTTCCAAAAATGGCAAGTTTTGGCTATTTTTGCAGCTACTTTGAATGAGGCCTTCTCCCAAAATATGAAAAATATGAAAATTCAGCTTGGAGTCAATTAAAGAGGGCATCTTGAGCTTCAAATCCATAGGTGGAACTCTTCCATATCATAAAAAATGAGAAAGATATGATCATGCAAAGTTAAGGAAAATCTAGGCAAAACTAGGTCATGGGCGAGGCAAGAAGCTGGCCAGCGCGCGTGCCCTGCAAGGCAATTTGTCAAACATGTGGTGGATCAAATGGAAAGCCACTTTTCTTGGTCAAAAAAGCCTCAAATTAATTTTTAGTGAACTACAAAGTAGTTCATCTACATGATTACTACAATTTTCATGTTCAAGGTTTTTCCATTGGATCAAAGGATTAGGAGTTATGAAAGGTCAAAGTAAGGAAGTCACAACTGATCACACTCAAGCCAATGAGGGCATGTCAAAGCAAATTCGTGTAGGCAATGGTGCAGCTTAATAACATGATGTTCATAGCAACATTTGAGTAACATAGAGGACTTATTTCATTTTAAGGGAAACATCAAAGTTATTTTATGAATTATGTTCTTTAATTTGCACATAAGAACCATAGGAATTGATACCTTGGATACCAAGTTATGACTTGTGGAAGATCACCAGTTGCACTGAAGTTTCTTAGGAGTCAAGGCATGATTTTGTGAGAACGCATTGTTTAGTTCAGCCTCATGTGTTCTTGTTAGTAGGTCATCATCTCAAGGCATCATGTTAGAGGTGCAAGTCATGCCATACATGAGCATAATGTCATCTTATGCATGATCATGCATGCTTATGGTGAAACCAAAATGTGAGAATCTTGAAGCATTGAAGTAAGAGTTGCATTGCTTGTATCTCCACCCTGCATCACTCACACCTCACCATAAGAGCATAAGCATGTTTACATTGAATCCAATTTGAGCAGGGCAAGGTGTTATTTGCTTCAAGCTCACTATGCTTAACAAATTCACTACAATTGGGATGAAATTATGTGCATGCTTGATCACACCAGCTAGCATGGAGAATAAGCAAATGGATTAACATTGGCTTTGTTTCCATATTGACCTCAGTTCTATGGTAATTGTCATGAGAGCCATTATAGAGGATCCAACTCGAGCAGTGGAAGATTCTAGAGATTCCAACTCATAACCAACTTGACTCAGCTTCAACTGAATCCACTCAGTTAACCAGGGTTCTAACCTTGGTTCTAATTGATAATTAGAGGTCAATGGCTCTATAAAAGCAAGAGCTCAATGCACATTCAAGGCTAAGATTCATTTTGCTCGAAATTCATCATAGAGTTCATCCTTCATGCTCTGATTTTTCTCTGCAAATTCAGTGCAAATTGAGTGGATCTAGCTTCATCTCTTACCAACATTCTCCATCTGATTCATTGAGTATCATCATCATCAATTCAGAGCTCTACTTCCATGGCTGCAGTCAAGTAACTTCTTCAAATTGCACCATTGAGAATCTCTGCAATTTGTCCATGTTTGCATTCATCTCCATCACTCCATCATCAGTCATCATCATATCAACTTCTTCTTCATCAAAGGAATGAGTTCCATGGAGAAATTGGATTGAGATAGCAAGGATCAAGTTCAACAGCATCTCTGCATTTTTCAAGATACAGTGGAGTTCTTCAACATTAGAGTGTTTATTTCACTCGATTGTGGATCAAGAACACATCACCTTGAGATTGGGATCCCCAACTCTGGTTTTTCTTCAACTAAGAACTGCTCTGCAACTCAGGTTCTTCCTCAAAATTCTCTTGCTCGTTTTCACATTTTTTTAATGGATTTGTGATGTGTGAAGCTTAATAGAAGCTCTGGATAATCTGGCTAGTTGATAGGCCTCTTACAAGCTTAGATGACATTTTTAGGTGCAATTTGTTTGGCTTCGATCTACTTTGTTCTTGAATCAAAAATGAACTCTAGGCATGGATTATTGATGTGCGCATTGAGACGAGTAAGATGATAGTCTTAGATTTCATTATTGTTAGGTTTTGAGCAAACCCTAACCAGGCTGTGACCGGAGACTAGCTCCGGCCTTCTGAACAGTGCCCTGACTTAAAATGAGAGAACATAATGTGACCGTTAGATGAGTGTGATCCAAGCGTCCATAGACTTCCAGCAAATAAATGAACTCGTGCAAGTCACATGTTACAAAGTCAAACCAAAGTCTTCAGAGTGCTTTTGACACCCCCTGCGCATTTGACTTAAGCCCATTCATGTTGTTTTCTTCACTTTCTTCACCCCCAGACCCAATTCACATTAATTCCTTTTAATTCTTTTTATCATTTTATTCCAATTTCGTTTCTTATTTTAAAAAATAGCAAAAAGCCTCCAAAAATTCCCAAATAATTCATGGACACTCTTCATAATATTATTTAATTTTCCATAGTTTTAGATTTTATTTTTGTTCATTTTTGAGATCAGGATTAATTTTCACTTTATTTGTTTCTTAATTTCCACCATTCTTGATATGTCATCTTATGAATTTTTGTTCTCCCAAACCACAAATGATAAATGTCCCATTATTTTTGCATTATCCAAATAACTCATCAAGAATTCCCAAAATATTTTTCTCTGGATTCTTAGGTCATGTTTAGATCTTTTTTTGAGTCCTTTCTTTCACTCGTATTCACAAAAACCCTAATTGAGTTCTACCTTTCCATTAACCATTCAAAAAGAGGAATTTTAATGATATTTTTTGCACATAACCTACTTTCTGGATCTTGATTCTAAGTATCAATTTTCATAATTTTTTAAGGTCATTCGGTATTTTTCTTGAGTTGCTTGAATTCTAAGTCATTTTTGGTCCTTCATTTTGTCTTCTCTTACTCCAAATGAAAAAGGCATTTATGTCATTGCTCTAAGGTTTTTATTTTGGGTCTTATGTGTTATAGTAGATGTCCTCTAACATTTAAAGCCATCCTTGAGCCTTTACTTTTGTTTTTAGGGTTTACTTGAACCTTAAGTCACCATTGTCTCCATTTTGACCTAATTCTCCTTCATCCTTCATCTTAACCACTCAAAACTTCATGAATACACCAAATAAATTTGTCAAAGTCTTGTTTTGTGTCTTATAGACATGTTTAGATCATTACTCTATGTTCACTTCACATGCATAAAGTTTTGCCTCTTTTTATGTTTCATTTGCCATTAAGAAAGTGAAAAAAACCCTAATTTGAGATACCTAGTTTTAGAATACTTCATGCCATTTCATTTGCTATTGTTTTGTGAGTTTAATTTCCATATTGATTTCATGTCAAGCCTCTGGTTTTTGTATGGGAGTTCAAGTCCCTTTGATCATCTTTGAGTTTTCATCTTGAATCATTTTGTTTCACTTGTAAATGCTTAATATCCATGTTATCCATTCAACTTTCCATCTTATGTTTATGTCTCTTTGATTTGAGTCTCTTCTTTTCCATATGATCCAATCATATTCTCCATTCTTATTTGATGTCAAGTTCTGGAATTTGACTTCACCCTTGGTTTCAAGTGATTTTAGCTTGATAAGGCCTTTAGTTTTCCCTCTTAGCTTAACCATTAGGTTTCATTAGAGTTTAGACAATGCTTTAGGGCATAGTTTGAGTTTATTTCTCTTCATCCCTTTAGATGCTTTTAATAAGACTTAGCTTCTGCCCCTAGAAGGTAGGTAACTTGTGTCATACCCCAAATTTGTCCTACCCGCACCATTTTAATGTCTAGCCATTGTTCCGAAAAAAAATATAATGCATTTTACTCGAAAGATTCAAATAAATATGTCGCATTTTATTTCAAAGATTTCAAAAAAAAGTGTATTTTCTTTTATGTTATTTCTTTCCTTTTAGGTCCATTATTAATCCAAAAAAAAATCACTCTTCCACTTTCCATTTACTATATTTATATTTGTCACTTTTTCTATCCTAAAAAATCTAAAAAAATAAATTTCTTTGTTATTTTATTTCTCTTCTCTTTTCCAAAATATTTTTTTTTCGTTATTATATTTCATTTTTTATTATTATTGTCCATAATATTATAATCTCATTTTTTTCATTTACATTATTATTAATTTTTTTTATTATCATCATTTCCCATTATTTTTATTCCTTTACCATCATTATTATTTATTTATTTTTTAAATACTTCTTATCCTTATTATTGTCATTATTATTATTATTATTAATAGCATTATTCATTCATTATTGATATTTTTTTATTACTCATAAATCTTTGTTTCTATCCACTTAACCAATTGCCATTTTTGTTTGTATTCTACTAACCAATGCACAGCCTGTAAAGAACTTTCCTCCGTACGGCTTCACGCAACAACCCAAAACGCACAAAATCTTCACGCGAAACGCATCAACGTATTCGGATTCTCCTATAAACAAGATTTGGTCATTTTTATAAAAACTCTCATAAGGTCATCATCCGAAGAAAAAACAACCACAAACTTCTCTTTGTTCATCCTCTATAAACCATCATCAATCCACCTTTCCGTAAAAACCATCTTCAACAAACAATTACTTTCCATTAAAACCATATTCATCAGCTTATCCTTGATTCACAAACTACACATAAACCAACTATTTTTTCTTCACCACACAAAATAAACCTTTAATCCTTCTCCAACCACCTGAAACAAAAACCCAAAAGAAATTCTACCACACAGAAAACAGAGAAGAAGCAGAGTTGGTTTCAAATCCGAAAAATCACCTTCATCAACACACCATTGAAACAACTAGTTCCGCGAGTCTTTCTCACAATCAAACACCTTACCAGAACCGCCGTGTACACCACAGACCCACGAGCCTTCTCAACCTTCGCGAAATCCTTCACTTTCGTCCAAACTGAGCCATTTCGTCAACCAAACATCACTGCTACCGCCGAGATTCCGGCGAAACCTCCGACGAAACCTCCACCGCGGAAGCCACCGCGAAGCTCAACCCGCAAGCGCCGGCTACCACCACCCAGAAAGGACGCGATTCGAAGCATCCGCGAGATTCGAAGCCGCCGGAGAGGGACTATTGAACAGAAGCACCGCGCCGCCGTCAATTGAGAGAGAGAATCGCGACGAACTGGAACGCCGAGAGATCTGAGAGAGGAGCGGCGGCCAAGAATCACAGTGAGATTTTTTTTTTCCTTTTTTTCTGATATACGTTTGACTGAAGAAGAACGTGTTTTCATCCTATTTAATGTTGCTTGCTTTTTCTTTTCTTTTTATTTGTTTTTATTCTTTTAAAACCTAACTGCTGATTGGATTGGGCTCTTAAAAGAGCTATTTAAATGTTACTGCACATACACCCACGTACAGCACATTCCTTTTTTTCTTTAATTTTTATTTATTTTGTTATTAAGAATTTTATAATATTAGAGTTTGTTTTCTTACATTATCTACTTTTTAGAGTTCATTTGGTTTGGTCAATGACTCTTCTTTTTTAGTAAATGTAGGATGTGTTGTGAAATGGAATTTTGGTTTCCAAATATTTTATTTGTTATTATTATTTTGCTTTTATGTTAATCTGTTGCTTATGGGATGGGCTTGGTAGCCCACTGACCCTTGCTACACGCATATCACGCAAAACATATACAGTTTCCCCCCTTTCTTTTGTTAAATTTTGTTTATTTTCTCATCATTTTCCTAATATTTTAGATATTTATTATTTTAATTTTCTTTTTCTGTTTTATTGAGATTTTTTACCTTGTTATTTTATTATCATAAAAAATCTGTCTTAAAATAATTGTTTGCTGAATTATTTGGCATTTTCTCCATTTAATTGTTATTTTAGGGCCGATGATATTATAAAAGGCCGTTTTCGCCCGATTACATTTAATCGGTGATGAGCGGTCAATATGAGGCCCCCCTTTGTATTTAATTTTCCATTTTATCATTCCGACAAAACAAACATGTAATCTAATTTAGTTCATTTTATTATCCTTGATATTATTTAATTCATTTATTATTTATATTCATTATTTTATTTATTTTTTAACAATTCAATTCATTTATTTATTCATTTATTTTCGCATTAAAAAAATTACGATTCGACTCCTTATAGAATGGTTCCCATTTTGAACCGATTCTAAGGCAGTAAACGAACAAAATTTTGTCGCGTCCCAAAAAGGTCCAACGCCTTCGAATAGTTGCGCTCGAAAAAAAGGTCCAACGCCTTCGAATAGTTGCGTCCCGATTAAACAGGCCGAACGCCTTCGAATAGTTCAAACACACTGCACACACGCTTTCTCTTGGGCTAATTACAACGAGACCATTTATTTCTCGCAATCCCCTGTATTTATTTTGTACCCCTCTCCCATTATTTTGTACGCATTTTACTTTCCGCATCTTATTTAATTTCGAATCCTTGGTCCAACGCCAAGCGATCTCACTTGCACACTTGCACTTTATTTTCTAGTTATTATTTCGTTTATTAGGATTCTCCTATCCTTGCGAGCCGAGCGATTCGTGTCTCGCTGACAAAACTACAAAAATAAACTCCATTTGCATTTACCCTCTAAACCTCAAAAAACCAAAATATTTCGATTAGATCCAAACCCTTGATCCAACGTCAAGCGGTCTTAGGAAATAAAAACACTTTAATAATACGAGAAGATTTGTACGCCACGAGCCTTAAGCGGTAGAAAGGGGGATAACGAGCTTTCGTTACTCGCTCCGATTATTTCGACGCAGGACACTCGTCTTGTTGGGCGAGATAAACTATCCATAGTCTTTAGTGCACTTCAACTCCTAAACCCTTTCATCGACGAAAGGTAATAAAATTAGCACCCACTACCCTTAGTAGGCCGAACTACGAGGCTCTGACTTTCCCATTGCACACGGGAGTACGTAGGCACGAGGATCTCAATCCTTGCCGAGCACCTAGGTTCAATCTAACTTATAATTCAACTCATTTCCCTCTAGCAAGCAATTCGTTTAGGCATAGACATCCTTTCGAGCGCGTTAACTTAGATGGTTCCCATCGAGTACGATGGATGTAGGGGGTGCTAATACCTTCCCCCTGCATAACCGACTCCCGAACCCAGGCAATGGTTCCGTTGACCTTTGTCTTCATCCTTTTCCTCCCGGGTTGTATCTATATCTCCCCTTTCCCTCTTCGGGAATAAATAGAATTAGGTGGCGACTCTTCAGTTCGTCCAGCGCGTGACTCCGTCCTTTCGGATCGCGTAAGGTCGTATTTTTCGGGGTACGACAGCTGGCGACTCTGCTGGGGATTGGTTCACCCCTATGCGAGTCAAGCCTAGTCTAGGTTCCCGCGTTTGTTTGAATGTTTGCTTTTATGCCTTGCTTGTTTATTTTTATCGCTTTCTTTATCGCATTCCATTTTATATATCTTGTGGCTCCTTGGTATTATAATTTGGATCGATACTTTGCAAAAGAAACTTGAGGGAAAAGCTCTATACCCGGGCTTACGAGTACAAACTTAAGTTAGCGAGGTTGTGTAGTATGGGCTCCCGAGAGAACGTCTCTCGTGGGTTGTCGATACGAAAACCTCACTTGGAGTAGATTCTGATGAGAATACTGACGACCGTCAAGCTTTTGGCGTGTGTGCTCAGCTGCTTTCATTAGAGTCATCAACTCTGAGGACCTTTAGAACCTTTTGGTTAAAACATCGGTTGATGGTTGCGTAGTATTGGGCACCAGGGTTCGCCCTCGCGTGGCTCGATACGAAAACCTCACTTGGAATAGACTTACTCAATGGAGTTGATTGACTGTCAAGAATGTATGAAATTGACACGTGCATCAAACAGTTGAGAAAGTTCCATAACTCCAGGACTTTGTTTTAAACCTTGTGTCGATGATCACGTAGTATGGACTCCCGAGAAAATTTTCTCTCGTGGGTTGTCGATACGAAGATCTCACCCAAAATAGATTCATATGGCGGAGTCAATCAACCGTCATGCTTATGGCGCGTGTGATGAACAGCCATATGAATTGATGACTTTGGGATCCCTAAAACCCTAGAGTCTACCCAGTGAGTTCTTGATCTGAGTATCTTCCGGCTGTACCTTGGACTCGTGAGACCTTGATCTTGTGATCCTGGATTCTGACATTGCATATCATTTCATTTGCATCATTTATTCATCTTGCATTTCATTCCAAAAACCAAAAACTTATTCCATGTTCCTCCATCTTCAGTAAATCAAGCTGGTTTCCCGACGCCCGTATCGAGCTAGACGACCGTATTTAACTCGAGCCAACACTAGAAGACTGATGGACGTGATTCAGGAAGAACAAGCTGCCATGAGGGAAGAGATCGACTCGGTCAAGAGTAAGATTGACCAGATTTATGAGACTTTGCAATCTTTGGCAAGAATGGAAGAACGTCGCGAAGCCGCTGCCGCAATGAACAATACTCAAGTGCAAGGATCTACCTCACGAGCAATGCTTTCAGTTCCCGTTCCAAATCCTTTGGTCTACGGTTTGCCTCCAGGTTTCACTCCTGCTGTTGAAGAGGTCACTTCCCAACCAATACCTGCTTCTGGTGTCACTGTTGGTGCTATTCCTCAAGCTCAACCTATTCCAACTCAAATCCAGTTTCCTCAAACTGAAGAAAACCATCAAGTTGAGTATGAGATGCATACTGCTGTTCCAATCACCAATCCTCAGGCTGCTCAAGAGTCTGAAGCTATGAAGATGTGCCGCGAGTTAGCTGAAAAACTCCGAATCATGGAAGGACACAACTCAACCTCTCTGAGTGCCTCAGACATGTGCTTGGTTCCAGATGTTGTGATCCCTGCTAAGTTCAAACTGCCAGAGTTCGAAAAATATAAAGGCCTCAGCTGTCCTGAGCTTCATTTGAGGATGTACTGCAGGAAAATGGCTGCTCATGCCAAAGACGATAAACTCATGATCCATTGCTTCCAAGACAGCCTGTCTGGAGCGTCTCTAGAATGGTACATGCAACTCGAGCGCAACAATGTTCGTACTTGGCTTGAACTATCTGATGCATTCAAAAAGCAGTACAAGTACAACACTGATCTAGCTCCGAACCGCACTCAGCTTCAGAGCATGTCTCAAAGGGAAAGTGAATCCTTTAAGGAGTACGCCCAACGCTGGAGAGAGCTAGCCGCCAGAGTTCATCCACCATTGTTTGACCGTGAACTAATCGACATCTTCATGGGTACCCTACAGGGGCAATACTACGAGAAGCTGATCAGCAGTGTATCTTCTGGATTTTCAGACATGGTAATGGTCGGTGAAAGAATCGAGGAAGGCTTGAAAAGTGGAAAGATCCAAGGAGGCTCTAGCAGCCAAAACAATGCCAAGAAACCTTTCAACGGATACAAGAAGGGTGAAACAAATGCCATTTCCGCTGCAAATGGGAATTTCCAACAGAGTGCACCTGCACCAGTTCCCTACTACCAATATCCCTATGTTGCTGCTACGCAATATGCTCCTATGCCATATCAGTCAGCTCCTCCAATGCCTTATCAGCAGGCCTTTCAAGCTTTATTTCCGCCTCAGATGGATCATCAACCACGTCCACCTCCAATGGTTGCAGCTGCGCAGTATGCGCCCAATCCATACCAGCAACAGGCTTATCAACCACGGCCTGGTCAACAACAACAACGCGCTCCTCAACAGCGTCCCCCATATCAGCAAAGAGGATATGATAGACACATTGATCCCCTGCCTATGACGTATACCGAAATCTTTAAGGGGCTAATGGCAAAAGGAACTCTTGTGTTGAAAGATATGCCACCTCAGACTGTTAATTCCCGGAACTATGATGCCAATGCTCGCTGTGAGTATCACAAAGGCGCTCCAGGTCACACCATCGAGAATTGCCATGCCTTCAAACACTTGATTCAGGATATGATCAACTCTAAGGACCTCACTCTCACTCCGAGAAATCCAAATGTCCAGAATGATCCAATGCCGTCACATGGTGCCAACAAATGAAGACATTTGAAGGGGTTGTTGAAGACCAAGCTGAGTAGTCTCCAACTTTGAAGCATTCAATCAAGAGAAGTTCAATTCCTCAAATCAAGGCAGCCATAGCCATTTATAGTTTTCGCATTCCTGTTGTTTTGTATTGTTTGTTTAAGTACTATTTGCTCTGAACATTGTTATCGTCTGTATTTGGTTATGTTAATGTTATGTTTATGCATGTTTTGAATCAATTTATTCGCATTCGCTCATCATTTATCATTTATCACAAAATCACAAAAAATATTCCCTCACTTCACTTTAACAAATATTTGAGGGAGAATGATGAAAACGAAATACCCATAACTGTTGCGGTATGCTTTCGGATAAAACCTTGTCAATGATGTACAGGCATTTGTTCAAATCCCCAAACACTGGAGATATAAGGAGTTAATCCCTAGTCAACCACTTCGAGCCTAGAAGTAGGAGTTTCTTTCGGATACAACCCTTACATCTAACCCGGGGCAGGGTAGTTGTTCAGTTAACATGACTACACCTTCGAACTGCAAGATGAAACATCCCGTCAGAGGACCATCAACAATTGAATTGGCAGTCACAACATTCAAACAAAAAAAAGAAGAAAAGAAAAGAAAAAACCCTAAGTTGAGCACCCGAAGGGAGACTTAGTCGAAAAAGAACAAATCAAAAGAAGAGCTCAAATCCTCAGCAAAAGCAAAACAAATATCAGTGACCACCAAATTAAGAATCAAAAGGTTACCAGCAAAAAAAAGATGACTGCCATTTTCAAGAAAATTTTAAAGCTTCATCTTCACTCTTGCAAAGTCAAAACAAATGCATATGTAGAGTTAACTGAACATAGGACTGGAGAACATTACGAAGAAGGGATGGGTACAAACCAAACTTTGAGCCTTATATCCTTTGTTTCTCAAACCATTAACCAGACCACGTTACAACCCTCAAAAGTCCTAATTGAGGCAGGGTTTATTCTGAAAGCATGTTACCAACAAGGTTGCGTAAATTGACTCCCATATATTTGTTAATCTTCAATCTCGATTGCACATTATTCTTGCCGCATCTTTCATACACTTTCTGAATCAGCACCTCGTTTGGGCTAACGGTCCATTCGTCACACTATCACAATCATTCAAATAAATTGACTTTTTCAAAACTTACATGAACTTTACATTAACACTGCCATTTGTGTGTGAACAATTTAATTGCAATTCAGTGCTTGACATCAGTACAATCCCAACAAGGGGCAATCAAAAGAGAAGTCTGAACTTCATTAGTGCCAACATGAATCAAGACTACCTCAGCAGTCCAATCAGGGACAAATCATCTTCAACAGCCCAATCAGGGGCAATTCATTTCAAAATCAGTCCAATCAGGGACAAAGCATCTTCAACAGCCCAATCAGGGGCAATTTATTTCAAAATCAGCCCAATCAGGGGCAAAACCATTCTCAACAGCCTAGTCAGGGGCAAAAATCATCTTCATACAGTTCAATCAGGGGCAGATCGTGCCATGGCCATTGTCAAAGCTTCCCCACCCGATTTATTTCGAATACCTTGCAGGCAGGGGCAAGCGAACAAGGAGCAAATCTTCCTATCTCTTCTCCCCAGCTGAACAAGCAGTCATTGCTAGACGTCGGGAGTCATTCAAAGCAAAATCAGTCTTCATGTGTCGATTAAGTCGCTCCGCTTATCAGCAAATGACTAAACCTGGAGCTTTCAGACCCATCTTCTGATCATGCATTGTCGAAGGTCGAGTGTCGGGGAATCAAGCCCTCCACCCACCCAAAGTCCAATTACTATTGGCAACTACCAGACCAAAAGTCCACCAAGCTGACACCTTTCACCTTTCAATCACTCATATGCATTATTATGCATCATTACATGTCATAAGCATCATTTACATCAATCATTTACAGCATGTGCATCATTTGCATGCCTAAATAAATCAACTTTTTTCCCCAACAGTTTCAACCTACATCTCAGTGCATAAACATTTGCATCGTATCTCCATCCCTATGGAATACCATTTCAAAACAATCAAGCATACATGCATAGTTCAGGATCCAGGATCCATACAAGTCTCTGGTCCTTTCCCCAGCGGAAGATCATATCAATCAAAGATTCCAGGCATCCTCTTGGCGGATTCAATGGTCGTGTTTAAATTTCATTTGCCTTATCATCCTCTGGTGATAAGTTGATTTTATTTTCAGTTTATTGCCTTATCTTCCTCTGTTGATAAGTGAGTTTATTTTTCAGTTTATTGCCTTATCTTCCTCTGTTGATAAGTGAGTTTATTTTTCTGTCTATTGCCTTATCTTCCTCTGTTGATAAGTGGGTTTATTTTTCAGTTTATTGCCTTATCTTCCTCTGTTGATAAGTGATTTTATTTTTCTGTCTATTGCCTTATCTTCCTCTGTTGATAAGTGAGTTTATTTTTCAGTTTATTGCCTTATCTTCCTCTGTTGATAAGTGAGTTTATTTTTCAGTTTATTGCCTTATCTTCCTCTGTTGATAAGTGAGTTTATTTTTCTGTCTATTGCCTTATCTTCCTCTGTTGATAAGTGAGTTTATTTTTCTGTCTATTGCCTTATCTTACTCTGTTGATAAGTGAGTTTATTTTTCAGTTTATTGCCTTATCTTCCTCTGGTGATAAGTTGATTTTATTTTCAGTCTGTTGCCTTATCATCCTCTGTTGATAAGTGAGTTTATTTTTCTGTTTATTGCCTTATCTTCCTCTGTTGATAAGTGATTTTATTTTTCTGTCTATTGCCTTATCTTCCTCTGTTGATAAGTGAGTTTATTTTTCAGTTTATTGCCTTATCTTCCTCTGTTGATAAGTGAGTTTATTTTTCTGTCTGTTGCCTTATCATCCTCTGTTGATAAGTGAGTTTATTTTTCAGTTTATTGCCTTATCTTCCTCTGTTGATAAGTGATTTTATTTTTCTGTCTATTGCCTTATCTTCCTCTGTTGATAAGTGAGTTTATTTTTCAGTTTATTGCCTTATCTTCCTCTGTTGATAAGTGAGTTTATTTTTCAGTTTATTGCCTTATCTTCCTTTGTTGATAAGTGAGTTTATTTTTCTGTCTATTGTCTTATCTTCCTCTGTTGATAAGTGAGTTTATTTTTCTGTCTATTGCCTTATCTTCCTCTGTTGATAAGTGAGTTTATTTTTCAGTTTATTGCCTTATCTTCCTCTGTTGATAAGTGAGTTTATTTTTCTGTCTATTGCCTTATCTTCCTTTGTTGATAAGTGATTTTATTTTCAGTTATTTGCCTTATCATCCCTTGATGATAAGTGATTTATTTTGTCAATGTGTCACCCATTATTTCCAATATAAATCATATGCTATTTTCACAATTTCTTTCTTTGTCGGACAAATTTGGAGTCCGTTAATATCTAATTATCTTATACCTTGAAAGATTGAACGCGAGCCAGTTCATCTTACTCGGTCTAAGCCAATTCGATAGGGGCATCTGTCATACCCCAAATTTGTCCTACCCGCACCATTTTAATGTCTAGCCATTGTTCCGGAAAAAAATATAATGCATTTTACTCGAAAGATTCAAATAAATATGTCGCATTTTATTTCAAAGATTTCAAAAAAAAATGTATTTTCTTTTATGTTATTTCTTTCCTTTTAGGTCCATTATTAATCCAAAAAAAAATCACTCTTCCACTTTCCATTTACTATATTTATATTTGTCACTTTTTCTATCCTAAAAAATCTAAAAAAATAAATTTCTTTGTTATTTTATTTCTCTTCTCTTTTCCAAAATATTTTTTTTTCGTTATTATATTTCATTTTTTATTATTATTGTCCATAATATTATAATCTCATTTTTTTCATTTACATTATTATTAATTTTTTTTATTATCATCATTTCCCATTATTTTTATTCCTTTACCATCATTATTATTTATTTATTTTTTAAATACTTCTTATCCTTATTATTGTCATTATTATTATTATTATTATTAATAGCATTATTCATTCATTATTGATATTTTTTTATTACTCATAAATCTTTGTTTCTATCCACTTAACCAATTGTCATTTTTGTTTGTATTCTACTAACCAATGCACAGCCTGTAAAGAACTTTCCTCCGTACGGCTTCACGCAACAACCCAAAACGCACAAAATCTTCACGCGAAACGCATCAACGTATTTGGATTCTCCTATAAACAAGATTTGGTCATTTTTATAAAAACTCTCATAAGGTCATCATCCGAAGAAAAAACAACCACAAACTTCTCTTTGTTCATCCTCTATAAACCATCATCAATCCACCTTTCCGTAAAAACCATCTTCAACAAACAATTACTTTCCATTAAAACCATATTCATCAGCTTATCCTTGATTCACAAACTACACATAAACCAACTATTTTTTCTTCACCACACAAAATAAACCTTTAATCCTTCTCCAACCACCTGAAACAAAAACCCAAAAGAAATTCTACCACACAGAAAACAGAGAAGAAGCAGAGTTGGTTTCAAATCCGAAAAATCACCTTCATCAACACACCATTGAAACAACTAGTTCCGCGAGTCTTTCTCACAATCAAACACCTTACCAGAACCACCGTGTACACCACAGACCCGCGAGCCTTCTCAACCTTCGCGAAATCCTTCACTTTCGTCCAAACTGAGCCATTTCGTCAACCAAACATCACTGCTACCGCCGAGATTCCGGCGAAACCTCCGACGAAACCTCCACCGCGGAAGCCACCGCAAAGCTCAACCCGCAAGCGCCGGCTACCACCACCCAGAAAGGACGCGATTCGAAGCATCCGCGAGATTCGAAGCCGCCGGAGAGGGACTATTGAACAGAAGCACCGCGCCGCCGTCAATTGAGAGAGAGAATCGCGACGAACTGGAACGCCGAGAGATCTGAGAGAGGAGCGGCGGCCAAGAATCACAGTGAGATTTTTTTTTTCCTTTTTTTCTGATATACGTTTGACTGAAGAAGAACGTGTTTTCATCCTATTTAATGTTGCTTGCTTTTTCTTTTCTTTTTATTTGTTTTTATTCTTTTAAAACCTAACTGCTGATTGGATTGGGCTCTTAAAAGAGCTATTTAAATGTTACTGCACATACACCCACGTACAGCACATTCCTTTTTTTCTTTAATTTTTATTTATTTTGTTATTAAGAATTTTATAATATTAGAGTTTGTTTTCTTACATTATCTACTTTTTAGAGTTCATTTGGTTTGGTCAATGACTCTTCTTTTTTAGTAAATGTAGGATGTGTTGTGAAATGGAATTTTGGTTTCCAAATATTTTATTTGTTATTATTATTTTGCTTTTATGTTAATCTGTTGCTTATGGGATGGGCTTGGTAGCCCACTGACCCTTGCTACACGCATATCACGCAAAACATTTACAGTTTCCCCCCTTTCTTTTGTTAAATTTTGTTTATTTTCTCATCATTTTCCTAATATTTTAGATATTTATTATTTTAATTTTCTTTTTCTGTTTTATTGAGATTTTTTACCTTGTTATTTTATTATCATAAAAAATCTGTCTTAAAATAATTGTTTGCTGAATTATTTGGCATTTTCTCCATTTAATTGTTATTTTAGGGCCGATGATATTATAAAAGGCCGTTTTCGCCCGATTACATTTAATCGGTGATGAGCGGTCAATATGAGGCCCCCCTTTGTATTTAATTTTCCATTTTATCATTCCGACAAAACAAACATGTAATCTAATTTAGTTCATTTTATTATCCTTGATATTATTTAATTCATTTATTATTTATATTCATTATTTTATTTATTTTTTAACAATTCAATTCATTTATTTATTCATTTATTTTCGCATTAAAAAAATTACGATTCGACTCCTTATAGAATGGTTCCCATTTTGAACCGATTCTAAGGCAGTAAACGAACAAAATTTTGTCGCGTCCCAAAAAGGTCCAACGCCTTCGAATAGTTGCGCTCGAAAAAAAGGTCCAACGCCTTCGAATAGTTGCGTCCCGATTAAACAGGCCGGACGCCTTCGAATAGTTCAAACACACTGCACACACGCTTTCTCTTGGGCTAATTACAACGAGACCATTTATTTCTCGCAATCCCCTGTATTTATTTTGTACCCCTCTCCCATTATTTTGTACGCATTTTACTTTCCGCATCTTATTTAATTTCGAATCCTTGGTCCAACGCCAAGCGATCTCACTTGCACACTTGCACTTTATTTTCCAGTTATTATTTCGTTTATTAGGATTCTCCTATCCTTGCGAGTCGAGCGATTCGTGTCTCGCTGACAAAACTACAAAAATAAACTCCATTTGCATTTACCCTCTAAACCTCAAAAAACCAAAATATTTCGATTAGATCCAAACCCTTGATCCAACGTCAAGCGGTCTTAGGAAATAAAAACACTTTAATAATACGAGAAGATTTGTACGCCATGAGCCTTAAGCGGTAGAAAGGGGGATAACGAGCTTTCGTTACTCGCTCCGATTATTTCGACGCAGGACACTCGTCTTGTTGGGCGAGATAAACTATCCATAGTCTTTAGTGCACTTCAACTCCTAAACCCTTTCATCGACGAATGGTAATAAAATTAGCACCCACTACCCTTAGTAGGCCGAACTACGAGGCTCTGACTTTCCCATTGCACACGGGAGTACGTAGGCACGAGGATCTCAATCCTTGCCGAGCACCTAGGTTCAATCTAACTTATAATTCAACTCATTTCCCTCTAGCAAGCAATTCGTTTAGGCATAGACATCCTTTCGAGCGCGTTAACTTAGATGGTTCCCATCGAGTACGATGGATGTAGGGGGTGCTAATACCTTCCCCCTGCATAACCGACTCCCGAACCCAGGCAATGGTTCCGTTGACCTTTGTCCTCATCCTTTTCCTCCCGGGTTGTATCTATATCTCCCCTTTCCCTCTTCGGGAATAAATATAATTAGGTGGCGACTCTTCAGTCCGTCCAGCGCGTGACTCCGTCCTTTCGGATCGCGTAAGGTCGTATTTTTCGGGGTACGACAGCTGGCGACTCTGCTGGGGATCGAACCCAGAATCTCTGGTTCCCATTTTTAGGTTTAGGAGTTCACATTTACTTCCATTACTGAGTATGATTTCTCACTTGGCTTTACCATGATTTGTTTGCTTAAATTGTCATCATGCTAACATTTGTTTTGTAGGAGGGAAGATTCAGGTAATATTACTTCATTCTTATTCCTTATACATGTTATTTATTTTGCCTTAGCACATTTGTGTTTTGTCCATAGGTTCCCCTTTTCTCTTTTTAGATTCAAATTAACTTCCTTAGGAAGTAAGTTGAATTCTAACTTGTTCTTTCTTCTCCTTAGATTAGAATACCTCATTAACCATAGGATCACACTTTGTACATAATAAGATGACTTAGGATTGTGTCTTAGTCCCCCATTAGCTTTGACCTTTGCCTTTTGAGTCTTCTTTTCTCATCTTCAAACAAATCCAAAAAGACTTAATAAATGCATGAAAGGATCCCTTGTGTATAGCCTTATTCCATGGGGCACTTGCATTTATTCCATCTTGGAGTGGTGTAGGCTTGTCTAGCATGATGTACAAGTCTTATCAAGGTGTTGTATAACAAAGAAAATCTAAAATACATTTCTTCACAAAAGCTACAAAAACATGTAATAAAGTTCAACAAGCTAGTGAACTTAAACCCTAATTCATGGAAACAAGCCTTGGATAAATTCTCCTTGATTGGCGTGCCTGTTCTATTATTCCATCTTGGAATGTAGTAGCAAGTACACATTCCATGGAAAAGAGTTTGAATTCACTTCATTGTGCCAAATTCATAAAAACTCTTAAAAAGCAAACAACAAATAATAAGCGACTTTCATGCGAGAACTTCTTTTCTCACCTCATTCACTCATAACATGAACTTGCGACGACTTATCTCGCATGCAAGACGGTAAACACATTCTTACCAGACGAGCCTGTAACACCTGAGCATAGACATACGCAGTTCCAACCATAAAAAACACAAACAAATAGTTCCCGCCTTAGTTAGGCGAACTACGTCGACTCTGATCCTCGTTTTCCTGATGAGGTACGTAGGCAGCGGGGTAGGGCCCGTTCGAGCACATTCTTTATTTTCCCTACATTTCCCCATTTTCTTTCCATTCCAATTCCCTTTCTCCTTTTCCATTTCCATTCCAGTTCCAGTAGCAGTTTTATTCAACAACATCTTATTTATCACCCTTTGAAACAAACAAACAAGTGTGGATCCCGTCGGGTACGACGGACGATCTGGGGTGCTAATACCTTCTCAGGTCGTAACCGACTCCCAAACCCAGATCTTTGGTTCGCAAGGCCTTGTCCTTTCCTTTTTCCTCAAGTTTGTGCAGCATTACTGATCACACTAAAATTCACCGTATTTCTGACTCCGATTTCGCATGCATTCTTAGCTTTTATTGTTATTTTGTTATGTTATTACTTTGTTTTTCTTTTTTTTTCAGGTTTTTTATGTAATCGGGGCTTAAATCGAGAAAAGGAGCGAAAAAGGAGTGGAAACGGACGAAAACCTAGAAATTCAGCGTTTTACACTTACGGCATCCACCGTGGCAGGCGCCATGGGGTCTGCCATGACGTGGCCACGTCTCAAGACCACTCCAAAACTGCCAAGACCCACGATCCCCACTCTTTCATTCCCTATTAGTCCTATGGCGGGCGCCATGGCCTAGTGGCGGGCGCCACAAGGCAAAAACAGTTTCCCTCCACTTTTTAATGGAGGGGGCATCCTGGTCTTTTCCTGCATTTAGTTTTCCTATAAATAGGACCTTAGATTTTCGTTTTTCATCATCCAAACTTAGATTCTCTATGCATATATCAGTTTTAAAGCAGTTATCATTCCACATCGGGGTGTTACTGCAATCGCGTGATCGAGTCTGTATATGTCTGTGTGATCGAGTTTTGGAGCACTCTGGGAGGAAGTTAATCCTGCCGCCATTTTAATTCCAGTTCGTATTTTATCTTGTCCTGCACTCGCTTTACTTTCATTTATTTCTCGCACTCGCTTTAAATTACTTTATTTCTCACACTCGCTTTAAATTACTTTATTTCTTGCACTCGCTTTACTTTTATTTACTTTCCGCACTCGCACTACTTTACTTTACTTTCCGCACTCGCACTAAATTACTTTTATGAAAAATTATAAAAAGAACTTTTACTTTATCATGTCTAACTAAATCTATAAAGGTTAGAATGTAAGGATCGTAATTAAACCAGTAATCTGTATAATTGTTCGTGGAAACACTTAAGGGCTATTTTATCTTTCAATTTGAGTAATTGTTTTTAACTATTTCAAAAACAGCCAAAAGCGCTTTGTCTAGTTTATTAGGAGTTTTTAGATTAAAAAGAAAAGAGATTTTAAAACGATTTTCGGACGCGTTATGAAGTTTAGAGTCTGGTTCATAAGAACCTCTTTTTGCTAAGAAATCCAGGTTAAAATACTTTTCAACTTAGTTAAGATACTATATTTCTTAAAAATAGGTTTACTACTCTAACGCAGTACACACCTTTTTATCCGTGACAATAGGAGGGGTTGATTAGAGAGTAAAACTCGGTTCAGAATACACGAAAGCGACAGTTCCTGTTAAATTAGTTCTTTTCAAAGTAGAAAACATTGCCCATAAGTAGTTCTATTAACAGGTACCGGATTATCAATTGATTATGTGAATTACATTCGAGCCTGTCTTTGTTTATTGTTTAAAATTATTATTTTATTTACTATTGTGCACCTCTTAAAACCCTTATATTCAGTTGCCATAGATACACACCATAACAACAGGTACGATAGATTGACACTTGGTCTCTGTGGATTCGACAATCTTTTATATTACTCTGACGTGTTCGTACACTTGCGAAAAACACGCATCAATTACCTTTCCCATTCATTCGGGATAAAAATGCATGGTTGTCGACTCTACCTTTTCCGCGCCACTTTCGCGTTTGTACTAGGATGAAAATCCCGGAAGCGACATCTTAGTTTTCATAGAAGATCGTTTCAGATAAATCACCCTTTTACTAGCACTAAAAGTTGCTTCTAAAGCAACAGTTGCAACTAGAACAGTTAGGATATCCTTTGCTAATTTACTAAGAACAAGATACTTGGCTTCATTACTCATCCACCAAGTTAAAACATCAAACTTAGCGTTTGGGGGAACCTCCAAGGGAGACTCCTCAAGATATAATTCAAGACCAGATTTTGAATTAGAACTACCAATAACAGTTTCTAAAAACATCTTAAAACTCTTCTTTCCCAACCCAAAACTAGTTCCTATTTCAGGAATTTCAGATACAGGGGCATGCTCATCATTAGTTCCATAGGTATCTTGGTACAATTGGAAGAGAGTTTTTAAGATGGTTGCCAACTCTTGTTCATAGGCAGTGGCTTGAGTAACATTTGGATACAAGAAGGGATATACCCATTTGATGAAGATCATTTTATACCTATTTGAACAAGTAGAGTTGTCAACCAACTTAAATTCATCTATATCTAACCTATTTGCATGATTTATTTTCAAGGTATTTTTGACCTCAGAATCTGATTTCATCACAGACAACTAAAGTCACTAGGAGGTAACATAATTGGACTCAGAGACAACTAATGTTACAACTCACAAGGAGGTAACATGATTGGCCTCATACAGAACTTTAATCAGGATTAAAATCAAACAAATCCAATATATTACATCATTGACACAATTAAATCACAATTCATAAGGCAATATCATGTAATCCCAGGAACAATTGATGTCACTACTCACATTCATCCATAGGCTAAATATCATCAATTGATCAAAGAAAATGTAGAAGATATACCCTGAATAAAATAAGCCTCAAATTCATCATAGGCTAAATATCATCTACTGAACCAACAAAACGCAGAAAATATACACCAGAGAGATACAAGCCTCAAATTCATCATATGCTAAATAACATCAATTGATCAAACAAAATTCATAAGATATACCATAGACAAAATAAGCCTCAAATTCATCATAGGCTAAATATTATCAATTGATCCAACAAAATGCATAAAATATATACCAGACAGGCACAAGCCTCAATTTCATCATAGGCTAAATATAATCAATTGATCCAACAAATTCAAATCAATAGATTTCATCATTGACACAATTAAATCATAACTCACTTGACAACATTAATTAATCACAAGGCAACATACCAAGCAAAATAATAGCTACCTAAAGTATAAACAATGGTAACTTAATTAACTATCAACTTGGAAAATATACATACTTTAGATAAAAAAAAATACACAAATAGAAATTAATGTATTAGACTCTGACCAATACATGTCATACTTCAACTTCATTTCGTTAACAAGTGCTTGCAATTGAGGATTATTTGAGATGCTTGAGGGTTATCAAGTAAAACCTTCACCCTGTAAAGCTTAACGAAAAACAAATTAGCAGTAGGGTAAAATATGCCACTAATAATTTATGTTACATTAGCAAAAACCTCTAAAAACTTGCAAATATCATGAACATCTCCCCAATCATTTGCATCAGACTAAAAATTGAGAAATACTTCATTTTCTTCAACATTTATAGGCCATACTTCTCTGTAATGGTAAGCAATGGACAACATCAACCAATGATTGATTTCTCCTACTAGAATAATATCTCTTCAATCTAGAAATGCAGTTATCATTGGCACTAACATTGTCAACAGAAATAGAAATAACCTTATCCCTTATGCCCCAATCATCCATCACCTTAATCAATTCCCTACACAAAACTGCACTAGAATGTGGGGGTGACACATTCTTAAAAGACAAGACTCTTTTGTGAAGATGCCATTTTGAATCAATGAAATGGCCAGTCACAGTCATATAATCAATTTTTTGTTCACTAGACCACCACAAATCAATTGTAAGACTGATCCTGTTAATCAGAGACATAGATTTTTTCATCTTAACTCTCCCAGCCTCATATAATGTCACAATAAAACTTAACATGTTGTCTAGTAATCTTTCTGTACTATGTGTAAATTTCTCAAAGAAATTCATTAAAAATAACACCTTCCATATCAGAAAAAGGAAATTCATGACCTAGAATTATATGAGCTGCAACTTCTCTAACCCTAGCATGGTTATATGTCCAAGTTGTCAAACTAGGAGTACTATCAACACCTACATTTAACTTAGATTGTGCAACTTCTTTGTCAATATTACCTTTTAACCTCAACTTTCTTTGAATATAATTTTCTAAATGTTTCTTCCCATTAGAATTACTTTTCCATTTCACATCATACCTCTATTTCTTACCTTTAAAGCTCATCACACTATTTACATTTCCATTTCTTGGCACCACCAGGGATCTCCATAAGTACCATCTCAGTATGAACAACAGATTTCTTGGGATAACTTTACCAAAGGCATTTATATGCCTCTGTGAACTATGAGTTGGGTCAACTGGAAGGGTTGACTCATCACTTGTAGTTGTATTTTGAGTTGTAGTTGTATTATGTGTAGTATATGTATTTTGGATGATCACATCAGTTGATCTCACCAATCTCTATATTTCCTCCATCCATTGTCTCCTCTTCCCCATCAAGTAACATGTCAATATCAATAAGATTATCCATGTTTGGAGTCAATGAAGAATCTTGAAAAGACACGACACAAAGAAAAATATTTAAATCATACAAAACAAAAACAGAATGAGCCTCTTAATACAACCTCAACACAATTTATTATTAGGCCAAAATAAAACCTCAACAACAAAATTTACAAAATATAACCTTAGCCAAAACATGTGGTAATATTACTACTACTTACTACTGGCTGATAGCCGTCGTAAAAACTTAATAGCGGCGTAACAAAGTTGGTCAATAAAATATTTATGATAAAAAAAGTTAATAAATTAAATATTATTTTATCTTAAAGTATTTATCGATTAATGTAACAAACTTATTTACCAATGTATGAAAGAAAAAAAAGTTACATCATTTCCTTCAATTCGCTTCGTTTTTATGGTTTCTCCGTTACCAGATCCATCTTCTTTCTCTTCTATTCGAACCCTTCCTTCAGATAATTCAACATATTTTGGGGAATGGCTGGTTTGTCCACCGCGTCTCCGGTGAGTTCCGAAATCTCAATATTCTCTCCATTTTCTTACGTCTAAGCTGCAACGACACTGAATTCTGTCTTTTCTGACGCAGTCTTTACTAGGATTTGATAATGATGAATATGAAGTGTCCTTTCCCCCTTAATTTCTAGATTAGGATTTTGTTGATTGGTGATTATACCTACTTGTTTGATCATATTATACAGCGACAAGTTTTGGTATTATGGTTATTTTGTAGTTACTGCTTTATCAAGTCGATAGTAATTGATATCTGCTTTTGAGATTTTTTATTTATTTAAAATTTATGTTTTTAGTATTGGACTAACGGAAGTAGGAGATTGCTATTAGTTGATAATTTGTTCTTGGTGGGTTGATTTGACTGTTATTTGGTGTGTTATTGTCCTGCAGGTGGAGACCATTTTGGATAGGGAGAATTTCACTTTGGAGGAACTACTTGATGAGGATGAAATTATTCAAGAATGCAAGGCTCTTAATAGTCGCCTTATAAATTTGTAATGGTCTTCTTTTCCACCATCAGATTTATTTATTATTAGAGATTACTGGTCTGTTCTGGAATTGAAGAAATTCTGTATGATCAAAGAGTTCCTCTTACTGAATAGCACCAAACCCATTACCCTCATCTTATCTATGATTAAAAACATGATGAAAGAGCTTCTTCATTCAGACCCTTCCTCCATTTTCAACCTTCTTAAATCCTACGCACTTTCTCCCTCTAACATCCTCAAAGCCAGAGACATCTTCAACCAAATTCACAAACCCACTTTATCCCATTGGAATCTCATGATCCGTGGTTGGTCCCAAACCGACAACCCAATTCAAGCCATTCACACTTACAATCTCATGTATAGCCAAGGCTTAATCGGTAACTATCTCACTTACCCTTTTCTCCTCAAAGCATGTGCTCGTATTCCATATGTTTCCTGCACCAGAATGGTTCATGCTCGTGTTTTGAAACTCGGGTTTGAGTCGATTCTCTTTGTTTCCAACGCTTTGATTCATGTGTATGCGGGATTTGGTGAATTGGGTTTTGCACGTAAGGTGTTTGATGAAATGTCTGAACGAGATTTGGTATCTTGGAATTCTTTGATTTGTGGATATGGTCGGTGTAAGCGGTATAGGGAGGTTTTGGATGTTTTTGAAGCAATGAGGATGGATAATGTGAAGGGTGATGCTGTGACAATGGTGAAAGTTGTTTTGGCTTGTTCTGTTTTGGGTGAATGGAGTGTTGCTGATGCCATGGTTGGGTACATTGAGGAAAATAAGGTGGAGGTTGATGTTTATTTGGGAAATACATTGATTGATATGTATGGAAGGCGCGGTATGGTTGATCTGGCCCAACGAGTATTTGATCGAATGCATGATAGGAATATGGTTTCTTGGAATGCCATGATCATGGGCTATGGGAAAGCAAGAAACTTGGTTGCTGCAAGGGAATTGTTTGATGATATGCCACAGAGGGATGTGATCTCGTGGACTTCTATGATCACCGGTTACTCTCAATCAGGTCAATTTGCAAATGCAGTGAGGCTTTTCAAAGAAATGATGGAAACTAAGGTAAAGCCGGATAAAATATTAGTTGCCAGTGTGCTCTCTGCGTGTGCTCATATTGGCTCACTTGATGTTGGAGAGGCTGTTCATGACTACATCAGGAAACATGATGTGAAGGCTGATATTTATGTTGGAAATGCTTTGATTGATATGTATTGCAAGTGTGGAGCGGTTGAGAAAGCCTTGGCAGCGTTTGAAGAGATGGGGAAGAAGGACACAGCATCGTGGACATCAGTGATCGCAGGCCTTGCTGTCAATGGTTATGCAGATTCCGTACTTAATTTATTTTCACTTATGTTGTGTGAAAGTGTTAGGCCTACTCACGGAACCTTTGTTGGAGTTTTGTTGGCCTGTGCTCATGCTGGAGTGGTAGATAAAGGGTTGGAATATTTTGAAAGTATGGAAAAAGTTTATGGACTAACACCTGAAATGAAACACTATGGCTGTATTGTGGATCTTTTGAGTCGCTCTGGCGATCTAGAAAGGGCTTATGAGTTCATTAAGCAGATGCCTGTGGAACCAGATGTTGTAGTATGGAGGATATTGCTGAGTGCCTCTCAAGTTCATGGAAATCTACCCTTGGCTGAGATTGCCACAAACAAGCTTCTAGAACTGGATCCTTCTAATAGTGGCAACTATATACTATCCTCTAATACTTATGCAGCATCTGATAGGTGGGAAGATGTTATTAGAATGAGAGGACTGATGGAGGAGAGTTATGTACAGAAACCATCAGGTAGCAGTTCCATAGAAATAAATGTTTCAAACAGTTCTCTGGATAAATGTTTTGAAGCTTAAGAGAAAACTAAAATGCCGGTTATGTAGAAGAATCATTTATTATTTTATAAATGATTTCTTTTCTTTTATGGGATATCATGGTCAATACAACAACAACTAAGCCTTATCCAGAGTTATTAATTGCGGATTGCGGCGCGGAGCGGCCGATCCAAAAAATGGGATATTGGGATAAATTTTGTTGATTTTTTAAAATTTTGTTGACTTTTTAAAATTGACTATTTTTTAGACTAAATATATAAACAATTTATACAAATAAATTATTTTGGATGAAAATTAAAATAAAAAAAATTAGCAACAAAAGTTTTATAAAAATCATATTAATTAAATAAAAAAGATTGTTATTATTATATTTATTATTAAATGTTATTAAGTTTTATTAATACATATCGTAATAAATTAAAGGAGTTTTTCTAATAGTAATGGAGTAACCAGACAGTCTAGGCCCACCCATTTCAACCCATGATTCACTAAAAATCCTAATTAGATTCTTTCTTCTCAGCCACCACTTCTTTCTTTTCAGCTGTAACTTCATCTAAAAACCCTAATTAGATTCTTTCTTCTCAACCATCACTTCTTTCTTCTCAACCGTAACTTCAGTAAAAACCTTAATTTCATCTCAGCAGCCACTCTCTTTTCTGACTACTTTCTTTTCTGCAGTGACTACTTTGTTCTCTTTTTTTTTACTACCACCACACAACTGCATCTGCAAATTAAAAAAAAACACAAGTGAAATTTCGCGTCGGAAGCGCCCACTTTTTCTTACCTGCGTTTCGCACCCAACTATGCGCGCGGATAGTGGCCGCCCCGGTTGGAGCGCCCGGGATTGTGCGGGAGCGACCGCTATTAATAACTCTGGCCTTATCCCACTAAGTGGGGTTGGCTACATGGAAGGTGAATTTGAAAAAAACCCTACAGATTCACCTACTTATGTGGCATTTGTTGGTTATTTTAGTGTCATCAATGCATTTTAGTAGTAATGGGATTTACTACAGGCCAAAGCAATTATACGTTAAAGCTTGGAAACGAGTTAGGGTAGTGCGGAGTGCACGCTCGTCAAGCCAACATATAATTGGATGTGAATAACTTAAACGGGGTTCCAAGGGGCGAAGCCCCTGGCGGGGTGCGGGGCAGCGCCCCGAGCGAAATTTTCGTTTGAACTTTTGAACCTTTTCCCAACGGACATAACCATTTCCGAACTGGTGTGTCTCTTCGTTTGAATTATTGAACTCCTATATAAGGAGTCGTTTGGCCTCTAATTTTTCGTACATAATAACAAAACAAAACCTTCTACATTCTGAATAATTTCTTTTGCCAAGAAACTATTCGTTCTTCAAGAATTATCCCCACAAAGATTTCGTGAACCCAGGCAAAATAAGGGTCGAAATACTTTGTTCGGAAAGTGAAACAACACGATTCTTCGAAGAAATCCTAGATTATCAAACTCAATATCTAACAGCATCTACAATAACACGTCGGAAGAAAAGGTGTGAAAAGTGTGTATATTGAAAGAAGTTGCTAGATGGAAACAACTTCAATTCTATTTCATTGTAATCTATGTGTGTGCCTATGTGCGGATTCTAATGGTGAATATTCTCTTCCACAAACCAGGTTTTGATTCGCTTGATTGGCGCAGATGAGCATATATGTATATAAATCATGTGGATGCGATGAAGTGGATTGAAGATACTGATGTACTTGAGATGATTGTGGACAAGTTCAGTTCTTCAGTGAGTATTCTTACATTTTTAAAATGTCTACAGGATTTTTGCATGTTAATATTTGTATATTAAGTTCATATATAATATAAATAAATAGAGTAAGTATGTGAATATGCATTGTTGTTATATAATTTTTATTTGCTGTCTATTTTCAATACATACATTATAATAATATTAATAAATAATAATTGTTTGTGTACAGTTATACTCTTGTCTGTTTTTTACTTCATTGATATATACTTTCTATTCACGTGGTTAAATTTTTTACTTATAAAATTTGTTTGCGAGGAATAACAAGGATTATGAAAGCTCGTAGAAGATCCTTATTTGAGAGCAAACACTCATGTAAATCAAATTTAAAATCATATTTGTGATACACATCTCATAATTAGAGAACAAAAGATTTTTGCATGTATGTTAGTCATTTGAGTTTGGAAAATTCATGGCATTGTATGCCATATGTGATGTATTTGGTTGGATTGGAAATTGGAATGCTCGTGTACCTAGTACATTTTGATTTCCTTACTGCTATAATAAGGTTGCTAGAATTTATTTATTTTGTGTGGGAGGTGGTCCTTGGCATTCCTAGGCTATAGGGTTTAATAACTGTTTTGCACCGTTGAGCATATTCACTCATTGTGTTGCCACTTTCCTATGATAAAACTTCTTTAAACCCACTTTAATCTATAAAGGCCAGAACATACCTTGTGCATAACCAGATCCTCTTTATTGAGAAGACCAGAACATACATTCTTATTGACTGTACATTCCTTTTGCATGTCTTACATAGGATTCTCCAGAAGTGCATACTAATACAGCAAAAACACTCTGTGCCATTACACGGTTTGCTCGAGCGGGGCTCTCTGCCAAAACACTCTGTGCCATTAAAGGCCAGAACATACCTTGTGCATAACCAGATCCTCTTTATTGAGAAGACCAGAACATACATTCTTATTGACTGTACATTCCTTTGGCATGTCTTACATAGGATTCTCCAGAAGTGCATACTAATACAGCAAAAACACTCTGTGTCATTACACGGTTTGCTCGAGGGGGCTCTCTGCCAAAATTCTCTGCCCAAGGTAAAAACATTTATAGTTACTTGTTAACCATACAATCCTACATCAGTTTCTTGTAACTTGAAGTTGATACATTTATTTCTTCGAGTGATAACTTATATCATATTCTATTTTCAGCTTTATAGGAAGATTATTCTGCCACGCTCTAGAAGTTTCTCGGCCAAAATTTGTTCTTGTTAACTCGTTATCTATATGCATATCTTTGCTAGACCCGAGGAGAATTTCTTTTGGAGCTTATCATTCCTATAACCGTCAAATGACTTCCAAATCCCTGTAACTGCAAATACTAAGATTGTTGAACTGCAAATGCTAAGATTGTTGAAGGCATGCTAGAAAAGGTATGACTCCCTAGTCAACAATGATCTTCGAATTTTATGTATCATAATACTTCTAAAATCACACATATTGTTAAGAGTCTCACATCAGACAATATTAAAGGAGCGTAAAAACACAAGGAAGGGGGTTGGAATTGGGTTTTCAAAAACAAAATGACTGTAAAGGACACTTTAATTTATCCGCAAGGTGATTTTGCCTCTCTCAACGAGGTCTTAATCCACTATTCAAATTTGAATACAACCACAATGACCTACTATCAAAGTCTTCTTTAGTCTACTGACTAAACTAGTCAATCAAGGAAAATCAATTATCTTTTACAAAGATTAAAAATATGTAACTTAATAATGCTTCTAAAAAGCTATATCACAAAGTGATTTGTTACAATATTGAGAGCAAAAATAATTTGAGCGTGTAAGAAGCGAGAGCTTCAAATCTTCAGGTTGATTTCTTTAAATAATGAATTCTTATTCCCAACCATTATTCTGATTTTCTTTAAATGATCCTTAATTGAGAGAATTAGAATATTCTAAACGCATATCAGAGTTTCATAAAAGAATACGCAGTAATAAAAACGTCTTCAATGAGAACTTCTCTTTGACAACAGACCTTATATAAGTGAGCGCTAGGTTGTTCCTCTTAGAAGATGCTTGACTAGAGTCAGATTATCCTTCCTAATGAGAACTTCTGCAACTTCTATTTTGCACATTAAACACAGGTTAGTGCTAGAAAAATATTGTTATCATCAAAACTTTAATGGAAGATTAAAATCAAAATTGTTCTAACAATTTCCCCTTTTATATGATGACAAAACATTTATTTTGATTTAAGAATAGAAATTAAAAGATAGAAAACTCCCTTTAATTGATGAGATACATTCTTTCAGAGTTTTCCATTAGAAGTTCTTTTAGCATCTAATTCTTTCCTAAGAAGTTCTTTGGCTTGACTCCCCCGAGTTGATTACTTCTCCTTTTTATAATCACAACAAGGACAGTTTAATCAGAATATTAAAATGTTAGAGGTTAATCTTGATAAATTGTTATAGATCAAAATCTTTTACGTTTCTCCCCCTTTTTGTCATTACTCAAAAAGCTTAAAAGTTCAGAAGTAAACAGGAATTAAACAGAGTCAAAACAAAACACTTTTCATTAATCAGAATCAGAAACAAAACATAGAACAAAAACAAGAAAAACAAAGAAACAAGGGAACATAAAACAGAATCAGGGTTGGGGATTCATCTTGGTAACTAATTCTTCTAGAAGTGACTTGATTTGAGAAGATGATTCCACTTGTTGACCAATCATAGTCTTCAACTCAACATTAGTATCTTGTTTATCCAACCTCTGTTTAACCATCTCATTCTATTTCTTCAACTCTTCTAGAGTCTTTAACACAAGAGAAGTCGGTAGTGAATCTTCAACAGTTGCAGCAGCTTGAGCAGTTGGTTCTTCAGAAGTTTCCTCAGCAGAAGGTACATCAACAGATTCATTCCCCTTGACTTCCTCAGAAGGAACTAAAACTATCTGAAGATCAAAATTTGATTCCTTAGGTTTTGGTTCACTCCAAGGCTTATCATCCAGAAGATGGATCTTCTTCTTTTCAATACTTGTGACCACTTCTTTGAGGTTCTCACAGAATTTCTGATGAGCGATATCGTAGTAGATATCTTTGAGATTCTCTAGAGAAGTTATAATAACAAGGAAAATTCCTCTGCAGGATTTCCCTCTGTTTTCTTCTGATACACCTCCAGAGGTTGTAGTCAGATACTTAGAATCTTGCAAGCTTGATGGTGTTGATCCTATGTTTAATCCTGAAGAACTCAAAAGACCGACACCAGAAGTTGCTTTGAAGAAGAACAAGAAGAGAAAGGTTGCTGAAGGAACTTCTCAGAAGGCTCCTAAACAAATCAAAATGAAAGGTAATTCTTCCTCTTCTCAATTTGAATTTGTTTCTGTGGTAGAATTTGTAACAGTGGTCACGTCTGAAATCCCTGTTGAAACCACTCCTTCTGACATTCCTTCATCTGAAACCATTCCTTTAGTCACACCCATAACTTCTGATGTACCTTCTGATATACCATCCCCATACACTCAACCAGACAATACATCATAACTACCACAAACATCTGATCATCACACACCTCAAACTCTTGATGACTTTGATATTCCAACAGACCCAATACCACCATTTTATTTGAACACATCCACTTTTGTTGAAACTCATTCAAAACTTCAACATGTTCTGTCTGATATTGACGCGTTTCCATCCTTTGTATCTCAACAAAATAATCAACCTCAATCATATGAAGTCCAACCACCTAGCACCTACCATCATCTTAACTCTGAATTTCATAGAGTTGTTTTTGATTTATCTCCCTTACGTGAAAATTCCTTATCATCTTATGAATCTACTCCACCAAACACCCCCACCTATATCACTATACCTGACACTCTCACTTCAAACTCTGAACCAGAAGATCCTCTAAGAACATCTGTAGACATAAATGCTCTACACAAACTATCCTCTGTTACCAACAAAACAGTTATCCATGTACCAAAATCAAAACCAACAAAATCAGACGTTGACTCACTGTTGCTAGCATTTGAGGCAGACATGAAAATCAGGTTGGAAAATCTGAAGGTTGCTTACTCAGAACTTCCTGATCCTGCAGCTTCTGATTTCCTCTGGGCCTCATTCAGAAAATGGTTCAATACTGAGACCAAAACGCCGAAAGAAGTGGTCACAAGTATTGAAAAGAAGAAGATCCATCTTCTGGATGATAAGCCTTGGAGTGAACCAGAACCTAAGGAATCAAATTCTGATCTTCAGATAGTTTTAGTTCCTTCTGAGGAAGTCAAGGGGAATGAATCTGTTGATGTACCTTCTGCTGAGGAAACTTCTGAAGAACCAATTGCTCAAGCTGCTGCAACTGTTGAAGATTCGCTACCGACTTCTCTTGTGTTGAAGACTCTGGAAGAGCTGAAGAAAGAGAATGAGATGGTTAAGCAGAGGTTGGATAAACAAGATGAAACTAATGTTGAGTTGAAGATTATGATTGGTCAACAAGTGGAATCATCTTCTCAGATCAAGTCACTTCTAGAAGCATTAGATACCAAGATGAATCCCCAACCCTAATTCTGTTTTATGTTCCATTGTTTCTTTGTTTTTCTTGTTTTTGTTCTATGTTTTGTTTCTGATTCTGATTAATGAAAAGTGTTGTGTTTTGACTCTGTTTAATTCCTGTTTACTTCTGAACTTTTAAGCTTTTTGAGTAATGACAAAAAGGGGGAGAAACGTAAAAGATTTTGATCTATAACAATTTATCAAGATTAACCTCTAACATTTTAATATTCTGATTAAACTGTCCTTGTTGTGATTATAAAAAGGAGCAGGTTAAGTAATCAACTCAGGGGGAGCCAAGCCAAAGAACTTCTTATGAAATAATTAAATGCTAAAAGAACTTCTAATGGAAATAATTATATGCGCTTAGAATATTTTGATTCTCTCAATTAAGGACCATTTAAAGAAAATCAGAATAACGGTTGGGAACAAGAATCTCCTTATTTGGAAGGATTTAATGGTAATTAACAACTATCCAAATCAAGCTCCGGATGTTCCCAACGGCTATCTACTTCAAATCATTATTTAAAGAAATCAACCTGAAGATTTGAAGCTCTCGCTTTTCACGCTCTATCACTTCTACACGCTAAAATAAATTTTGCTCTCAATATTGTAACATATCACTTTATGATATAGCTTTTTAGAAGAATTATTAAGTTACATATTTTTAATCTTTGTAAAAGATAATTGATTTTCCTTGAGTGGCTAGTTTAGTCAGTAGACTCAAGAAGACTTTGACAGTAGGTCATTGTGGTTGTATTCAAATTTGAATTGTGGATTAAGACCTCGTTGAGAGAGGCAAAATCACCTTGGCGGGGATAAATTAAAGTGTCCTTTACAGTCATTTTGTTTTTGAAAACCCAATTTCAACCCCCTTCCTTGTGTTTTTACGCTCCTTCATATACGTCTTCTACCATTTCTGCTAACTCCATAGATCATAGAGGCAATATTGCTTCTGTCTATGTTTTTAGCTAGAAATTTTTGAAAACTGTAATCATATTGCTTTATGATACTATCAGAACTAGGTAGAACTTCTGATTCAGATTCCTTCTGAGCTTTAAGTTTTTCAAAAGATTTTTTACATTCAAAAATATTTTCTTTTAGCTCAGAGTTTTTTGACTTAAGTTTTCTAACTTCCTCCAATTCAGATGCTAGACTCTGTTTTATGTCTTTGTATTTGAATTGAAGCTTCTGATATTTTTCAAGAATTTCTGAGAGGCTATCTTCTAATTGAGATCTAGAAAGTTTAGAGAATACCTCTTATGTGTCAGAATCTGACTCTTATTCTGATGAGTGAACATCTTCTGGTATTTTTGCCATTAATGCAATGTTGGTATGTTCATCTTCTGAGTCTGAATCTGCTTCAGATGATTCTGAATCATCCCATGTTGCCGTGAGACTCTTTTTCTTTTCTCTGTTGAATTTCTTTATAGGTTTCTCTTTTTGTAGTTTTGGGCAGTCACTCTTGTAGTTTCTAGGATCTTTGCATTCGTAGCACACTACTTCTTTGCTTCGGGGTTTCCTGTGACCAGAGGATGCTTTAGAGTGATTGCTTGATCTTCTGGGATTTCTGAACTTCTTCTGACGATGCTTCCAGAGTTATTGAACTCTTCTGGATAGAAGAGATAGTTCATCTTCTTCTGATGAGCCTCCAGAGCTTTCTTCTTCTGTCTGCAAAGCTTTAGAATCAGATTTGTTAGATTTAAGAGCAACATACTTACCTTTCTTCTGGGGTTCATCTTCTTCTAGTTCTATCTCATGACTTCTCAGAGAGCTGATCAGTTCTTCCAGAGATATCTCGTTCAGATTCTTTGATAGCTTCAAAGCAGTTACCATGAGTTTCCAAGCCTTTGGCAAGCTTCTGATGATCTTTTTGACATGATTTGCTGTTGAGTAGCCTTTGTCCAGAACTTTTAGTCCAACAACCAGAATTTGAAACCTTGAGAACATCTTCTCAATTGTTTCATCTTCTTCCATCTTAAACGCTTCATACTTCTGGATAAGAGCCATAAGTTTTGTCTCCTTGACTTGAGTGTTTCCTTCATGTGTCATCCTCAGGGAGTCAAACATGTGTTTGGCTGATTCTCTGTTTGTGATCTTTTCATATTTTGTATTGGAAATAACACTCAGAAGTATGATTTTGGCCTTGTGATAGTTTATGAATTCCTTCTTTTGTTGAGATGCCATGTTCTTTCTTTCAATCTTCTGACCGTCTGCTCCAACAAGATGAGTGTATCCATCTGTCACAATATCCCAAAGATCTCCATCAAGATCCAGAAAGAAACTCTCCAGAACATCCTTCCAGTAGTCAAAGTTGTCACCATTGAACACTGGAGGTTTTCTGTTGATCTTGTCATTTTGATAGCCATTGTTGTTATTGATTGCATCTGTCATTGTGTTTTATCTTTTGGATCTTTTACTGACACGGTTAAGTGTATATCTCAGACCTTAGTGCTCTGATGTCAATTGAAGGAGCGTAAAAACACAAGGAAGGGGGTTGAAATTGGGTTTTCAAAAACAAAATGACTGTAAAGGATACTTTAATTTATCCTGGTTCGTTTGAACTCAAACTACATCCAGTCCACCCGCCAAGGTGATTTTGCCTCTCTCAACGAGGTCTTAATCCACAATTCAAATTTGAATACAACCACAATGACCTACTGTCAAAGTCTTCTTGAGTCTACTGACTAAACTAGCCACTTAAGGAAAATCAATTATCTTTTACAAAGATTAAAAATATGTAACTTAATAATGCTTTTAAAAAGCTATATCACAAAGTGATATGTTACAATATTGAGAGCAAAATTTATTTGAGCGTGTAGAAGTGATAGAGCATGAAAAGCGAGAACATCAAATCTTCAGGTTGATTTCTTTAAATAATGATTCGAAGTAGATAGCCGTTGGGAACATCCGGAGCTTGATTTGGATAGTTGTTAATTGTCATTAAATCCTTCCAAATAAGGAGATTCTTGTTCCCAGCCGTTATTCTGATTTTCTTTAAATGGTCCTTAATTGAGAGAATCAAAATATTCTAAACGCATATCAGAGTTTCATAAAGGAATACGCAGCAATAAAAATATCTTCAATGAGAACTTCTCTTTGATAACAGATCTTCTATAAGTGAGTGCTAGGTTGTTCCTCTTAGAAGATGCTTGACTAGAGTCAGATTATCCTTCCTTATGAGAACTTCTGCAACTTCTATTTTGCACATTAAACACGGGTTAGTGCAACATAAATTAGAGCTTCTATTCTCTTAGAAAAATATTGTTATCATCAAAACTTTAATGGAAGATTAGAATCAAAATTGTTCTAACAAATATATGACCTGAACATGTGATTATAAGTGGGAGAAATCCTCATCCTATCAACTGATTTTGTAGGGTTGAGTTAGGACCAACCCACACATTCTAACAAGAACCATTTTTCTTACTCCCCACCAACAGGAGGAAAACCAGAAAAAGAGTGAGAGTGGTGATAATCCTATCCTTAGTTGAGAAGTTTTATTTTCATATGTATTTGAGAATTTGAGAAATATCTAAGACGACTATCCATAGTTAGGAATTCATATTAAAGGATGGATTTTTAGGCAAGACGATCCAATGTCACCATAAGATTATTGAAGAAAAAGGATGAAAAAAATAAAATCAAATCAAGGGGTGACAAACCAAAACCCATGCAAAATAAATAAGAATATTTTAAATATATAATTAGGTCTTCTATTCTTTCTCAAGTTAAGTTATGCTTTTGAGTCATTGACAAAACCACTAAAATAATCAATCATTTAAATGTATAATTAGGTCTTGGGGATTTCTTAATGTATCTTATATATTAGTAGGGCTTCAAGTGAAAATACAATTTTTTTAAAAATTTTGGAGATGCATTTTCGGATGCATCCCGAGTCATTAGAATTCCGATTTAATGTTAAAAAAACTTCGGATATGCATATTCATAAATCTTATGGAGATACATCTTCATAAATCTTATGGAGATGCATCTTCGGACGATATTTATTCTAAAACGTGTCAAACCATTCTTCCTTATTTCTAAGAAAACACTATAAAATTTCTCAAAATCTCTCAACTCACATTCTCTCAAAATCATTCAACCAAATTCAAAGTTTCTTTCATCAACATCAGGTACATCAAAGAGATCATTCAACACTTAAGTAAACTCTCAATTTGTATTTTTTTTATAAACTTTTGAGTTTTTTATTTTTATAAATTAGTAGAAATTGATGATTAGGTTAAGAAATAAATAGTTTTTTCACGATTGATAGTTTATACATATTGAAAAATGTGTTTGATGATTAAAAATAACGATTAATGCATTATTTTTGGGGTTTGGTGGTCTGCATTACCACCATTGATAGTTGAATGTTGCATGACATTTTGGAGATGGATCTCCAAAAGTTTTCAACGTTTAGATTCCCAGAAATTAGAGATGCATCTCCGTAATTTATCTGTCTAGTTTTTTTCTTCTTGCTTATAGGGTTGCTTGTAGTAATTGTGTGACACTTGTTTATTTTACTTATAAGCATTATGGTTTATAGAGACGAAAAACTGAGGTACAAAAAAATTACACAACATGCATCTGTCTGGAGGGAAAAGAGTCAGGTTTCAGAGACTCTTGTTCCCTCTAGCCTAGTTCATGCGGAGGCATTGAATTATGAGGCTCATATATCTCAATCTTCTTTTTCCCGTAGGAGACGAGTGTCACATACTGACAAATCACTGCCTTCATCTTCCCGTAGACGATATGTTACACTTATTCAAATGCTAGAGGTACCCAATCACTATAGGTATCTGAGGCACTGGTGCCACCTCAAAAATTGGAAGGACCTCATGTTGATGAGTCAGTGCCATCTCAGGCTGATGAGGCTGACGAGCCTGTACCATCTCAGGTTGTTGAGGATGAATATCCAGTACCGCCTCAGGTATTTGGAGGATGCCTTATAGAGTTGTCACAATTGCCTCTTTACATGGATCATACTGCCAGAGATATCTAGGTCTGAGATGTAATATTAGTTGGATTTATTATTTTTAAATTATATTTATTATTATATACAGTTTTCTGACATATATTTTTTTATAGGACCATGATTCGATGAAAATCATTAACCATGGGTTGAAGATTACTGACTTGCCTCAGTCTACTAACGAGTGGTTTTAGCCTTCTTTGTTCTTATTTAGGATTAATGACTCATGCATGACCGATTATGTTACGGTCAACCACAAGATGTTTAATGCATTCGTGGAGGGATGACACACCGAGACGTCACCATTTCATGTACCTCAATTTTATTTTTGTCACACTTATGGACATCTATTAGAGTGTAAGACCCATCCCTTTCTGAAAAATGAACCATTAGGATTCATCTAATCAATTTTTAAAAAATTCGACGCGATCACCTTTTTCACCGCATTAAGTTTTCATCTGTGAATATATTTACACATAACCTTTTATTTTCTAAAATGAATTGTCAAAAAGTGTGATGAGGAATCCTTTGTGTTTAGGACTCATTCTTTTTGTTTTAAACTTTCCCCAGTTTGTTTTAAAACTCCTCCAGGCTTTCGTATAAGTCCTGAACCCCCAACTGTTTCTTAAACGGTTTTCAATCTCTTATACAGAGATTATGAGCATTTGTTTACAGATCTCATCCTCTTTTCTTTTTTCATCTTTATGACTAAAGATCTAATACACCAGCAACTAGACTGAGCTTCACTCCGGTGAACTGCTTTCTAGGCTATAAGCAACTTTTCAGCACCAAAGTCCTACTATGTGTATGAAATCATCAGATAATTAATCAACAAAATAAATTCCATAGGCATCCTTATTGGCTTTTAAGCCCTCTTTTTCTCTTTCTAACTTCTCGTTGTTTTCTTAAACTGTTGTGCTTGATTAGAATATAATTGTTTGTCAAAATTATCTTTCTTCACCTCATACTAAAGCAAAGATAATAAAATACTTCTTAATGACAAAGATAATACAATGTAAAACACATATGTAATCTTTCTCCTTCAAAATTTTGTGCCTCTGCTTCTGAGTGTAACACCCAACTTCATTCTTAATAAAACAACTTAAGAATACTCAAACCATAGCAAAGACAATACTAAAAGCTGTTAAATACATTCACTGACACTTTTATTTGTTTGCATGCTTTTCATATGTATATATTTGCATCTACTAGAATCTCTAAGTCGTTAGGTTATCTTCATCCAACAGATACACCCTTTCAAAACACTTAAGATTTTATTTTATTTACAACTTACTAGGGGTTATAAAGATAAGAAGTTTCCAGGTGAAGTGATTCTTGTAAACCATCCTCAGCCTCTTCTTGGGCTTTATCCGAGGACCCATGGGCCTCTTACCGGTAACCTAGCCTACTCTTGGGCTTAAACATAAGGACCCTCTCAAGCTTCCTAAAATCATAATAACAACCCTTAGAATCAAACACTTTACAATAGTCTCTCTCTCCCTGATGGATGACCAAGCTAGCCTTCTCTTGGGCTTTGTACAATTGAATCCTCCCAGACAAAGAAATGTCTGATGACCTTCAAGACATTTATCCAACCAATAGACAAAGCATTCTTCATTCAGAGACAGTGTACCAACAATCTTCAGCCTCCCATCTTAGGCTTCATATAAGATATAAACAATCAAGAGTCAGTATCTCACAAATAAGCTTCACACATGGGCTTCCAAATCAGGACACATATAAGCTTTCCCATAGAGTCGGTTTTCTTTGTTTAGTTCAATCAAGGCACATATAAATCAAAATCTTTTCTCTTTAAAGATGACAAATTCTCTCTAATGAACACCTTTTAGCTTCAATCAAGGCACATACAGTCAAACATTATATAATCACTTAAAATCAGTCATAGTCTTTGACTTTAAATAAGCTAACACCAATCATAGTCTTGGACTTTAACTGAGCTAATTCATTACAGTCATAGCCTTGGACTTCAACTAAGCTTATTCCCAACAGTCATAGCCTTGGACTTTAACTAAGCTAATTCATTATACTCATAGTCTAGGACTTTAACTAAGCTAATTTCACACAATACAGTCATAGTCTTGGGCTCTAACTAAGCTATAAACATTCAGTTTTTCTTGAGTTATGCAAATCAAGATAATCCATTCAGCTTTTCTGAGCTATACAATTTAGGTCAAACCATTCAGTCCTCTTTGAGTTATGCAACTTAGGGTACCCATTCAACATTTCTTGAGCTATACAAATCAAGACACCATTCAGCTTATACCTCGAGCTATGCAATTCAAGCAAGCAACCAACCAACCAGTTACAAACAACTGTTTTCAGCTTCAATCTCGGGCTTTGATCAGGAAACAAATAAAAATTTTAGTTTAAATCTTGGGCTTTAATCAAGACATAAATCAAACATTTGAGCATAAACATCTTATGCTTTAACCAGGATACAAATCAACCCTTTTCCTCCTAGCTCTATCCTTTTAGGAGGAACTACGATTCTCTGATCCTTCAATTCTCGTTTTGGGGGTATGTTGGCAAAAGGTCAGAAGATCTTTGCGAGCACACCAAACAAAAAACAACAATTAGGTTTCTAAACCTAAGAAAAACATCAGAAAATTATGATGATACAGAAACACAAAAATATCAACATTGTCGTATTAATCAGCACTCATCTCATACCCAGGCCCATATCATAGAAACTACCATCAATATCAAAAAGAACAATTTTTGCACTAATCTAGAGTTTGAAATAAGCTAAAGGAGAACCCAAAACCATGTGGACATTTGTTAAATAACAGTATGCAAAGAGGGGTGAGTTTAAGATATCTTTTCCCTTCCATAACCAGTTTTACCAGGAAAAAAAATAAGAAATCAGAAAGTAGCAAAAATACGATAGTGATTAAAGACCACAAAAATAGAGCTAAAATATGATAATGATTCTGAAAATGAAATTTTGCACATTAAAATATGACAATTAAATCATGCATTTCAAACACATATATCAAACAAAGAATTCATTCATACTTGAAAGAAAGAAGACAATAGTACTTTACAACTGCAAAATTTAAAAGCATAGATGGCATAGACAAATTCCTAGAGTTTTATCTTAAATAAGTTCCTAGGGGTATTTGGGATGTGGAATCCTCTGAAGAAGCTCATTCATAGCACTCTTGAGAAAACTAATGTCTTCGTTATGTTTTACCATTTGAATGTCTGTTTTGTCTTGTCGGGATTACATATATTTAAGGATTTGATGAGCATGACTGGGAGAGGATGAACTCACTGTTTCAAGATCTTTCAAAGCTTTTTCATTTTCAACTTTCTCCTTCTCAGCAACTATTCTAGCAGCCTCTTCTGCTTCTCGCTAATCTTGTAGACGTTTCTCAGCCAACTGAACTTCATTTTCACTGAATTCATCAAAGAGTTTTTGAATCTTCAAATACTCCTGAAACATCCATTCTTTGAAATCATCCATGGTGACCCTCAAAGCTTGAGAGTGGTGATGGCACAAGATTCCTCAGATATTTTCTGGAATTTATTGAGCATGTCTTCCTTAAAAATAGGGATTGTTTCTTTAAAGGTGGGAATGGGTTAATCAGAAGTACTATTGATATGAGATTTTGTTGAATCTTGTTGATCAAATAGATCATTGGAGTTTAACAAGGCTGGTTCTGGAAAGTTTTCAACAATGGGATCATTTACAGGTGGTAAGGTATCAATTATGGGTGACACAGATTGCAAAGTGATGTGGGAAATAATTTATTTAAGAACAAACACCAATTCTTCAGGAATAAAATAATTTTGTGACATAGTTATTGATGGGGGAATCGTTTTAGATGGTATGGGCACATAGATGGAAGGTGTTATAGAAGATGTAACAACTATTACTGTTGAGAAGTGAGAGGAAGTGTTAGGAATGTCCATAGTCAGATTCCCTTCTTTAACAGTACCCGAAGCTATTTTAGGAGTAACTTTAGAAACTTCTGATTGAGATTCCAGAATATCAACAAATTGACATCTTTCTCCCACATGCTTCTTAGCAACATACTTCTGAGAGGTAGAGTTCCTTAAGTGCTTTTTACCTTCAATCATTTCTGAATAGATTTCAGAAGTCATTTGTTTTTCTTCACCACCAAGTTCCGGTGATTTGACATATTGTTCAATGGTTTCCAAGGATTCATAATTGGAATATATAAGAAATGTATCCACATGGGTTGATTGTTCCTTCAACACTTCAAGCTTGGGAGCAACTGGTTCAACTTAAACATCACTTATAAGCTTCATCCTTAACAAAGTTTTACTATTCAGAGGAGAACCAATAATGGCTCTTAATTTCTCTTTGTCTTTAACTTTGTCAACAATTTTGCTCTCAGTTAGAATATCCAAAATCATTCTTCCCATAGGAATATAGCCTTTTGGACTCTTGTCGGGTTTTTTGTTTTCCAAATTTGTATCTCTGAGATAGTTGAACAAAATATAGGGAAGACAAGTCTTCTTATTTTTCAGAATGTAGTATAGCATAAATTTCTGATTGGCGTTGATGTAATCTAAAGAGTTATGGGTAGGTCTTTGATTCACTACACCCAGAGTAATTTTGTGCCAAATCCGCATTTTCATTTTCAGATCTGGAGCTATGTATTACCTCGTCTTAAAGTGAAAGGTATTGAAGATAGCTAGATCGACTTCAGTGGTTAAAGAAGGTGTGTTTTCCATTCCAAGAATTCGTTTATCTCTGGCATTTTACATTCCTAATAAGATAGCAATTAATTTCTCATAAATGACAATCTTGTCTCCCAGTACATGTGATACAATGATGAATTTGTTTGCATCAACACCTGTCCAGAATTATTTAACCATATATGGGTAGATAGGACCATGTAATCTATCAAAGTAACGTTCCCATCCTTGGGCCTTCAGTTGATCAAACAGATCAATTTCGTTATCGCGTAAATTGTTGAAGTCAACCAGTGATTCATAACAATACTCAAAACCTTTTTTCGGGGTTTATATAAGAACTTGATTAGGAAGTTCTAGAATGGATTGCTTGTTTTGTCTTTTTGGAGGAGTTTCAGTTTGACTATATGATAACACACTTCTTGAAGATGCTTCATTCTCATCTAGTTTGGATTGAAGAGCGGCCATAAAAGAGTTGAAGATAGATTTGGAATGAGAGGGATATTTAGGGTTTAAGTTTTGGGTTTACTAAGAGATGAGTGTGGTTGTGCAGTAGCACAATGTGTGAAGTGTAAGGAGATGTGTGTGTGTGTGTGTGTGTGTGTGTATATATATATATATATATATATATATATATATATATATATATATATATATATATATAGGTTACCAGAGACACAATATACTACTAGCAAATAAGATGCAATACACATAAGGAAGGTGTATAGATTTAAGTCTATTCCCAAAAATACTCAACTAAGTTTATCGTGTCTTTTCCTAATCACACATAATTAGTGAGTGGGACAAATGTCACAATCATGTTCACACGATCTCAGATAAAATGATCACATTTAATATTGTGATTGTTCATTACTCAGAAAATAAATCAAGAGATTTACCTTATGAATATGAACCGTTTTAAATCATTACACTTTCACTAATCAGAAAGTTTCGACTTAAACGTTTTAGAAACATTTGACAGCTATTTTCTGAATGAAAACATCTTCTAACTGGTAGAAGTATCTTTATCAAAATGTGTTATAGAATGCAACAGAGATAAAAGGATAACATACCTTAGCATTTAAGAACATCTTATATGTTGATTCTGAACAACTCATATTTTGCTTCTGACTTGACCTTTTCTTCTGATCATTCCTTCTTCTTTTTCTTCTTCAGAATGACACCTTTGAGGATCTAATGAGATACGTTATAGGATCTCATACCTCTTCAAAACATCTTTTGTTTCTTCTATTCAGCGTCTTAACTTCTACGATAGTTTTGTCAAAGAATAATCACCTAGACTTATCGTCCTTCTGATCATGATTTCTGACATTCCTTTTGCAAACTCATTCTAAAGATCTTATGAATCAAAATCATAAGAAAAAAATCATCCTTTTCACTTTAGAAAACTTCTAATGAGCTTCATATGATAAAGTCAAGGGTGGACTAATTTGTTTCTTAAAAACATCTCATACTCATATATAAATAATCTTCAGCAAACAAGATTTCTTGTTTTTTTGATGATTTAATTTTTGAGAAAATAAGTTGTTCTATCCAATCATATTTAAGATAAGCATTAAATAGATATATCTCCTTATCTGATGAATCTATCTTGTCAGCTGATTATGTAATCTTCTTCCAAACTCCAATGGAAAAGATTTTGACAATCTTCAAGAACCAGTGACCTTCTCAATGTAATTTGTTGGTTACAATTCAAACTCAATCTTCGTCATCATCAACTGATATAAGACTGAAATTGTAAGTGAATGAAATCTCACCTTGGTTGTTTCTACACAAAACATATGGATCTTTATCTGACACTGCTAAGTGTTCGATATCCATCAATGACAGAAACAGGCTCTGATACCAATTGAAGATGTGAGAAAAACACAAGAATAAAGTGGGGGATTGAATTGAGGTTTTCACTCTTGACTACTTTTCGGAAATGGTTGGATTGCGTTAAGATATGCTATGACTGCGTTGCGGAAGCATAAACATAAAGTAAAGCATAAAAAAAGAGTAAAGAACACACAATATATCCTAGTTCACTTGAGAACTTCTCAAGCTAGTCCAGTCCACCTTCCAAGGTGATTTCTCCTTAAACAATGACTTAATCCACTATAACCAACATAAGATTACAATCGTGCATCTATTGTCGTGACTAACTGCACAAACGAAGTTGTGACTTCCTTGTGTGGCCTACAACTGTGACTAACTACACAACAAACTATCGTGACTTCCTTACGCGACAACCTGTTGTGACTAATGGCACAACAACATGTCGTGACTTCCTTGCACGACCTACAATTGTGACTAACTGCATAACAACCGTTGTGACTTCCTTGTGCAACCTACAACTATGACTAAATGCACAACAACATGTTATAACTTCAAGCTTCAGAACATATAGTTCTGAGCAGCACCAGAACCTTAGCCCTAGAGCAATTCACCAGAACACCTAGTTCTGAGAATTCACTAACTACTAAGTTTTGAGCCTCCTAAAGTTCTGACCTTCACTCGGTCCTTTAGGGAAGTGGGTAACATTTACAAGAGTTTTATTCTTACATAAGCATGTGTAAACTCACAATTTAAGTACATCAGAAGAACCTACTACACACTAAGAATATTAAATTGAATTGTTGCTCGGTTGTGTGGTATTCTTCTTCAAGTTGCTTCTTCACGGACAACAACCCTGGGCACTTGAATTGTTGAAATCTTATTCTTTAAAAGCTTTTTCATCTTTGTTGATCTTTGTTTGAGCACGAGTAAGACTTCTTCATCTTGATTCACTTAAGAACATTTTGGACAACAACCACTGTCCTTCTTTAATCCAATGATCACTTCAGATACACAACATTCATGTTATTGATTTGTAATTTGACCTTCCATGATCATCTTCTGGTCTTTTGCGACTTTACAAGTCTTCTGCAGCATGTGAAGTTAAGCACATAATGAATCAGAGATCTCTCTGCATAAGCAAATTATTGTCAAAGAGTAATCAACTTGTGAGTTGCATATTCAATCAAACTCTTAATGGTTTATTCCATTGTTATCTAGTTAATCATCAATCTTATGTGATTGTATAAAAACATCAATAACATGGTTCAAAGAAGATCTTGACAACTTGGTTGTATGTGTGTTGTAACCTTTCTAGTTATATCAATTAACACCAAAACATAAACCAATGGTTGTTTCCAATAACTTCACGTCTATGCGTTTTGTTGTGGATCGATCAACAACCAACGTACCAACTTACTCAACAACATCACATAGCATGTGATGCTTTCCTTATATAGCCGAGCATAATAGATTTGTGACAGCACAACTGGGTACTGAGGAATGTTGTTAGTCAAAGATGAATATATTATATAGTACATCTATGTTTGTCCTTTTCCCGTAATACACGGTTAGTGGAGAGGTAGTAGAATAAAGCATTTTCATACTTTGTATTATCCTTAATAACGGTAATATTGTCTTTTGTACTTCAGAGGCTCCTGATTAAAGATGAATGAATGAAGCATGAGTTAGAGACGATGATACTTGGGTTCTCAAAGAACCTAACTCTTCAGTCTTCGGAACTTGTTCACATAGAACATTGTTCTTCAGAATTTCAGTACTTGGTTTGAAACCCATGGTCTTCAGAATTTTAAGTCTTTAGAATCTTCAAAACCTTGTTCACATAAAACATTGTCTTTTTAGTCTTTAGCACTTGGTTCTTCAGAACACTTGATTTTTCAGAGTCTTTCTGCACTTGGTCTTCAAACATTCAGTCTTCATAACTTCAAGTCATCAGAGTCTTCAGAACTTAGTTCTTTTAGAAGATTAACATATCAGAAGTTTCACTTGCTTTCTGATCAGAACCACTTTCAGAACAGAATCCACAAGTGCATTACAACATCAACATCAAACATCCTTGGATCTTTCTGATTGTGATCAGATACATAAGCGCACTTGCTTCTTCAGCATGCTTGCGACTAGTGTTACATGTAGTAACTTTGCATATTATCATTTGCGTACATCTTCATTATGTTTGTTTGATTTAATGTGTTTAATATTCATTATCTGTACAGTAACAAACATTATAACATAAAATAGTTCTTTCACAAATACTTCTTTGTTATCATCAAAACTTAGAGATGAAATGCAGGAACAACTCTTGTTCTTACAATACCTTCATCCGCTTTTGAGTCAAATTTACCAAGATTTTATTTTCCATTATTCAAAACAAAGCATTTACAACCAAAAACATGGAGATGTGAAACATTGGGCTTCATACCCTTTAAAAGTTCGTAGGGTGTTTTATTTAGAATATGACGGATAAACACCATGTTCAAAACATAACACGTCGTACTTATGGCATCCGCCCAAAAGTATTTAGGAAGACTATTGTCATTAATCATAGTTTGTCCAAGCTCCTCTAAAATACGGTTTTTGCGTTCCACAACACCATTTTCTTGTGGAGCCAAGGAGCGGAAAAATTATGATTAGTTCAATGTTTGTCACAAAACTCCTCAAAGTGATGGTTTTCAAATTAATTAAATGTCTTGTCTCATGGAGACAAGACATTTAGCATTATTCAAAGATACTTCACTTGTGATCGCTTCGGATTGTAATAATGCTAGTGTTTAATTTGTTTTGAGATAACTTGGCAAACTTTTCAAAGTCAGAAAAAGTGTAACTTTTACTAGCTAGAAAAATAGTCCAACAAAATATTGAGTAGCCGTCTACAATCACAAAACCATAGTAATTTTCACCTAGACTTTTAATTCTAGATGACCCAAATAAATCCATGTGGAGAAGTTCAAGGGGTCTCGATGTAGAAACAACATTTTTAGATTTAAATGAGATCCTTGTTTGCTTCCCCATTTAGCATGCATCACATAAGTGGTCTTTTGGAAATTTGATTTTGGGTAAGCCAACTACTAAATCTTTCGAGACTACTATATTTAGCAAGTCAAAGTTAACATACGCTAATCGCCTATGCCAAAGCTAAACGTCTTCACTCATGGATACAAGATCTTTAACATGATTCTAAGATACTCTAATCAAGTCAAGCATGTATACATTATTGACCCTCAATCCCTTAAATACATCGCCATTTTTATCATTATGTTCAATTATGCAACCATCTTTTGAAAATGAAACTTTATATCCTTTGTCACACAATTGGCTAATGCTAATTATGTTGTGTTTAAGACCTTCAAATAATAGTACATCAAAGATAGTGGTAGAAGATGGAGTACCAACACTATATTTTTCGAGTATAACTATTTTGTTGTTATCACCATAGGTCACAAATCTTTTCTTCTTAGCCATAAAGTCAAAGAATAGGGAAATATCACCTGTCATATGTCTTGAACATCCACTATCGAGAAACCATATTCTCTTCGTAGCCTCAAGACACTCTACCTGCAAATTTAAACAAGGAAATGAGGTACCTTATTCTTATTGGGTCCTTGTGTGTGAATGAAACATTGGTTGCGTTTGGGCAACCATTGGAAAATGCCTTTAGGAACAAAAAATCTCCTAAAATGACATTTAGCAATAGTGTGACCCCTCTTGCAACAATAAAGACAAGTCATGTTTAGTATGGTGATACATTTTCTCACTTGATATCTCACCACATAAGTGTATCTTTGATATGTATTATTCATGCTACTTCTAAAATTTGATTGATAATAGAAAATCATTTTAGGTTGTAATGCCTTGTCTAATTTGGCTTGAAGAGTTTTAATCTCTTTTTGCCAAATACAAGTTTTACAATTGTGAAAATTAAACCATCCTCGTTCATCTTCCTTAATAGGCTCCACCATATAAAGCTTAAGAGCTTCTGGTTCCTTTTTAGAATCGAAAACATTTTGCTCCAAATGTGTGTCGCTCCCGGGATTTTCATCCTAGTACAAACGCGAAAGTGGCGCGGAAAGGTTAGAGTCGCCAGCCAGACATTTTTATCCCGAATGAATGGGGAAGGTAATGTTGCACAAACCTGAGGAAGAAGGAAAGGACAAGGCCTTGCGAACCAAAGATCTGAGTACGGGAGTCGGTTACGAACTGGGAAGGTATTAGCACCCCAGATCGTCCGTCGTACCCGACGGGATCCACGCTTGCTTGCTTTGTTTCAAAGGGTGAGAAATAATATGCTGCTGAAATGAAATAATGGCTATCTGGAAATTGGAAATGGAAATGAGAAAAAGAATAAGAAGAGAGAATGGAAAGAAAAGGGGAAATGTAGGGAAAATAAAGAATGTGCTCGAACGGGCCCTACCCCGCTGCCTACGTACCTCATCGGGATAATGAGGATCAGAGTCGACGTAGTTCGCCTAACCTAGGCGGGAACTATTTGTTTGTGTTTTTTACAGCTGGAACTGCGTATGTCTATGCTCAGGTGTTGCAGGCTCGTCTGGTACGAGTGCGTTTACCGTCTTGCATGCGAGACAAGTCGCCGCGAGTTCGCGATGTGAGTGAATGAGATGAGAAAAGAAAGTTCCCGCAGGATTAGTCGCTTATTGTTTGTTTTCGTCTTTTTAAAAGAAGTGTTTTTGAATTTGTTTGTGAACGGTCTTGTACTAAGACCTATCCATCGCGGGAAGTATTTACACCTCGCCCCGAAACAGGACGCGTATAAACACTCCGCAACAAAGTCTCGTGTCGTACAAGATTGTTCGGTTTTTACTAAGTGTTTTATTGCTTTTCTTTTGAGATGAGAAAGAGAATGACTCAAATTGATAAAAGGACAAAAACTAAGGGGGACTAAGACACAACCCTAAGTTATTTATTTACAAAGGGAGATCCTAATGGTTAGTGAGGTATTCTAATCCTAATGAGCAAAAGGAAAAGAAAGAAGAAATAGGATACAACTTACTTCCTAAGGAAGGTAAGTTGATCCTAACAAAGGGGAATCCTACCAAACACAAATATGGAAGGAAAAATGAATAAAATGCATAAAAGAAATGCATAAAAAAAAAAAATAAAGGATAAAGTGAAGTAAACTTACCTCAATCTTCCCCACTACAAAACAAATGGTTAGTGTGCATTTTATATTAAAGAATAAGGCAAACACACATTAATTAAATCCTAATTAAACTTGGACCTAAACTAGACCCTATTCTAATCCTAAAGGAACTAGAAAAACTAAGACAAAAAATACAGCACCTATTACAGCCCCTATTACAATCAGCCATGAAAACAATGCAAGATATAACTCAGCTTTTTACAGCCAGCATGCAGCATGTAAAAGAAGGTGTAAAAGGTCAAATGCAGCATGTACACATAACAAACAGCATACATTTTACAGCACTTATGCAAAATAACAGCTATGAAAATGCAAAATCCAGAATTGATTATTTTCATTTTTTAATGCACAAACTCACTTAAAAATGCACTAAACACATCACAAACATGCATTTGAACATGGATCAACATCTACAATGCAAGAACATAAACATTTTGGAATGATTTTACAAGTATGCACCACATGGATTATGCAACAAGTAATGCAAAAATGAATCACCTAAACATGACATTTGAACATGGTGATTATTGATTATGAACATACAATATAATGGTTCAACAAACACACTAAACCTAATGCAAGATTCAGAATTAAATTTATGCAAATGCTAAGATCAAGCATGCAACTAAATGCATCCAAATGCACATACATGTGATTATGCAAAAATGCAACAATACACCAACATAATAAAATGCAAAATGATTTAATGCAATGCATACACATAAAAACAGAATGCAACATGATTATTACATACCTAATGATGCATGAACATAGCAACAAAAATGCAAGAAATCAAAGTATGCACAAAGAACACAAAACATGCCTATTATGCGACATGAACGGAATCGTGTCGAAACGACTCGAAATGGGGGAACTAGCTACTGGAAATGGATTCAAAAATTCCCTAAAATCACTACCTAAACAAGTATGAACACTAGGGGCACTAGGACTTAGGGCTAAGCAATCAACTAAACCAAGAATCCAAAAATTCACAGCGTTAACCGGTTAACCATATAGGTTAACCGGTTAACAGACCCAAAACAGAAGCAATTTGGCCAAAAACGCATGTGTTAACCGGTTAACCATATGCGTTAACCGGTTAACACTGAACAGAGTTGAAAAAAAGCTTTTAAAAAAAGTGCTTTTGGCCACAAACTTGCTTCTAGACAATCCTAACATACCTAGGGACATGCTACCACTAATTTCTACTTATTCGGAGCTTATCTACATATGATAAAACCTATATCTATTAACACTCTAAATACTAATTCAACAAAAATCCCAAAAATGCGAACAACACATAATCGAACGGAATTAATTCAAGCAAAACGAAAAGCACTTAAAGAATGCCGAAACGGCGAGATGAAGAGAATAACTTAAAGAAGAAGTGATTAAGATCACCAACCTACGAAGCGGAGGATTGCTTCGGTAATTGTTGCAAGTATCGAAGCTTGAATCGAAGAGAAAACCGAAAACCGAGAAATCGCAAAATAAATGCGTTCTTGAGATTGAATCTTCGTGCGCTTCCGATAATCCGATAATCCTCACAAAATTCAGTAGCTTCTTCTTCTATAATCCACAATCAATGAAGGTTGGAGGCTTAAGCTTCAAGATCTTCAAGTTTCAATGTGAAACTTGAAGAGCTTATTTGAAAAAGCTTTGGTGAAAGGGAGAGGAAAAGTGAGAGAGAAAAAGTGCTTCTTTTAAAAAAAAAAATGGTGGGAACCCTTTTCAATGAAGTGATTAATGGTTATATAGAGATTAGGCTAGGAGTTAGGTTTGGGTTTGGGGCCCAAAAATTAGGTTTGGGATCCAAAGTTAGGTTTGGAAGTTAGTTAGGGTTAGGGTTGGAAAAGGGAATATTCCTTGGAATATTCCTTGGAATATTCCTTGGAATATTCCTTGGAACACTCTAGAAGATGGTGGAAGGTGGTGGAAGTTTCCAAGGGAAATGGAGTGGAATTGGAGTGGAAAAATGAGATGGAAAGAATGAAAGGAAGTGTGGAAAGAAAGTGGAAGGAAAGGTGGAGGGAAATGCAAAACCAACTAACTTTCAAATGATTTTTCTTTGATTTTTTCATGATTCCTCCATCGTTTCTTGACCAAATATGAACCATAGGATAATTGTAACCCTAATTTCATGATTTCGATCTTAAAAGTCCGGAGTCGACCCTTTTTACCTAGCCCGATTGCCTTTTCTCCAATTCCTCGATTTTCCGTCGTCCGGCCAGTCGAATCCCTTCCAAAATGAATTTGTGGATGAGATTTGAACCCTAGGCACTTGACATCATATATAAGTCCAAGAAATCCACTTCGACTCAAAAATTTATGCGGAAACCCCGTAGAAATGAAACCCTAATTCGGCTCTTTTCTCTCAAGAAGTATTGCACTGCTTGCCTCCTTCAATCAAACCGAAACTTTCCATGACTTGTGGCTTCAAGTGAAGACTTGTGGGATATTGTGAACCCTTTGCACAAGGTTGAGAAGCTTTGTGGCCCTTCGGTAGCCTCTTCATAACTTTCGGTTGCTCCGATCACTGATCACATACCCACGCCTCGGCTATGCTATATATGATGCAATGCTTTTGGTTATTTTATGAATCCATAAATGCAAAAATGCTATGCAAAATGTTGAGGAAATGAGAGGGCAAATTTTGAGGTATTACAGCTGCCCCTATTCAATCAACTGCAGACCTGAACGAATAATTGCATCGGCTTTTAGACGTTCAAGGTATGGAGTGATTGAATACTCGAATAAAACCTGAAAATTTGCACACCGAGGGTAACGGAAATGCCATCTGCCCATTTATTTATTTATGATTTTTCTGATTTGTTTTGACCTCTGAATAGGTAGCGGAGATAAAACCAGGTGGAATAGAATCAATGCAATCACTGCGACTGCTGAACGAACCGAAACCACAAGGAGGGTGCCTGTTGGCGACACAGGACTTAACGCAACATCAACCGATTTGCGACTCAAATAAGATCAACCGATCTAACACGGAGATGGTATCAACCGATCCATCCCGGAAAGCGAGAATGCAATATCATCCGATTTACAACTCGATGAGAAATGATATCAACCGATTCATGACTCAAATAAGATCAACCGATCTAACACGGAAATGGTATCAACCGATCCACCCCGGAAACGCGAGAATGTAATATCAACCGATTTACAACTCGAAGAGAAATGATATCAACCGATTCATGACTCAAATAAGATCAACCGATCTAACACGGAAATGGTATCAACCGATCCACCCCGGAAACACGAGAATGTAATATCAACCGATTTACAACTCGAAGAGAAATGACATCAACCGATTCATGACTCAAATAAGATCAACCGATCTAACACGGAAATGGTATCAACCGATCCACCCCGGAAACACGAGAATGTAATATCAACCGATTTACAACTCGAAGAGAAATGACATCAACCGATTCATGACTCAAATAAGATCAACCGATCTAACACGGAAATGGTATCAACCGATCCACCCCGGAAACACGAGAATGTAATATCAACCGATTTACAACTCGAAGAGAAATGACATCAACCGATTCATGACTCAAATAAGATCAACCGATCTAACACGGAAATGGTATCAACCGATCCACCCCGGAAACACGAGAATGTAATATCAACCGATTTACAACTCGAAGAGAAATGACATCAACCGATTCACGACTCAAAATAGATCAACCGATCTAACATGGAGATGGTATCAACCGATCCATAACCAAGAAAAACGAGAATGTAATATCATCCGATTTACAACTCGAAGAGAAATGACATCAACCGATTCATGACTCAAATAAGATCAACCGATCTAACACGGAAATGGTATCAACCGATCCACCCCGGAAACGCGAGAATGTAATATCAACCGATTTACAACTCGAAGAGAAATGACATCAACCGATTCATGACTCAAATAAGATCAGCCGATCTAACAGAAATGGTATCAACCGATCCATTATCTTTGCACTGAGACGAGACCATTGTACTGAAATGGAGACTCGAAAGGAACGGGATCGTTGTACTTAAACGAGAGCCCAAGACGCAACCGTTGTACTTAAACGGAGACGCGAAAAATGAGACTGTTGTACTGAAACAAGACTCAAAGACGAGACCATTGTACTTAAATGGAGACTCGAAAGGAATGGGATCATTGTACTTAAACGAGAGCCCAAGACGCGACCATTGTACTGAAACGGAGACGCGAAGAAATGAGACTGTTGTACTGAAACAAGACTCAAAGACGAGACCATTGTACTTAAATGGCGACTCGAAAGGAATGGGATCGTTGTACTTAAACGAGAGCCCGAGCAAACAGGATCATTGTACTTAAATGATAACCTGAGACGCGACCGTTGTACTGAAACGGAGACGCGAAGAGAAATGAGACTGTTGTACTGAAACAAGACTCAAAGACGAGACCATTGTACTTAAATGGCGACTCGAAAGGAACGGGATCGTTGTACTTAAACGAGAGCCCAAGACGCGACCATTGTACTGAAACGGAGACGCGAACAAAATGAGACTGTTGTACTGAAACGAGACTCAAAGAAGAGACCATTGTACTTAAATGGAGACTCGAAAGGAATGGGATCATTGTACTTAAACGAGAGCCCAAGACGCGACCATTGTACTGAAACGGAGACGCGAAGAAATGAGACTGTTGTACTGAAACAAGACTCAAAGACGAGACCATTGTACTTAAATGGAGACTCGAAAGGAATGGGATCATTGTACTTAAACGAGAGCCCAAGACGCGACCATTGTACTGAAACGGAGACGCGAAGAAATGAGACTGTTGTACTGAAACAAGACTCAACTGGGGAAAACAACAAGACTTGGTAGAAATAACCACCTTGGGAAACGGAAATGCATTCTGTGGGGAATACTTCAATCTGATTGGAGATGTAACGGGTCTCATGTGATATACCTCAAAACTAGCCCATGCTGGCATGCATATGTTTGAATTTATGGCGTAATGCTCCATGATGATGGAAATGCTACGCTTTGGAGGATGCAAATGTGATGATGATTATGCGTATGCAAATGCAAAGAGATCTCCTGATGAGGAGATAATAGATATCCCAGATAGCTTGACTGGGAGGAACATATGATCACTGCATTGATCTGGTTGATCCTTGTGAGGAGTAGACAACTCTGCGGGGAATGCTGTCAATGATGCACCGGCTCTGAACAACCGCCATTGCCAAAAATAAATTGGACTTTGAAATTGGAGTGCCAAGACCCTGCCGGAGATGGACTCTTCTTGAACTCTTGTGGGGAAATGAAGACCTCCTGACTTGGCTGCGAACCGAAGGCATGACACTGCTGAGGAAGAAACTGCTGGGGAGGAATGACACTCCTTATACGGCTGAGAATTGCCCCTGTCTGAAGGGAAACTCCTGCTTGGGGATGATAACCACCTTCTTCTACCTTGCTGGGAGAAATTTCGATTTCCACATTACTGGGGATGATGGGTGATGTCAATGATAAAGCTTCCCGCTGGAGATAAGAGCTCAAGTTGCCACTTGCTGGGGATGAGATAAATCCTCTCATGTTGGGAATGAGAGATGTAAGGCGTCTCATGCTGGGGATGAGGGACGATGATACCCTTCTGATCAAGAAGTAACTTTCCATTTGTCGCACTACTGGAGAAGGAATTGTCTAATGAGACTTGCTAAGGAATTCTGATCAATGAAGTTCGCCGACGAAACAAACCTCGAAGTACTGTGCCGACAATGGCTTTGCCCCTAGCCCCGGGTTGATAGGTTGTCAACTAATCATGAGTGAACAACGGTTCTTTGCAATTTTCAACTCGCCTCAGATTAAGGTCCATCGGAAGAAAATGTCTCAAGAGGATTTTACAGAAAACATGACATATGAAATGCCTCAGTGTCTTCAAACTCTTGGAGAGATTCATCGGATCTCGAAATAACTACCCCAGACTGCACGGTCTGTGCAAGAATTTGCCTCGCAAGGATTCATGAAAAGCCTCATATCACTGTGAGATATTTTACCCCAGTATTTTGAACTCCGGATAGGTGCTTTTGATTAACCGCCTTCAGGAGAAAGTAACTTCCAGTGCTCTTGGGGTGGCCTGCCCCAGTACAAGCTTTGAAGTTATCACCTCTGACTGATCGTGCTTTGAAGAAAACACCCAGATCAACTGATCTTTGAGAGATTGAATCTCGAAGTGATTGCCCCAACTTGGCTGAATTTCGAAGAGATTGCTCGACATGATTGCCCCAGATTAATTGGCTCTTACCACGACTGTTTGGGAAAGTCCCTACTCAATGGAGTTTTCTTGAAAAGTACACCTCGACAGATTGTCCTTCGGAAGTTTCAGACTTCTCAACTTGGCAAGATTAAGCTTCTGGACTGAGATTCCATACATGGACTTTTATGATGCCAAACAAATGTATGCAAGCAGAAAATGTTTATTTTAAGAATGAAAATTCTAATGCAACACACATATTAATCTTGAAGTTTTACTGAAAAAGATGTCGCAAACCTTTGTGAGCGAATCACTGGTTAAAATACGACATTGTTTTTTTTGATGAACGTAAGCATGCACATGCAACACCAACAAAACTTTTAGCACAACTCATGGGAGTCAGGAACGCGATCTTGTGGTAGTACGCTCTCAAAAATAACCCTGTTTCAGTTAGGACTTTTGAGGATTGTATCGTGGCCTGGTTCACGGTTATAGAAACAAAGGATATAGGCTCGAAATTCATTTGTGCCCACCCATCTTCGTGATGTTCTTCATTCCTATTTTCAGCTAGCTTTCACAAGCGTTCACCTCTCAAAAAGGGTTTTGTGATGATTGAGGAACCAATTACACTAACGGTTAAGCACCACTCAGGTTGTTGTTTGGAGTCAGTCACCCCTCTTAGTCTTTCGTGTCTGTATCACACGACTTTGTTCTTGTTCAAGGATCTTTCTTGTAATCCTTTTCGTCTTTCACTTTTTCATTCTTTTTCTTTATCCCTAACTTTTGCCTGGACTGATTCTTGTGAATCTTTGATTGCGAAGTCCAGCGGGATGCCCTAATTTTTGCCTAAGTCGCTTGTTTTCAAGTTTCGACTTAGCGGGCTTTTTCATTTCTTTTTTTTTCATTCTCTTTTTTTTTTTTGAACAAATCGTGTGACACTGTTAGTCTTGATGGATTTGAAAGGATCGTGACTGTCTCACTTCTTGGTTGAGGAAGGATAACCTTTGTGGTTTCCGGTCTCTGGACCTCTTGATTGGGATAACCCTTGTGGTTCCTGGTCATTGGACCTCCTGATTTGGTACAACGAAAGGTAATGGATCCTCAGATTTGCACTCCTTTTCGAAATTTGAACGATCGGTCCAGCTAGCTGACACCTACCCTGCCCCTGGGTTGAATGCAAGGGTTTTTTCATGCAAAAAGAAACTCCTACTTCAAGGCTCAAATGGGTTGGCGAGGGTCTATCTCCCTTATATCTCCGGTGTTTAGGATTTGAAACAATGCCTGTACATCGTCAACAGGGTCTTTCTCAAAAGCACACAATTAGAGATTTTTGCGTTGTCATTTCATCATCCTCCCTCATGGAGTTTAAGCACAACAGTTGGTATTGCAATGCACATACACAAAATCATGAGTGAATACGAATGGATTACTTCAAGAAAAACACGTGCATTTTATTATGGTTAACATTCAAAAACAAATAAATTTCATGCAAGTAAACAAATGTTTAGCATATAAGAGAAACTACAAATGGAAATGCAGTAAAGAAACTGAATATAGCCGTAGTTGAGGAGGCTTGGCTCCGTCTGGACCCGTCAGTCTTGGGTACTTTCAGTGATCGACAACTCTTTCACGGACTTGTAGTCTTCAATTCGCAGTGGTATAATTACCCACGACAATCATACCTCTTCTTCTAGTTGGTCTGACTCCGACATGAGACATCTGAAGAGAGAAGTGAAAAAGTTTCCCCATAAGGTTGCTCGGAAAGACCTGACGATCTTCTGCCTACGTATCTCCATTGACCCAAGACCAATGAAGAATCAGAGCGACGTAGTTCCCCTCAACAGGGATGAAACTGCACTGCAAAGATGCACCATTACCAAAACAAGAGTATCCGAATTACTTCTGGCTTCAAAGTTTCGAATCAAAGAAAGTGTCATCTCTCTTATATGTTTGGTGCGAAGTTGATAGCTTTCGAATCGATTAAGTCCTGCACTGTGTAGTGAAAAGCTTTACATCCATCAATATGATGCCCTGGTGCCCCAGAATGAAAATCACAGTTGACATTGGCATCCCATCCTTCCGGTAGTGGAAAAGGAGGTGGAGACAGCTTACGAAGCCCAACCAACTTTAGTTGAAGCAAATGCTGGAGAAGATCAGTGTAAGACATTGGCAAAGGGTCAAAAAATCTTTCTCTCCTTTGTTGCCGACCCTGTTGAGGATTATGCTGACGACGATTTTGCTGTCGTGAACGTGTAGCACTTTGGATGATCATGGATGCTGTCTGATAACGCGAACCTTGATTTCTCTTCTTTCGCTGGACACAAACTGCCCCTGCTTCTTCGTACTGCTTCTTTTGCTCATTGGACATCGACTTCTCAGTCCCAGAAGTGGAGGCACCGTTGATTTGAATCTTTCCTTGCTTCATCCAATTTTCAATTCTTTCACCAGTCAAGACAATATCAGAAAAACCGTTAGCTGAACAGCCTGCCAAACGTTCTATGAAGTGCCCCGGGAGGGTATCCATGAATAAGTCTACCATTTCTCTCTCTTGCAATGATGGTTGTACCCTGGCTGCTACCTCGCGCCACCTCTGCGCGTACTCCATAAAGCTCTCAGATTTCTTTTGTGACATGCTCTGAAGCTGGGTTCGGTTGGGAGCCATGTCAATATTATACTGGTACTGCTTGAGAAAGGCTTCCCCAAGTTCTTTCCAATTACGGACGGAGTTCTTTTCCAGCTTTATGTACCATTCTAACGAACCCCCGGAAAGGCTGTCCTGGAAGTGGTACATCCAAAGCTTCTCATCTTTCGTATGTGCAGCGATTTTGCGATGGAAGGCCTGCAAGTGCATTTTCGGGCAAGATCTACCACTGTACTTGTCAAAAACAGGAGGTCTGAACTTTGGAGGGATCACCAACCCTGAAACCAACCCCATATCAGCAACATCAATGCCCAGGGTGTCTTTGCATTCTAAAGCCTTTACCTTTCCGGCTAGCATCTGAAAATCCTGGTTATTGGCACCAGAGCCAACTCCCACATCTTCATTGAGAAAAGTAAATTGATCCTCCTGTCGGTCTGCTACACGAACAGGGATTGGACCAATGCCTTCAGGGATAGGAGGCCCATTATCCGTAGATGGGATGACTGTGTTGATCGGATTGCCTTCGGCGTCCAAGGTAATCAATGGGGGATCAACCTGCGGACGATTAAACCTCAGCATGGCGGTTCTCATCTCTTGTTGCCCCTGCATTATACCCTGCATTGTTACCATGAACTCCCCCATCTGAGTGCGAAAATTGTTCAACTCGGCTTGTATTGTATCCATGATTTGACTCAGGTAGCGTACTGGTACAGCTGATACTTCTCCTGAAATGGTCAAATAAATTAGGAAATCCAGATAACTCGTTAGTATGCAAGAATGATATGCGTGAAAATGCCATGTCACTGATCCCACTTCATTCAGATCAGGGGACAGATACTCACGGAATGCCACATCATAAGTTAAACTCTGTGAGCGTGCAGGGGGAAAGCGTTGTGTATCGGGAATTCAAAATAAAATTGCCAGGATAGAAAAGTTGCAACAATGGTACCGACACACTTCCATAAAGCAAAGAATACACCAACATGCGAAACCTTATACAATTATTTGCCAACAATACTGAAATACAGGAAAATGTCGCAATCCACAACAGAAAAACAAAAGATTCCTTCAACAGCTCTGAAGGTAATCTAGAAACACAATAAAGCAAAATACATGCATCAAAGAAATCTACATCTCCTGATTTGAGCTTTGTGTAGTCTGCATGGCCAGCTGGATCAAAGGCTTCAGCTCCTGAGGTACCCTTCTGGTGTAATGATCCCTGAATCAATTAGATATTGGACATTTTGCTTGAAGGCTTTGCACTCGTCAATGGTATGTCCAAATGTTCCAGAGTGGAATTCACACCTGACATCCATATTGTAATCTGGGGGAATGGGGTAGGGTATTGGCAAGGCATTCCCTGGCTGAATCAAAGAGTTCTCGAGCAAACGGGCAAACACTTGACTAGGAGTAAACACTTCTTCAACCTGCTTGAACCTGAGTCTCCCCTGTTGTTGATAATTCTGATGATGAAATGAATTCGAACACCTAGAGTTCTTCTGCACTTTCTTCTTTATGTCGGATCGGTGAATGGGTAAAGGTGCCTGGCACGATGTCTTCAAAACCCAGATCGGAGGCACACACCCCTGATTGGGGATAATTCTTGTGGTAAGGAAAGGAGAAGTCCCTCTTAGTGATATGAAATCCTTTGACACATCCCCGCTGATCGGTGCGAACTCAATCACTTTTGCATCGATGAGCTCTTGAACTTGATGCTTAAGCCTTTTGCAGTTTTCCACATGATGACCAGGTGCCCCAGAATGGAAAACACATCTGGCATTGGCATCAAAATCTGGGGGAAGCTTTTTGGATGTGGCTGCTACGGTGACCAGTTCAACCAAATTAAGCTCGAGCAAACAAACAAGCAACTGTGCATATGACACCGGGATCAAATCAAACTTGGCTTTAGACGTCTTTGGCATTTGTCCGCAGCTTTTGCCTTTACCTTCCCTTTGATGAACTGGAAGAGTCTGCAAATGGTGAGGATTAAGATCCCAAAGTTGAGGAGAATTTCCGCGAAACGCTTCCTGATCTTGGAACAAAATCACTGAACTAGGATGACCAACAACTTCTGCAGTAATAAAGGGGAGATGGTGCCCTTCTTGGAGCTTTGGGGCTTCCCTGGTCTGGTTCTCTTGTTTCTTCAGTTGGTAAACCTTCTCCATCAATAGCGTGTGGTCATGGCACAAAGTCTGCATGTCTTCCGAAAGTTGATCCATTCGGACTTTCATTTCAGCTATTTCTGCTCGGCATTGTTCCATGCCCACCTCTTGATGACTGTGATTCAAATTGGCCATTCTGAAGAGTAAACGAATCAGGATGAGAATCTGTCCCCCAACACCTGTAATGAGAGTAAGGATGCATGCAAATGCCATGTTCGATTATTTCCAAGGGATCCATCTGCTTTTGTTCTAATAACGACATGGTTCAAACATAGGATCTTTGGAAATAGCCGAACATGTATGATAGAATGCTATGATGTTATGTATGCAACAGGCATGTGATCAGTGAAGTATTTGCGATATTCCAATCATATAATCAGGTGTCGGTGCAAGGTCTCAGAATCCATATATCACAATAATCATCCCTCTGATCCGGGATCCATAACTTAAGAACACAAATCCAGATCACAAAACTGAACAAAAGGCAAAGTGTGTATGCTGAAGGTACCAGGGTTCCTGCAAACCTGTAAACCCCTCCCAATCTCACGGGTGTGCTACTCGGGTCAACATCACGGACTCTCAAAGCCGAATAGCAATAATACGTTCACCATTTCCGAGAAACGGCTCATGACCAAATCAGGGAATCGGTTTGGCATTATGTACTACTCAGGGAGGTCTCAGTTGAGTCCGGAAAAACAAGCATCCCTCACAAGTTTCCAGCTTCAAGCACTGAATCGAGAAACAATAGTACATTCATCCCGAAGGGTACAATACTATCGTCATACGAACAGTTTGCTTTAACTGAATTCCTATGAGAGAACCAGGCCATCCTATGCGAGTTCCCAATGGACCCTCGGATGCGAGTGGGTTTGCCAACAAATGTGGTCTGCCACTGTCATCACTGGAGAGGGTTGTTTCCATTAAGGTTCTCAATGATCGGTCCCCAGCTGCACATAACCATCAAGGTTGTATCCTGAAGTGGGGAAGAACCCCCACACAGAATAGTCCCAAAACAGTCGCAACCTGGGTGTGGAACACATCACCACTCATCATGTAACCATGCGAGCACAACATGTCCACGCTAATCCTATAGTGCACTCAAGCCGGGTAGTTGGCTTATCTCACAGTAACTCCCATCCCGCAGAAAAAAATGGAAACCAGCACAGCCAGACAGTCCAGTATAATATGATGCATGGAAAATAAAATACTGAAAGCGGTAAATAAATGCGATAAAGTAAAGCTGTAAATAACTGTAAATAAAAGCAGTAAAGCTAAACTAAAGCATACAACAACAAACAGATATACACCCAAAGAAACAAAACCAAACAGGCGCTAGGATTGACTCTACAAGGGAAACCGGAAGAATCAGGAAGTCCCCAGCAGAGTCGCCAGCTGTCGCTCCCGGGATTTTCATCCTAGTACAAACGCGAAAGTGGCGCGGAAAGGTTAGAGTCGCCAGCCAGACATTTTTATCCCGAATGAATGGGGAAGGTAATGTTGCACAAACCTGAGGAAGAAGGAAAGGACAAGGCCTTGCGAACCAAAGATCTGAGTACGGGAGTCGGTTACGAACTGGGAAGGTATTAGCACCCCAGATCGTCCGTCGTACCCGACGGGATCCACGCTTGCTTGCTTTGTTTCAAAGGGTGAGAAATAATATGCTGCTGAAATGAAATAATGGCTATCTGGAAATTGGAAATGGAAATGAGAAAAAGAATAAGAAGAGAGAATGGAAAGAAAAGGGGAAATGTAGGGAAAATAAAGAATGTGCTCGAACGGGCCCTACCCCGCTGCCTACGTACCTCATCGGGATAATGAGGATCAGAGTCGACGTAGTTCGCCTAACCTAGGCGGGAACTATTTGTTTGTGTTTTTTACAGCTGGAACTGCGTATGTCTATGCTCAGGTGTTGCAGGCTCGTCTGGTACGAGTGCGTTTACCGTCTTGCATGCGAGACAAGTCGCCGCGAGTTCGCGATGTGAGTGAATGAGATGAGAAAAGAAAGTTCCCGCAGGATTAGTCGCTTATTGTTTGTTTTCGTCTTTTTAAAAGAAGTGTTTTTGAATTTGTTTGTGAACGGTCTTGTACTAAGACCTATCCATCGCGGGAAGTATTTACACCTCGCCCCGAAACAGGACGCGTATAAACACTCCGCAACAAAGTCTCGTGTCGTACAAGATTGTTCGGTTTTTACTAAGTGTTTTATTGCTTTTCTTTTGAGATGAGAAAGAGAATGACTCAAATTGATAAAAGGACAAAAACTAAGGGGGACTAAGACACAACCCTAAGTTATTTATTTACAAAGGGAGATCCTAATGGTTAGTGAGGTATTCTAATCCTAATGAGCAAAAGGAAAAGAAAGAAGAAATAGGATACAACTTACTTCCTAAGGAAGGTAAGTTGATCCTAACAAAGGGGAATCCTACCAAACACAAATATGGAAGGAAAAATGAATAAAATGCATAAAAGAAATGCATAAAAAAAAAAATAAAGGATAAAGTGAAGTAAACTTACCTCAATCTTCCCCACTACAAAACAAATGGTTAGTGTGCATTTTATATTAAAGAATAAGGCAAACACACATTAATTAAATCCTAATTAAACTTGGACCTAAACTAGACCCTATTCTAATCCTAAAGGAACTAGAAAAACTAAGACAAAAAATACAGCACCTATTACAGCCCCTATTACAATCAGCCATGAAAACAATGCAAGATATAACTCAGCTTTTTACAGCCAGCATGCAGCATGTAAAAGAAGGTGTAAAAGGTCAAATGCAGCATGTACACATAACAAACAGCATACATTTTACAGCACTTATGCAAAATAACAGCTATGAAAATGCAAAATCCAGAATTGATTATTTTCATTTTTTAATGCACAAACTCACTTAAAAATGCACTAAACACATCACAAACATGCATTTGAACATGGATCAACATCTACAATGCAAGAACATAAACATTTTGGAATGATTTTACAAGTATGCACCACATGGATTATGCAACAAGTAATGCAAAAATGAATCACCTAAACATGACATTTGAACATGGTGATTATTGATTATGAACATACAATATAATGGTTCAACAAACACACTAAACCTAATGCAAGATTCAGAATTAAATTTATGCAAATGCTAAGATCAAGCATGCAACTAAATGCATCCAAATGCACATACATGTGATTATGCAAAAATGCAACAATACACCAACATAATAAAATGCAAAATGATTTAATGCAATGCATACACATAAAAACAGAATGCAACATGATTATTACATACCTAATGATGCATGAACATAGCAACAAAAATGCAAGAAATCAAAGTATGCACAAAGAACACAAAACATGCCTATTATGCGACATGAACGGAATCGTGTCGAAACGACTCGAAATGGGGGAACTAGCTACTGGAAATGGATTCAAAAATTCCCTAAAATCACTACCTAAACAAGTATGAACACTAGGGGCACTAGGACTTAGGGCTAAGCAATCAACTAAACCAAGAATCCAAAAATTCACAGCGTTAACCGGTTAACCATATAGGTTAACCGGTTAACAGACCCAAAACAGAAGCAATTTGGCCAAAAACGCATGTGTTAACCGGTTAACCATATGCGTTAACCGGTTAACACTGAACAGAGTTGAAAAAAAGCTTTTAAAAAAAGTGCTTTTGGCCACAAACTTGCTTCTAGACAATCCTAACATACCTAGGGACATGCTACCACTAATTTCTACTTATTCGGAGCTTATCTACATATGATAAAACCTATATCTATTAACACTCTAAATACTAATTCAACAAAAATCCCAAAAATGCGAACAACACATAATCGAACGGAATTAATTCAAGCAAAACGAAAAGCACTTAAAGAATGCCGAAACGGCGAGATGAAGAGAATAACTTAAAGAAGAAGTGATTAAGATCACCAACCTACGAAGCGGAGGATTGCTTCGGTAATTGTTGCAAGTATCGAAGCTTGAATCGAAGAGAAAACCGAAAACCGAGAAATCGCAAAATAAATGCGTTCTTGAGATTGAATCTTCGTGCGCTTCCGATAATCCGATAATCCTCACAAAATTCAGTAGCTTCTTCTTCTATAATCCACAATCAATGAAGGTTGGAGGCTTAAGCTTCAAGATCTTCAAGTTTCAATGTGAAACTTGAAGAGCTTATTTGAAAAAGCTTTGGTGAAAGGGAGAGGAAAAGTGAGAGAGAAAAAGTGCTTCTTTTAAAAAAAAAAATGGTGGGAACCCTTTTCAATGAAGTGATTAATGGTTATATAGAGATTAGGCTAGGAGTTAGGTTTGGGTTTGGGGCCCAAAAATTAGGTTTGGGATCCAAAGTTAGGTTTGGAAGTTAGTTAGGGTTAGGGTTGGAAAAGGGAATATTCCTTGGAATATTCCTTGGAATATTCCTTGGAATATTCCTTGGAACACTCTAGAAGATGGTGGAAGGTGGTGGAAGTTTCCAAGGGAAATGGAGTGGAATTGGAGTGGAAAAATGAGATGGAAAGAATGAAAGGAAGTGTGGAAAGAAAGTGGAAGGAAAGGTGGAGGGAAATGCAAAACCAACTAACTTTCAAATGATTTTTCTTTGATTTTTTCATGATTCCTCCATCGTTTCTTGACCAAATATGAACCATAGGATAATTGTAACCCTAATTTCATGATTTCGATCTTAAAAGTCCGGAGTCGACCCTTTTTACCTAGCCCGATTGCCTTTTCTCCAATTCCTCGATTTTCCGTCGTCCGGCCAGTCGAATCCCTTCCAAAATGAATTTGTGGATGAGATTTGAACCCTAGGCACTTGACATCATATATAAGTCCAAGAAATCCACTTCGACTCAAAAATTTATGCGGAAACCCCGTAGAAATGAAACCCTAATTCGGCTCTTTTCTCTCAAGAAGTATTGCACTGCTTGCCTCCTTCAATCAAACCGAAACTTTCCATGACTTGTGGCTTCAAGTGAAGACTTGTGGGATATTGTGAACCCTTTGCACAAGGTTGAGAAGCTTTGTGGCCCTTCGGTAGCCTCTTCATAACTTTCGGTTGCTCCGATCACTGATCACATACCCACGCCTCGGCTATGCTATATATGATGCAATGCTTTTGGTTATTTTATGAATCCATAAATGCAAAAATGCTATGCAAAATGTTGAGGAAATGAGAGGGCAAATTTTGAGGTATTACAATGTGTAAAAATGTTCTTATTTGAATCTAGGCGTTTAAAAGCTTCTTTAGCTTCATGGTGAATAACTTTGAAAGTATTAAGTAAATTCGGGTAAGACAATTTATCAGAATTATCATATTTAGCATGTCTTACTTGCTTTTTCTTCCTTTTATGAGCCATGAGACAAAGGTTGACTTTTTCTTCCCCATCACTTGAGTTACCCTTGTTTGATGATTCACTATCACTTTCCCAAGCAACATAAGTTATCATAGCCTTGTTAGTCTTCTTTTGAAGCTTGTCTTTACCTTTATCATTCTTTAATAAGGGACATTTCGGTTTATAGTGACCAGCCTTTCCGCAATTATAACATGACCTTTTTGACTTGATATTCTTACTTTTATCTTGCTTTGATGGTTTTGATTACCGTCTATAGTTGACGATATGTTTATCCAAATGTTGAATTTCATTATTCCTGAGGTATCTATTGTACCTTCTCACAAACAGACCCATATCTTCATTTGTTTCTTTATCCTTATCACTAGACTCACTCTCACACACATCGTTGGTGGTTTATTTAGAACTAGAAGCATTTAATGCGATAGACTTCTTTTTGGTGTCCTTTGGTTTCTCTTTCTTTTCGTTCTTTTCATGTTTCTCAGGATTTATGAGCTCTTGCTCATGCTCTTGAAGTTCACCAAATAATGTTGTCAAGTTCAATGTTCTTAGATCATTAGCTCCCATGATCGTTGTGACTTTAGGTTGTCATTCCCTAGTAAGACATCTCAAAATTTTTCTAGTAGCAACATCATTGGGAGTAGTTTTATCAAGAGCATTTAAGCATTTGATTAGATGAGAGAATATCTTTCCCCAATCCCTAATGATTTCCCATTGGTTCATGTGAAAGAGATTTAACTCTTGTGTTAAAGTATTTATTCTAGCTAGTTTGACATCACTAGTTCCCTCATGGACAGTTTATAATGAGTCCCACATAGCTTTACCAGTATTACAATGTGAAACTCTATAATATTCATCACTTCCCAAAGAGGCAATGATCATACTTCTAGCTTTCCAATTGTAGCTATACTTTTTCTCATCTTCCTCATTCCATTGTGCTACCGGTTTAGGTACTAGAATGTTATCTGCATTTCTTTAGGTTATTTCCATGACCTTCTTAGATAACTTCCCATACCTTCCTATCAACATAATTGATATGTACGCATACAATCTTTCCAATAAATGTAGTTCTCACTAGTGAAAACATGCGCTCTATTGTACGCCCCTTTTGGATCGTTATCTATTTTCTAAAAAGTTATATGCAAAACACTAGATGAACCAGACTCTGATAACACTTGTTAGACAATGGCGCGAATCTAGAAGGGGGTTGAATAGATCCCTTATTTAAAACTTGGTATATTAAAAAATTATTTGAATAGGTCGCGAAAGCTCCCCGAAAAACAATAGTCTAAAACAATCTGTTATTGGAAGATCCAATATGCGTGAAAACCAAATGGAATGATAAAGGTGACCGAATCAATTTAATCCAATCAATCACTTAGAATACACAAACACTTGATATTACTAGTTCCAATGATGTGAAAAAAAGAATAAAACTAATACAAAACCAATTGAATTATGTGAAGTTAATTTTATCAAACACTTGGTGTGCATGCAACACCAAGTCTTAATTTCACTAGTATTGGTTATGCAAAATTTTCTTTAGAAGCAATTAAAGTAATTACAAAAATTTATCAAACACTTTAATTACACAATAATTTAGTGAAATGAACTTACCAATTAATGTCCCACAATAACAATTAGTGCAGAATTTAAAAGTGATAAGGAAAGAAAGAACACACCAAATTTGACTAGGCAGTTCCCCTTTCGTCCTCGCTTAGGGTATGTTTTCCCCCGATTCTAAAACTAGTATTGAGATATTTCATTGGGTCAGTCCGGAATAGGAATCCCCCAAGTCGTTGCTCCTATGCATAATAGTGATGACTTAAGGGCGACTCGTTATTTCAGGGGGAAACGTGTATGGTCGGTATATCATTTGAGGTGTACCCGGCTGAGGGCATGCCCGAAGCAACCAAAATGTCACTATTTTCCCAGAGTACGGGGGATTCCAATAGTTGATGGTACTTAAAGAGTTAAGCTTCCACACGTGCCTCAAGTTGTATGCAATATTAAATGCGATATGATGGCTAGCCTAGGGTTATGATGATGCCTCTGCATCTTCTCAGGCAGTGCATGCTCGTGCATGTGCCCTTGGACGCTTATAAATTGAGGGAAGTGCAACCGTTTTCCACTTTTCACACTCTCTTTCTCTGCTCGCATCCCTGTTCAGCAAGTAGCATTTTCAACGCTACCGTCTTCCGTTGCACCGTTCGAGCAACATTTCCAAGCATCATTTCAGTTCACCTCAAAATACTTAATTTTTAGCTTTCCTTTGCTTTAGGCTAGGTTTGACCTCTTTTAAGCTTAGAAATGCATGCAGTTAGATGGAATTAGGTAGTTTTTGGGGCGTTTCTGATGATTGCTGGTGTTAGATGGTGGTCAGACCACTTTCTGATGCCGGCACCGCCATGCACGTGTTAGATGACTTAAAATTTTGTAGTTTTCTGATGTCGTTGCAGTGTCGATGAGCCTTTCGTTGGCGGATTTATGAGCCTTATGGCGTTTTTTGGTTGATCTTCAACCGAAATTCGGGATTTAGTGTCGGGGAGAATCTCTTTGGCCAGGGTTTAAGAGTTTTTCACTTGCAAATTTCTCTCCTCATGAGGGTATATAAATGTTTCCTCGGATATGAGTGTCTGCCTTTTTGAATAAGGGCTTTGGTCGAGGACATTGTCTTTGTGCCTCTGCATGCCCTTTCACTTGATTAGTAGTGGAAGGGCGGATTTGATTTTTTCATCGAATTCACTTTTTGTCCTCTACTTTTCAGATACAAGACGACGAATGAAACTGAGGACATAGTTTTTCCCGAGCAAGATCTGTCTGACGAGAGTCTTTTTTATGAGAGTACGTTTGACGAAACAATGCCAGTAAACTCTGGATAAATTGGGTGACCCAAGGAAGGCTCCCTCGACTATCCCCGGGTAGAATAGATAGCTCCAGAGCCCTAGGAGATTCATTTGATCTACGTTTCTTTCCCCCTGGAAGCGTTCACTCAGTCTAGAACGAGGGTGATTGAAAGGTCAATTTTTTCGGGGAGGCGAATTGTATTTGCTCGGACTACGGCTTGTATCATTTTGTCATGTATGAACAAATATTTAAGGAGATGGGGTTAAGGCTGCCCTTCACCGACTTCCAGGTGGAAGTCCTCAACCATTTGGTTATGGCGGCCTCTCAGCTGCACCCAAACTTGTTCGTCTTTATTCAGGCGTACGAGCTGATCTGTGAGTATTTGGGGATTGAGGCCACATTTCACATATTCTTCATTGTCTTCCATATCCAACGTCAGGTCTTGTAGGGGTAATTCGGTTGTGTCTCTGAAACAGTCGAAGAAATTATTCAAAGCATTATCGAAGTCTATCAGAATGTTCAAGGAGAAATATTTTTCGGTGGAGCCGATTTCGGACAGGGCCAAATAGTTCTTCTACAAATATGAGCTCAACACAGATGAATACGGGGAACCCATACTCTCTTAACAGGGTAGGATGAGGAAGCATTTGATGTTAAGGTGGCGCTTCTCCTGCAGCAATAACCACTTCTTTAGGGAGACATACGAGTACCTGACCAACCCGACCCTGTTGAGCATTGACGACTAGGAAAATTATGCTGAATTGGTGAAATTTGTTGATAGTTTCTCTCTTGTCAAATGGGTGACCAAGGAAAGAACATTATTCTTGACAAGGACGAAGGAGTCGTGGTATAGGCCCGATATATTAACATGGCAAAGCTCCTCGCATGTGCTACGAGGGCGGATGCCTTTAAGCTTTTAGTTAAGCTTTATTTCTCCTCGTTATCTTTCTTATTATAAATTTTATTTGCTAACTTGTGTGTTTGACTTTTTATAGGTGAAATGTCAGTGACTTACGAGCGTCTTGTTAAAAATGCGACGAGCAGGAACCCTAAGGGGAATAAGCTCACTCAGAATCTCATGGCTGATCGAATGATTCAACCGCAGTCTAGGTCGGGGACCTCTTATTCCACTTCAAATGCCGACCAAGGCTCCCATATGTCGGTGTCTTTAAGGCAAAAATAAGCGAGGCCGGAAGACATTCTAGACCTGACAAAAGAGCCTCCAAAGAGTAAATACGAGTTGCCTTCCTGTCTCATTCAATAAAACTTCTTCGAGGGTTTTTATCTTCGGGTCCATCGAGTAGAGTCCTTGGCACTCAAAGGGACAAATAAACCATCCAATAGAATGATGTTGACCCAGGATGATGTTGTTATGATGTGGGTTCTAGAGATGAAGGTGGTATACATAAAGGGAAGTTCAACCCAAGAGCTCGAACAGAAGAAAACCCAGACATCTTTGGCCCCTCTCGAGGAGAAACAAAAAAGGCAGTCAGAAGAGAAGAAGTACTAGGGGCTGGTTGAGGCGCATAAAAGCATGAAAGTGGAGAAGAATGCCTTTGAATACATGGTCTTTTTTTTAGGACTGCCTCGACTCCTGCTGATGGGAAGATTGATGAGCGGAAAAATTTGAAGACTAGGGCCGAGTCGGTCGCTCGAATCAACCAGGATGAGGATGACACCTTTGGAGTTATTGAGGAAGCTTTCAACAACGCTATTGTGCATCTGAGGGTTGTGAACCCCGAGGTTGAGTTCTCCATTACTGGAACGGGATTCCTCCACAGTGTGGTGGACGGTTGCATCCTTGTCCCCGACTTCCTTCAAGGGGGAGAGGAAAAAGGAGACTCAGGAACCCGAAAGGCAACAACAACGTGAGGATCTGCAGCATCCCAAGGATCAACCAATCCCTAAAGGTTAGCCATCTATTGAAGAGCCCATCTAGTCAGCCGACCAACCTTAGTTCTTGTTGATTTTCTTTATTCGGCTTGCGTGCCATAATATTATGTAGTGCTTCTCTTTGGGGGCTTTGTACCTTTTATGTAACATCTGAACAAATCGACCTTTGTGGTCGTAATTTTTATTTTACCGCAATGTTGGACTTCGTGGTCAATTTCATTCAATTATGTCTTTTCATGGTTTATTTTTGAATGTATGACCGTATGTTTGTATGCTTGTCCACTGAGGACATATTTACTTGCTTATTATTGCTAAGTATTTTATTGCGACGCCCGTGTTTGTCTCCTTGAAAATTTGATATTTTTGTTTACGAGTTTCGCTAAATGTTACACGATGTTCGTTGCGAGTGCTTGTTTGCATGAGCTGCTCGTGTATGAGTGTTTTGTTATCGGGGTATGCTCGGTAATTATGTTTCTGTTAAAATGTTAGGGGAACTGGTCGAAAGTGCCTGGGTTATCTCCAGGCACGAGAGCGAGACTCAGGTCACGCTTGTGGCATGAGTTTCGCGGCATGAATATCCCATCACGAGTTGGGTGTTCTGCCTTTCGTGGTACGATGATGACGACCGACTCGGTCGAGGATCTATCATGTGACATGGGGTCTTATCGTTCAAAAGTAGAGCTATGCCTTCTTAAACATTTGGTATGTAATGCGCGTACCTAGGCATGCATTTTTGGTCGATACAATATGCTCGTCATTTTGACTGAGCAAGTCTACAGATGCCTTAGTTGTAGTATCTTTTAGCTTCTATGCGTTCCATGGTCGAACAAGTTTTTCCCTATTCAGATTTTCTAAGTATTAGGCCCCATTTTCCATTATTTCCCGGACGCGATAAATGTCTTCCCAGTTTGCGGCGAGCTTTCCTTCGTGAGAATCTTTGTGATTTCTCCTTAGGATGAGTCTTTCGACTTCGAAGTCACGCCGTATAACTTTGGTGTCGTGCCTGATTGCGATTTTTCACTTCAAGAATGATTTGCGGATGGCTGCTTCTGATCTAATTTCCTCGACAAAGTCGAGTTTCTCCCTCAGTGTCTCGTTGTTTTCTTCCTCGTCCAGGGGAGCTTCAATCCGTCTGGAGGGCACGTGTACTTTGATCGGGATGACGCCTCAGTTCCATATGCTATTCGAAAATGGGTTTCCCTGGTCGTAGAGTGGGGTGTAGTTTGGTAGGACCAGAGCATGCTATGTAGCTCCTCGACCCACCTTTTTTTATTTCATTTAATCTTCATTTGAGACCTCGTAGGATTACCCTATTCGTCGCTTCAGCTTGCTCGTTTGTTTGAGGGTGCTCGACAGAAGTGAAATGTTTCTTGGTGCCTAGTTTGGCGATGAACTCCTGGAAAATCTTGTCTGTGAACGGTGTTCCATTGTCGATGACAATTGTTAGGGGAACTCTGAAACAGGCGAGGATATTTTGCATGTAAAAACAAAGTATGTTTTGTGTCATTATTTTGGCTAAAGCTTCTGCTTCTATCCATTTCGTGAAATAATCCACGCCCACGATTAGGTATTTGTTTTGCTTTGATTCGATGACAAATGGTCTTATGATATCCAGGCCTCACCATGTGAATGGCCACGAGGAAGACATCATTTTTAGTTTGTTGGGAAATGCTAGGTGCATATCCCCGTGACATTGGCATTTGTCACATTTCTTTATGTATTCTTTTGCGTCATGTTGCATAGTCGGCCAATAATATCCTACTCGCAGAGCTTTCCTAGCGAGGAATCTTCTGACATGATATCGGGTGTTGATCCCTTCGTGAATTTTTCGTAGGATATGGGCGACTAAATGTTCCTCGACACATTTGGGGAGGGGGAGGAAAATCCTCGTATGTACAACTTATCTTCGACCAAACATAGGAGTTGGCTTTGCGCCTTACTATCCTGACTTCTTTTGGCAAGGTAGTTGTAGACAGAGGTCATACAAGTCTTCGGCCAAACGTAGGCCTGCGAGGAAGGTTTCGTACTCTACTTGATTGTTGGATGTTGGGAAAGACAAGGTGATCGATACTTCAACGAGAATCCATTCCCCGTTCTCCAGAATGACTCCAGCTCCACTCCCTGTCGAGCTAAAGGCTTCGTCCATGAAAATTTTCCATTTTTGAGTTCCACGTGTTGTATAGTCTGGCGTTGTCATCTCTGCTATGAAATCGGCCAACACCCGGGTTTTGAGGGATTTTTTGCTCTCATACCGAATGTCAAATTCAGATAATTCAAGCGACCATTTCAACATCCTACTGGCTATGTCTGGACAACCTAGTAGCTGCCTCACGGGCTGGTATGTGCGTACCACAATAGTATATGTGCTAGAAAATAGTGCCTCAGCCTCCCCTCTGAATTGAGGTGATCCAATTCTACTTTTTTGATTTGTTGGTATCTGAGCTCGAGACCTTGTAAGGCTTTGCTTGTGAAGTAAATGGGCTTCTTCCATTCAGGAGTTTCTCGTATGAAGGTCGCGCTAACAACTTCGTTCGCGATAGTTAGATAGAAGGTCTTCCTGCTATCTGGTCGGGAGAGAACTGAAGGTTCTGATAATGCCTGTTTGAGGTGGAGGAGGGATTTGTCGCACTCATCCTTCAACTCAAAAGTTGTTTCCTTACTGAGGGGTTTGAAAAGGGGAAGAGCATATGGGATAGATTTTAATATGAAATGGGACAATGAGGTGAGCATCTCGTTCAGGGATTGGATTGACTTCTTTGAGTTCAACATTGGAGTTTTAGAGAATGTGTGACATTTGTCGGGGTTGGCTTCAATTCCTCGTTCTGTTAGATAGAGACCGAGGAACTTGTATGTTTGCACCCCGAACATGCACTTATTCGAATTGAAGCGCGTCTTGCATTTCCTGGCTTGGTCGAATACTCTTTTCAAATGGAGAACATGATCGGTTTCCTCTTCGGATTTCACGACCATGTCGTCCATATAAAGCTCGATCATGTCCTCGATTTCTCCTCAGAAAACTTTATTCATCATCCTCTAGTAAGTAGCGCCAACGTTTTTCAGGCCGAAGGACATTACGTTCTAGTAATAGTTGTCTGACTCAATCATAAATGTAGTGTACCTTTTGTCACCTTTAGCCATGGGCATCTGATTGTACCCGGAATAGACGTCCATGAATGACAGAAGTTTAAAACCAACAAAATTATTGACTAATTTATCTATGTTCAGAATAGGTTAAGCTACTTTCGGGCAAACCCAATTAAGATCGGTATAATCAATGCACATTTTTCATTTTCTATTATGTTTTTTAACTAATACAACGTTGGACAACCAAGTTGTGTACCTAGCCTCTGAAATAAATTTTGCCTCTAAGAGGTCATTTACATCTTGTTCGACGGCCTCCACTTTTTCAGGAGACTGCTTCCTCATACGTTGAGCTACTGCCAAGTAAGCAGGGTCGATGGTCTGCTGGTGCCAAGCTACTTCTGGATCCAATCTGAACACCTCTGATGCACTCCATGCAAAGATATTTTCATTCTCCCATAGACAGGCCTTCATTTGATTCCTCGCAAGGTCGGGGAGGCTGGTCCCGATCTTCACCCCTCTGTGGGGGTCGTCCCCGAGGAGGACCAACTTAAAGTTTCCATCCAAAATTAGTTGTAATGAGGAAGAGTTGCTCGAAGATGTCTTGGATTCTTTCCCCCTCCTTCTTTTGATCTTTAAAGTTGTATTTGATGAAATGATTGTCGAGATCAATAGAGTCGACACGAGGCAATGTCTTTGGGTCTTCTGAACTGCTGGGCAAGGCTGGCTTGACAGTAGTCTTTGGTCAGGTAATGATGATGTTGAGTCTCTTCAAAGCTGCTCCAAAACATCTCCTCCCAAATTTTATATCTTCGTGCAAGGTGGCTACAAGTCCTTTAGAGGTATAATATTTCATCTTTAGATGCATAGTGGAAGACACTGATATTAGTTCGGCCAGGGTTGGCTATCCGATAATACACCTATATAATGACGGGCAGTCCACCATAAGAAACTGGAATTTAATGGACTTGGTCGTCTCAGTTGCTCCAAACGTGACGATCATATCTACATACCCCACGGTTTCGTAATTGAACCTTTGAAGCCTTGTAGGTTCGAGCCTACGTAAGGAGTCAAATGTGTCTCGTCCAACTGCAGCGTCGAGAATAGATAGGCATACATTATGTCAACTGAATTCCCTTAGTCGACCAATATTTGTTGCACGTCGAAGTTGATCATCTATGCTCTTACGAGCAGAGGGATACTGAAGTTTGGGGCCCCACCGAGGAGCTCCTCGCGGTAGAAGGCGATGAGATTAAGTTTCCTCGAGGCATGTCGATGGTGGAGTTTTAATTTGAGCCCTTGCTAATGAGATGCTCGGATTTTCTCCTCACCGAGCCCATGATGATTTTGTTGAACCTCCTCCAGATATGACCATGGCTGAGGGGAAAGACTCCCAAGGACTGTGGGTCGCAAAGTACATGGGAATGTTCAACTCCTTGGGCACGTAGAAGTCTTCATTCCTTGAGATGCTCATGGCGACCTGTAGACTGACGTCCTTAGAAGAAAGTGTTGCTTCCTCGGCCTTTTTGGATTCCTGAACTTCTTGCCGGGGAGCATCCTTACATCTTCGTGAATTGTTTCAGGTGCCCGTCCCTGATGAGTATTTCAATCGCATCATTCAGATGGATGCAATCTTCAGTATTGTGACAGTGGCTTTTATAGAACCGACAATACTTAGTTTTGTCCATGTTCACATTGACATGTATCTTCTTTGGGAAACAAATTTTGGCTTGATGGAACTCTGAGTTCATGCATTCAGATAAGATCTTCTCGCGTAACACAAAGAGTGATGTATATTCATGGAACCTATCAGATAGTCCCATGTGATCCCAATATTCTGGGGGATGATCTTCTTTTCTTTTATTAGTTCCCCAACGAGATGTCGAGGAGTCATTATGTTGTGAAGACTTGGCATTCTCCTGATGCATAGAGTCACGATCGATATTTGTGGCTTCATTCTTTTTGTATTGAATGTATGATTGAGCCTTGAGGAGGTATGTGTCTAGTGTTGTCGGGGTCTCAATGCTGATAACCTTTACAAAATCACTACAGGGACAAAGCCCGCACTTGAGCAAATATTTCTTCATGTCGTCGGTCGTGGAGACCTAGACGACTTCTTTGTTTAATCTCTCTATGTATGCCCGAATAGATTCCTCCTTCTGTTGGATGATGGCCTCGAGGGAGGCTTTTGTCTTCGGGTGCCGGCGAGAGGCAATGAAGTGCTCTAAAAACATCCCTCTAATTCCGTCCACGGGGTGATAAAACTAGGACATTGCCCCCTTCCTGGGAGTGGTTGAGAATAATTTGCATTTTATGGCACCTCGAATGCTGCGATAATCGAGCAAGGCATCAATATTTTTGATGTGTTCGTCATGATCTGTTGTTCCCTCGTATGTGCTCAAAGGTGGAGGCTTTTCCAGCCCTTCGGGTAGCATGGTAGCCATAATTTCCTGGAAAGTGGTCCCCGAGGCTCGTCATCGTCGTTGGAGCTGATCGAGCAAGAACAAGAGTGCATATTTCTTTGACGTCAGGAACTGTGATCGCGACGAGGTGAATGAGTTCTTGATCGAACTTTGTGCTTGGGTGGAGGAGAGCATTGGATCTTAGCCTGTGGATCCCTCCGTGTCTTTTTGGCTCCCGAAGAGCGTTGTCTTTGAGGAGGTGTGTAATAACGTTTCTTGATTGCCTGGGTTTCTGATTCTTTCGGTCTCTAACGATTATGTCTTCGTCTGAGAGAAAGGCTGCGAGACCTCCTATGCTCGCGTCTTGGTGGGGGAGATCTTGGATGTCGGGCATGCTTTAAGGCCCAATCATTTCCTTCTGTTGATGGATCAAGATGTTTGTCTGGTTGAGAGCTTAGACTAGGGTTTTCATGGTTGGGTCGGTGTTGGGTGACACTGGGTTAAGATGGTGGTCCTCTGGTGTAGTTTCTACACTGACGGTAGGATCAGGTGAGAGGGAGGCGGTAACTCTGTCTCTTTGTCGATGGTTGTTGTCCCCAATAAATGGATTTGCTCTGTCACTGTGAATCTTGTTGATGGGGAGAACGATAATGTCACGAGCATCATTAACATCGTCATGGTTGGCCATGATAGAAATTTTGGAACGCTGCTTTAATCTTTAGTTTCTGGGGAAAGAAAGACGAGGAAGACAGTTTCCCACAAACAACGCCATTGATCTTTCCGGCTGATCAAAACCTGGAGTGGGCCAAAGACTTCGTCTATGATGCTGGATGATGAGGAGAGGATGGGGGTGTACATGCAAGGCACTCCGATTTTAAAGTAAGTATCAGGGAGAGAAAATGCTAAGTACAAAATATGTGTTTCTTATGATGACTATTTGATACATATCCCTCTCAAATTATAGGGTTTTTATAGTTTCCTCAGTGCTTGGCCGTTGGTCCCTATTCTTAGGCGCAAATCCCCCAAAATTATGTAACTACAAAAAACTAGTCGTTGGAATGGGCAGACCTGCTCGGAACTAACCATTGCATTGAATAGTTCAAAGTAGGTGCATTTTGGTCGTTCTTGGAGGACTGCCCCGTGAGTGTTGGGCCAAGAATTAATGAAAGGTAGGGATGTGCAGCTTCTCCTGGGGGTCAACTGGCCATCTCTCCTCGGTTGAGGGGCATATGAAAAATTGGTTTCCTTTGACCTTAATTTACTAGATTTAGGCCATTGGACCGTCTTGGATGAAAGAGTGGATTGGGCCATACCTAGTCATTAGGTTAGTCTGGAACAGAAGCCCCCAAGGTTGTTGCTCTAGGGAATATGAGTGATGACTTAAGGGCAACTTTTTATTCCGAGGAGAAATGTGTATGGTCGGTATATCATTTGAAGTGTGCCCAACTAGGGGCATGCCCAAAGCAACCAAAATGTCACCGTTTTTCGGTGTACGGGGAGTCAAACAGATGATGGAACTTAAAGAGTTGAGCTATTACATGTGCCTCTAGTCCCGTGGAGCATCAAATGAGCAATGATGGCTAGTCTGAGATTATGATGACACCTCTACATCTTCTTAGGAAGCACGTCCTCGTGCACATGCCCCTTGGACGCCTATAAATAGAGGGATGTGCAATTGTTTTCCAATTTTCACACTGTCTTTCTCTGCTCGCATCCCTGTTCAACAAGTAGCATTTTCAGTGCCACTGTCTTCCGCCGCACCGTCCAAGCAGCATTTTCGAGCACCACTTCAGTTCACATCAAAATATGTAAGTTTCAGCTTTCCTCTTCTTCAGGCTAGGTTTTATCTCTTTTATCTTAGAAATGCATGCAATTAGGGTGGAATTAGGTAGTTTTTAGGGCATTTTCAGAGATTGTTGGTGTTAGATGGTGGCCATATCACTTTCTAATGTCGGTGCCGTTGTGGACGCGTTAGATGACTTAAAATCTTGTAGTTTTATGATGTCGTTGCAGCATTGACGAGTCTGCCGTTGGCAGATTTCTGAGCCTTGCGGAGTTTTCGGTTGATCTTCAACCGAAATTATGGATTTTGTGTCGGGGATAGTTTCCTCGGCCAGGGTTTAAGAGTTTTTCGCTTGCAAATTTCTCTCTCCGCGAGGGTTTATAAATGTCTCCTCAGATATGAGTGTTTGCCATTTTGAAATGGCTTTGGTCTAGGACGTTGTCCTCGTGCCTCTACACGCCCTTTCACTTGATTAGTAGTAGAAGTGTGGATTTGATTTTGTCATAAAATTCATTTTTTGTCCTCTACTTTTCAGGTACAAGATGGCGAACAAAACCGAAGACGTAGTTATGTCTGAGCAAGATCTGTCGGACGAGAGTTTTTCCGATGGGAGTATGTCTGACAAAGCGGTGTCAGTAAACTTTGGAGAAATTGGGTCACCCGAGGAAGGCGCCCCTGACGAACCCCAGGAAGAATGGATAACGCCAAATACCCTAGAGTTTCGTTTGGTCTATGCTTCTTCCCCCTGAGAGCATTCACCGCGGTCGAGAAAAAAGGTGTTTGGAAGGTTGATTTTCCGGGGGAGTGCGATCGTATATGCTCAGACTATGGGTCAAATCTTTTTGCCATGTATGAGTACATATTCAAGGAGATGGGGGTTAAGGCTTCCCTTCACCAAATTCCTAGTGGCGGTCCTCATCCATTTGGATCTGACGCCCTCTCAACTACATCAAAACTCGTTTTCCTTTATTCAGGCTTTCGAGATGACCTGTGAGTATTTGGGGATTCACGCATTTGAAACTGATGACATAGTTATATCATAATCCAATTATTAAAAAATTGCCCAAAGGACACAATCGTATATTATTTTATAACCACAAGACATTCATTAAGGATTCAAATAATAATAGAATAAGAGAAAAAACATCAATTCAAAAGGATTAAGGACATTCCTTAGGTCACAAATATACAACCACAATCATAAAAAGGAAAAGAAGAAAATAACAGGGTAATGACCCCTTATTATCTAGCTGCCTAACCACCCATTCGTAAAGAGTTTCCCCCCACTTAGAAATGCAGATCAATGGAGTTTTTGCCATTTGAAATCTTTCTCCTTTCTCCTTCCTAAGCTCTATCTAAGTTTTGCATATTCACCTTTCTCCCAAGAATTTAACATAATGTGAGAACTTTCCCACCACAACTTATTTATTTATTCACCCTAATTTAACTCATTATCCTCTCACCCCCTGATTTCTACTCACACCCTTAATCTTACTATTTTCAATTTTATTTTAATTCTATATGCTCTATCATTATATTAATTAAATTAAATTATTATCCCATCTCTCTCCCTATATATACATTGTTGTGTACAAGTATGAGTTATTAGTCTCATATTTCTTTGAAAAGTGAAGGTTGAACACTTTATAAGTGGGAGGACCCATATATCTATCATCTTAAGGTATTAGGTCAATATGTGGTGTCTCTTTCACTTGTGTGTTGCTCTTGATCCAATGTGGATGCTCATATGATGATCTAACAGTGGTATCAGAGCCGATGGTTCAACTAAGGGATCGACTCCTTGTATCGAAAGTCTTTCTGGCATGATTGTGGTCAGACGGCGTGTCCCATTGTAGTGCAAGGAAAAACGGTACAAATGTATGTGGATGAAAGAGTTTCTGCTTTAGGGGAAAGCATATTTGATGGACTCACACTTGAGAAGAAGATTGTTGTGTACAAGTGTGAGTTGCTAGTCCCACATTGCTTGGAAAAGTGGAGGTTGAGCACTTTATAAGTGAAAGAACCCATACACCTATCACCTTAAGGTTTTGAGTGAATATGTGGTGTCTATTTCACTTATGTGTTGCTTTTGACCCAATGTGGATGCTCCCCATGAGAGAGAGAGAGATAGATAGATATAGAGAGAGGGAGAGAAAGACAAAGCCACACACCAATAATGTACTATGTCAAGCAAAACACTCATTTAAGTGATTCTCTATCCATCCTCCTATTTTTCCTCATAAATCATAATAGGTTTCATATATATATATATATATATATATATATATATATATATATATATATATATATATATATATATATATATATATATATATTTGTTTTGATGTGTGTTTGATTCAATAATGAAAAATGATTTTGAGTATGTTTGTTTCAGCTTTAAAAAAATGATTTTTTTTTTGTATTTTCAAAAATAAATTTTACATAATCGTTTTTAAAAATATTACAAGTTTTTTTATATTCATATTTTTTTTTTGTTTAAATTGAAAAACTAATTTTGACATCCTATAACATTAACATACATTATTGAAGATCAAAAGATAGTCAAAATTTCAATTATTTTTTAAAAGTTGTATTTCAAAAATGATTTTTATGTACATCTATTTACAATAGCTTCGAAATTAAGTGATTTTTTTTGAAATTTTGATATCCAAAAAATGTTTCAACACGTTGATGAAATATCTAAAATAACATTCTAAGAGTAATTATTCAAACCAAATTTTCATTTGAAACTTTTATGGAAGGTTTTTTTGTAATTTTTTTATACTAAATTATGTTATACTATAAAAATCATATTTAAAAAAGGACAAAACAAACTGGCCATTTGTAAAACCGGTTCTAGTTAAAAGTTAGTTGCAGGTAAAGTGATTTTGTTTGGAAGAATTTTTGTAAAAGTGAGTTGAACGATAAATTTTAGTATAAAAATGTCGTTTTGACTCAAAAATTATAAATTGTAACTTTAATCGGAATAAATTCTAGAAAGCATAACCAATTCTACTTGAGACTAACAATTTAACAAAGCATATCATAATTAATTCTACACATCTAAGAATTATATGCCATCATACAATCACTACTAGCACATGTTCACTCTATTCTGTCATTAACTTAACGCTCGAGTTACAATGTTCTCTCACCCATATCCTATCATTTTCAGCCAACATTGTTATCTCATTATTTATACCAACCAATCTCTTTAATTTGAAGGGCAAAACAACTCTTATTTATTTTCACGATTCTCCTCAATTCTCAATGTATAAATCACTTATAAAGATATAAATCATGCACAAAAAGCGAAGCAATTCTGACACCGTTGACACTATTGTGTTACTTTCTATATAAGAAAAACTGGTATTATAAAGTGCATTATAATAGAATAAATAAGAAAGTACAAATGTATATAACATACAGATAGATACCATCAAGTTGAAGGTCAAAGGGAAGATTAAGGGGACATTGACTCATGCTTTGAACAATACTTATTAGATAAAAATCATATACCATAAATCCTCTTGATCAAATTTAAACCTCGACACAATTTCATTGAAAGAGAAAAATAACTTTTTTCAACTCTATGAACTTCAAATTCTCCTTTACTCATATATAAACATACATCGTTTTAATATACTCAATGAATCTTACGAACTTTCTCACCACCTTTAATAAAAATACGATTATAATTTTTTTTTATATAATTGAAACATATGTGTTATGTTTACTAATAGCAGTTGTAAAAACTTAATAGGGCATAATAAATTCGGCCAATAAAATAAGAATTTAACTAGAATACACGGTGTAAAATAATTTTACACAATCAATTGATGATAACGTTAGATTTTAAATTATATTTAATTTTTATTTAAATATATTTAAAATAATAGTTATGAGTAATTTTGATTGATTGTGTAAATTTCTTTTATAATAATTAGGGTCAGTTTGTTTTATCTTTAAAAAAATGGATTTTTTCTTTATTTTTGAAAATAAATTTTGTAAAATTGTTTTTTAAAATATTACAAGTTTTTCTACCTTCATTTTTTTTATAAATTAAAAGACTAATTTTGACATCGTACAACATAAATACACATTATTGAAGATCGAAATCACAATTTTTGAAAAAAATTATATCTCGAAAATGATTTTTATGAAAATCTATTTGAAATAGCTTCAAAATTAAGTTATTTTTTAAAATTTTGATATTCAACTTTTTTTTCCAATAAAATAATAAAATATTTTAAAAATAATAATTCAAACAAAATTTTTATTTATTATATTAAAAAATTATTTAAAAAAAAAGACAAAACAAACTGATCCTTAATTTCATAAAATAATCATAATAAAAAAATTAATAAATTAAATATTTATATTTCGTCAAACTGGTCCTTAGTTTCATAAAATAATCATGATAAAAAAATTAATAAATTAAATATTTATATTTCGTTTGACAAAAATTAAATACTACCTATTTTGCCTCAAAGAAAAATAGAATTCAAATTAAAAGCATAATAAAATAATATATTTTATATTTAACTTTATATTTTAAAAGATATTATATTTAAGTTAAATTATAGAAAATAGTATATGATATTTATTTATTATACTGGTTGTGATGCTCTTGTAAACGATCTTTCTCCCGCGATTGAAGGTTGTGTTCTTCTCTCTCTTGATTGGATCTCCCTGAGTATCATCGTTCCCGATTCTAGGGTTTCTCAACCAATTACAACATTTCCTTCAATTCGCGTCGTTTTTAGGGTTTCTCCATAACCAGATCCATTTCTTTTTCTTCTATTCGAACCCTTCCTTCAGATAATTCAACATGTTTTGGCGAATGGCTGGTTTGTCCACTGCGTCTCCGGTGAGTTCCAAAATCTCAATATTCTATCCATTTTGTTACGTCTAAGCTGCAACGACGCTGAATTGTGTCTTTTCTGGTGCAGTCTTTACTAGGATTTGATTTTCCATTTGGTTCTCGGGAAAATAATGAATATGAAGTGTTATTGTATTTGATTTGCTCTGAAGTTACCACAGTGTCCTTTTCCCCTTAATTTCTAGATTAGGATTTTGTTAATTGGTGCTTGTGTACCTACTTGTTTGTTTATACAATGATTTGAAGAGTTGTAGTTGAGATAAATAACGGTATTGGTGGATAAGTGTAGATAGATGATGAATGGAGTAGTGTGTAGGGTTTAAGATGCGTTTTATTTTTGGGTAGATGAATTGCACTGATGAGTGTGGAAGGCTTAGGGTAGATGAATTGTAGTAGTACTAGTTTCATCCACGTTGTTCACAGTTTTCTCTGGTGTAAAGTTTGGATATAAATGAGAAGATTTGCTTTGTTAACTTTGATTTTAGCAATAATCTGTATGTTTATTCCAGTATTAAAATTTAGTAATGATATTTACTTTTCCGTTTCTTGTTTCAAATTTTGGGAAAATATTTGGGCGGTGGATTTTTTTTTCTCTTGAAGCTTTTTCCAGCATAAGTATGACTGAGGTTTTAAGAAATTGTTTGCATTTTTATAGACTCATTTCTCCAAATTTTTTGGAAAATAGGATTGTTTTTTGCCTCAGTTTGATGTTATGCTTTTTGTTACTTTAGATGCTTTTTTTCCTTCATTGATATGCAAAAGAGATTTGGAGGGTTTTCTTTTAAGTTATATTGGCTCCATCATCTTTGATTTCTATTTGGGAGGATTGTCATCCTCTGCAAGATGTACCGTAGTAGTTCCTAACCTCAAAGTTTCCTACACTCGAATTATCATGCCCCACTACCACATGCATTTCTATTATTTTATCTGATACTCCAAATGTCATCTATCTTGCTTTATTTGTAATAGATGTGTTTGTTTTAACTCCTTTGTACTATATCTTTATTTCCCCCTCCCCAAAGATTAGTAAATTACATGCAAGCAAAATGTTCTATTGTGAAAATGAATTTATTAGAAAAAATCGGGAAAATACTCTATTATGAGGATATGAAGTCCTCTGAAATAGATAAGAAGAAGCATATTTGAGAACCATAAAATTGTAAAATGAATTCCCCTATCTGTCACTTGGGTGGTTAAGTAGTGCTTGAAAATTACCTTTCCTTCTCCTCGAATGAAGTTTGGATGTTATTAGAGCAGGCTGACTTCTATGTCAGTGTTGTCAAATGGCGAGGCTATTGCATAGCGGATTTTGGTGGATGCGATATGAAAACCGCGACGCTATCCTCATTTCAGTATAGGGCAGTAGTGGCTGCAATGCTAGTTTTGGCTAGCTAATATAGCAGCAATAACGGAAAAGAAGAACTTTAGAATTTTTAAAATAATAAAACTTTAGAGTCGCATGTACACATGACCTATTTTTAAAATAGGAAAAGTGAAGGGTCAGTAAGTATTACTCATTTACTACCCGAAGTAAGAAACATTTCAATATGCATGGTCTTCTTTGCCTCCATTCCCTTTTTTATTTATACGCAGCATGTCTTTTCTGTAATTGACTTATTTCTACTGCTATGACTATGAGATTTCCACTATTATCTCGGAACACCCTGCTGTTTTCACATAGGGAGTTTTGGCATTTTGCTATTTTCTGCAACTCAGGATTATATTTATTGATTGATGTTTCTTTGGGGGCTGGAATACCATTATGTTGATTTGATTTAATTTTTAATATGGAATTTATATACCTCTTGTTGGATTGATTTGACTGTTATTTGGTGTATTATTGTCCTGCAGGTGGAGACCATTTTGGATAGGGAGAATTTCACTTTGGAGGAACTACTTGATGAGGATGAAATTATTCAAGAATGCAAGGCTCTTAATAGTCGCCTTATAAATTTGTAATGGTCTTCTTTTCCACCATCGGATTTATTTCTTATTAGATATTATATTATTAGAGATTACTGGTTTGTTCTGGCGTTGAAGAAATTATCCCTATGAAGGGAATTATAATATTATTCATCAGACCTGTTTATTATTAACTGACTTGAGAATAAATACTTTTGACTTCATATTATTGTTCTGGAATCAGGGGTGAGACCTAAGAATGTTATAATCAAGATCAAGATACTTGCTTAAATCAATAAATGATCCCTTATATTCTAACAAATCAGAATTTTGCATCTATATCCTAATAGATTAGATTTGGGAACAAAGTGTTGATTTGAGTTTCCATTTTTTTGACTTGTGAGTCTCTCATAACCTGGAATGTTAGCAATTATATAAGTTTTGCTTGTGTGATTTAAGGACTTGGAAAACTGTCATCTGGTATAAAGAAATTATCGTATTGTCTAAACAGTGTGAAAACATGTATAGAAAATCTGAAGCCCATGTATTACAGTTTTTTAAACAAAATAATCACTTTTACAAGTTTTCATCTGTTTGTTACAATTTTTGAATATATGAAAGAAATCTAGAAAGTGCTTTAAATGAGAAGCTGTTTCGAGTAAGAATGTATTTCATAAAGATGTAAATAAAATTCCTTATTTTCCTTACTGAATAATCTATGGATGCTTAGATGGACAGTTCATTCCGTCCTGTAGGAGATTGTTGTTGGAAAAATGTAGTTTTTCATGCAATAAACTCTGGAATATTATTTTTCTTCTGCACGCCTTTTTGTTAGTAGCTCTTTGGCTTGGATACTGACAGCATATTTTGTGTTTGGATGACATTATTTCATGATTTTCTTATTGACCGACTACACTATTATTGTTTTTTGGGTTAAATATGTTTTTGGTCCCTCTAAATATCTCAAACTTCATTTTTAGTTCCTATAAAGAGAAAGTCAAGTTTTAATCCCTATAAAATTATTTTTGCATGCAGTTTTAGTCCCTGTAGAGGGACTAAAACTACATGCAAAAATAATTTTATAGGGACTAAAACTCGACTTTTTATTTATAGGGACTAAAAAAGTCAAAATTTGAGATATTTACAGGGACCAAAAACTATATTAACCCTTGTTTTTTATATCACACTTATTGCTATTTTATGTTATCTATTGTAGTTTGTCCGGCAAATCGCGAATTGAACAATTGGTTCGATACATTGTTGAAGAGGCTTCTGAGGATGCTGAAAAGAAGCGGACTTTTAAGTAGGTTGCACAAATTGGTGGTTGATTTAAATTCCTGTTTTGCTGTATTTTTATCGTGATACATCTTAATTGTGTTATTGTTTTGTAACAGGTTTCCGTTTATTGCTTGCGAGATATTTACCTGTGAAGTTGATAGCATACTCAAAACTCTTGTAGAAGATGAGGAAGTAAGATACAAGAGTTTATTTTGTCAACCCTTTTTACTGATCTTAATGTTTGATGGAACTAACTGCATTACTTCTTGGCAGTCGATGAATTTGTTATTCTCCTTTTTGGAGCCAAATCACTCCCATTGTAACCTACTAGCTGGATATTTTAGCAAGGTACTGTTTTGTAAAAATCGTAATTTCACTGCATATTTGGTTATGGCTTAGAATAAATTTTGGCGAGGACAGTTGATATTGCCCATAAAAAACCCATCAACTCGAGACTTACTCATGCTTTCTGACAAGATTATTTGAAATGGAAACTTATCCTGCTTGAGTTGGCCAATACTTTGAAATCAGAACTCAAGTTCTTTTCAATTTTCTACCTTTTTCTCTAATAACCACCAAACTGAAACTGGTACAAACAATATTCAAATGAAGAACAAATGAATTTTTATTGAATTGAAATGAAAACTTAAATGTTACAAAAGAACATAGGCTGTCTGATAGCTCGCACTCTCCCTAATAAGTACCAAACTGAAATAATTAACTCCCTAAACTTATATTTCCTTACTTTATTTAAATAGGCACACCATGGGCAGTTACAAAAAAGTCAAACTGACAAAAACAGTTACAGACAAAAAACCAGCATAAATATAGGCAGTTACAATCAATCAGATTGGTTAAAAATAGTCCCCACTTTTACCTTTATTTAACTCTATTATAAATGATCCCCGCCCTTGTTTTTATTAAGTTTTTATGCTGCTAGGTAGTTGTATGCCTGTTGTTACGCAAGACAGTTCCATTCATGCAATATGTTCAAGTAAGTTCAGAACATCTTAACCTTTTTTTTTCCCTTCATTCTGAAGCACCTTTATTTGCGATGGCATGCTGTTATCACATTGAAATAGAGTGTGTGAATTATCACTGCAGATTGAAATGCATATTCTTTTGCATAATGTAACTAGATGGCTCAGTTTTTGTCATTTTCATGGGTTCTGCTATTCATAGAATATTATTTCCATTTTCTCAGTTGATTTACATGTGCCTTGAATCTCTGTAGTCCTTTTTTTCTCTTCATAGTGTAGACTCAGATGATGGGATTGGGAGGTCCTTGAGTCTCAGTAGTCCTTTTTTTTCATAGTGTGGACTCGGATAATGGGAGGTGTAACTTATGAGGGTCTGTACTTTTGCATTTCATAATAACTTTATTTTAATAAGGTTTTTTTGGCCTAGTTTCATCATTTAAGGGGAAGAGATGACAAAAAATAAGCTGGCCCAAACATAATGTGGAATCCAGTCTCTTTATTATCGGTCAATTTGTATGGAAACTTGTATCTACAATGCAACTAGGTAGTAAAAATTGTAAGATTGAAATTCCATCCACTGTTTTGGCAAGGATTTTGCAGTTTATAACTTTAAGTTTTAGTTGTTTGAATATGCTGTGAATTTGAAAAATACCCTACAGATTCGCCCACTTCTGTGGCATTTACAATAACACGTCTGAAGAAAAGGTGTGAAAAGTGTGTATATTGAAAGAAGTTGCTAGATGGAAACAACTTCATTTCTATTTCATTGTAAACTATTTTATGATAGTAGACTGATTGTTTTTTCTTGTTTATTTTGTATTATGCTTTCATTGAGTTGCAATTATCAATTTAAATGTTTATCCAGGCTCACCAGGAAATTGTGAAGAAACTAGTTGAGTTGATTGGGATTACATCTATCATGGAGGTTGGTTTTGGCAAAATTTATTCTTTGCCTTACTGTATATTATCATTTACCTATATTCATTGTCAATAGAAATAAAATCAATTATTCAATAGAATTGATTTATTAGAATTGATTCATTCTTTGCCTTACTGTATATTATCAATTATTCAATAGAATTGATTTATTATTAAATATTCACTTAAATAATAAAAATAATAATAAGATTTATTAGAAAATTAAGTCTTTAATCTATTTTTATTTTATTAATTTGATTTTTATAAAAAAAAGTTACTTGTATTATTAGTATAATTATTCATATATTTAGTCTAAAAAAATAGTCAATTCTAAAAAGTCAACAAAAAATATCCCGCTTTCCGCTATCCTGCCATCCCATTTTCGAGGTCGACCGCTCCATTCCGCTATCCGAGATTAATAACTCTGGTCAATAATGTGTATTGGAATTATTGTTTTAAAATATTAAATAATTGTTTACTTCCATTGGTGACTGAATTTTTGCTCCTCTTTGTTTTCTCTTTTCATGTGAGTGTATTTGTGAGTGTGGTGCAACACAATCCAATATTACTCCTTCACAGCGTCCCACCTCAGATACTATTTGAGGGAAGATAACTCAAAAGCACAATCAGATAAAAAATGTCGAAATGTTTACACTAAGAACTATTTATAGATCAACAAGCCAATGCTATTAATAAGCTAAGCCTATTCTAATCTGGAAGAAGATATTTCGAAATAGAATAAAAATCCTAAATATCAAACATCAATAAACAATCTTAAATCAAACATGTAGTGTAACATAGTCACCCACATATAAAGATTGAGCAGCACAATGCACATTTCACTAGCTTGTAGTCAGAGAGGTTTCATTTGAAGTCCGTAGGTAAATAATTCGGGAGCAAAAGACTTTAGAGTCTAAGGTTATAAAAACAGGGGTTAAGGCACGGGAGTGATTGGCTGGTGAGGAGAAATAACCTTGTTTCTTTTATCTTCATAATATCACTTTCTTTTCTGGTAGGAGTAAGTTCGACCCTCCCCTTGAATTTGAAGTTTATTAGAACTCAAAGATTACTATTTCCTTTATTAAAGAATTTATGACAAAAGCTCTTTCTTTGTCACCCTGAACGCATCTATTGGTTCAAGTGTCTAGTTTCCCATTCCCAACTTTTGGCAACTCTATAACTACCTAATTCAGGGCTTAAGGATTGATATGAACACAAGAAATTTAGGATAATATTCACTTTCTGAAATTTTGACTTGACTGGTGCTTATAGGATTCCTACTATTATATAATTAATTCTAATATTAATGTTAATGTTATGATTCCTTGATATGTGGAATTTACACTAATTACAACATAAATTAAGCATAGTTACAGCTCTAATATATTAATTTCTGAAATAGACAGACTTTTCCATACCCCCTATCTCGTGCTGTTAAATAGATGCTTTCCATTTCATACAATTCGCTCAGAAATCAGGCTGCTCAACCTTTGGTGAGAATGTCTGCAAATTGTCCTTACCGGGACATATATTATGGTGTACAAATCAGGCCATCGAAAATGATTTATCCCAAATCCAAACCATAAATATTAGGAAATTAAAAACCCTTATTAAATAAAAAACTAGATATCCTCATTTACATCTATGTGTGTGCATGTGTGCTGATTCTAATGGTGAATATTCTCTCCCACAAACCAGGTTTTGATTCGCTTGATTGGCGCAGATGAGCATATGTATGTAAATCACGTGGATGCAATGAAGTGGATTGAAGATACTGATGTACTTGAGATGATTGTGGACAAGTTCAGTTCTTCAGTGAGTATTCTTACTTTTTAAAAATGTCTACATGATTTTGGCATGTTAATATTTGTATATTAAGTTCACATGTAATGCAAATAAATTGAGTAAGTATGTGAATATGCATTGATGCTATATAATTTTTATCTGTAGCTGCCTTTTTTCAATACATACATTATAATAATATTAATAAATAATAATTGTTCGAGTACTTAATGATTCAGTTATACTCTTGTCTGTTTTTGATTTCATTGATATATACGTTCTATTCATGTGGTTAGATTTTTTATTTATAAAAATTGTGCGCGAGCAGTAACAAGTTGAACCAAGTCTGAATTAAGTATTAGAGATCAAGCAATAAAAACTTGAAATAATGGAAGTGTTAAACAGGATTATGAAAGCTTGTAGAAAATCCTTATTTGAGAGCAAACAGTCGTGGAGATCAAATTTAAAATCATATTTGTGATACACATCTCATAATCCGAGAACTGAGGATTTTTTCATGAATGTTAGTCATTTGAGTTTGGAAAATTCATGGCATTGTATTTGGTTGGATTGGAAATTGGAATGCTCGTGTACCTAGTACATTTTGTTTTCCTGACTGCTGTAATAAGGTTGTTAGGAATATATATATATATATATATATATATATATATATATATATATATATATTTGTGTGTGGTGTGTGTGTGTGTGGTGGCTTTTGTTCTTGGCATTCATTGGTTATAGGATTTAATAACTGTATTTCACTGTTGAGCATATTCACTCATGCTGAAGTTTTGTTTTTTCTACTGATGGATATCTCATCATTGTGTTACTTACACTACCACTTTCCTATGATAAAACCCTCTCCAATCTATAAAGGCCAGAACATACCTTGTGCATAACCATATCCTTTTTATTGAGAAGGCCAGAACATACATTCTTATTGACCATACATTCCTTTGGCGTGTCTTGAATAGGATTCTCCAGAAGTGCATACCAATACAGCAGAAACACTCTGTGCCATTACACGGTTTGCTCCAGCGGGGCTCTCTGCCAAAATTTCCAGCCCAAGGTAAAAAACATTTATAGTTTTACTTGTTACCCTTACAATCCTACATCAGTTTCTTGTAACTTGAAGTTGATACATTTATTTCTCCGAGTGATAACTGATATCATATTCTATATGCAGCTTTATAGGAAGATTATTCTGTCACGCTCTAGAAGTTTCTCGGCCAAAATCTGTTCTTGTTAACTCGTTATCTATATGCATATCTTTGCTAGACCCGAGGAGAATTTCTTTCGGAGCTTATCATTCCTATAACCGTCAAATGATTAACGAATCCACTGTAACTGCAAATCCTAAGATTGTTGAAGGCATGCTAGAAAGCTTAGGTATGACTCCCCCATCAACCATGACCATCCAATAACCTGTTATTTTTAGGCCTGAAATTAGATATAAACTTTGGATTTAATTCATATACGCAATCAGTGTAGAGTTTTTACACTGTCAATCAATCATAACCATCGGATCCTCAATAATGTTCTTTTATTTATCATAATACTTCTAAAGTCACTCATATATGATTGTGATATGCTGATACTGTAGAGCTTTTTATTCTGTTAGTGTATGCAAATTAAACTCATCAACTTGTATCACGTGGTTAGTATTATCATGAATGAGCTCTATATAGCATATAAGTATCCCAGATGCATAACACGATGTGTATGATAGAAATGTTGAGTTATTGATACACGGTCTTAGAATTTTCCAAAAATTCATGATATGAGACACGACCTAGATAAGTTAGCACACACCCACACACATATGGTCACACTAATGTAGGTTATTTAGCATAAATGCACAATCATGTTGCATACTGAATTTTGTCAAGGTACCACAGTCTTGATTTGTTAACCAAAGGTTTCCTCCCCATTTAGAACCATTTTCTTCCTCCCCATCTAGATAACCCTATTCTTAGTTGAGAAGATGTATTTTCAGATGTAATTTAAGGATGCATTTTTTTAGGCAAGGTGATCCAATGTCACCATAAGGTTATTGAAAAAAGAGGGAAGAAAAACAGAAAATAAAATCATGGGGAGACAAACCAAAATCCATGCAAATTAATAAGAATCATTTAAATATATAATTAGGTCTTCTATTCTTTCTCAAGTTATGCTTTTGAGGCATCGGACAAAACCACCAATATGACCAACTATGTAGCACCGACACCTCTGAAAAAAGGCGTGTCCGTGTTGGCGTCGGACACATGCCCTGACACTTGTGATTACGTTTAATTTATTCATTTTCTTAAATTATTGTCTTTGTCACCGTGTCAGTGTTGGGGTCGTGTTTGGGGTGTCCGTGCTTCATAGATGACCAATCATATAATTAGGTCTTTCTATTCTTTCTCAAGTTATGCTTTTGAGGCATCAGAAAAAACCACTAAAATTACCAACCTCAGTTGAATTATCATTATTCAATTGCTCTGCAGAGATATTATCTTCCTCAACCCCATTTCCCAAAAGCTCAGCAGGTACTTTCTTACCATGACTGACATTTGAACAGGGGTTTCACAAAGTGTCATCTGAGTCATTACTAGTGTTATGCAGCAGCCCACATTGGCTAGCAGCTGCCAGACCTGTCCATACATGCCCTGATTCATGTAATTGATGACTGGACTTGAGTGCTCGTTTTTAGGATTAGGTACATGCTCCAAGGAACCATGGTTGGCATCGCCATCTGCCTTTGACTTGCCATAATCACTCACAACAACTAAACTCCTGTTGTTTGAATCCTCAACAATCAAGTCCTGAATATGGTTATCACACTTTCTGGGAGGGGTGTAGGGGCTAATACGTCCTGTATTAGGGCAAGGAAACTTACCGTGAGTTTCATGCTGCTTTGAATTGTAGCTTCAACACATGCCTTCGGAGCAGGTTCATTTATAGTTGGCACTTGGCACTGTTTTAAGGTCCACCTTTGGAACATGAAAATACCTGCTACATTGACCTCTGAAGTATCAATTCTTTTTAAGAGCCTTCCCCTTCTTTGAGGAAGTATTTGAGAAGTATTGAGATACAAAAATATAAAAAACTAAAACAATACTCCCTCCGTCCCATAATAATTGTCATATTTGCAGAAAAAAATTGTTCCAAAAGATTGTCACTTTTAGTTTGCCATGTGACTCCAATAATTTTCAATTTTTGAAGTATGTGGGCTTTGGCATTATTAAATTGCCACCATGGCAGATAATGGGGTCAGATTTCAGCCAAACTGCATGGAAACACCAGTGTGGAGGTTTCCTCATGCTTCATGGTGGTCAAGCCAGCCACATTGCTCATGTTGGGTTGATTTTCGATGTCAACAAATGATTGACAAATAGCAGAGGGTTAAGAAGTGTGCGCCAATTTGCTGGGCTATTTGACCACTAGGGAAAAATTCAAAGAAACCATTGAATGAAGCAGTGCAAAGGGAAGCATGCAAATGTTGTAAATGGAAAATGTCCGCTCACAGGCCATAGTAGCAGGTTTTCATTTTTTACGTGGTTTCTTAGATGATCTATGCAAATATAATATGCCCTCTTGGGTTGAAGATGACTCTAATATCTGCACAATTGCTGATTATAGAACCATTTCTGAGCAGCTTGACATTATGTAATGAGGGAGGATAGTTTGTCAATGAACAATATGCTATTTAACTTGCATCTTCATATGCATCTTTATATTGGTTTAATCTCTGAGTATAAAGATTTTTCTTCTGCAGGTGATCTACTTGAGCTTTTAGATGTTTCTTCCACTGAAAATCTTTTGCCAACCACTTATGGCAAGTTACAACCACCTCTTGGAAAACATCGTTTGAAGGTTAACATATTAATCAGGATTTACTGCATATGACTATTTAATTATGTTGACAAATGGTTTTTTAGTTTTTGTTGTTTTCTGTCATAACTGTTTTAATCTATTTTCATATATATTATTCATGATTTTTATATATGTTGGAAAGTTATATTGCAGCACTTCTGTTGTCTTTACTGAACATCTTTTATTTCAGATTGTAGAGTTTATATCAGTCTTATTAACTGTTGGTAGCGAAGCTGCTGAGGAGAAATTGATTGATTTTGGAGCAGTACAAAGAATTATAAACTTGTTCTTCGAGTACGTTCAACATTTCTGTTATCTTGTGCTGAAGTCATTTGATCTCATGCCTTGATACACTATTTGAATGTCATAGGTATCCTTACAATAACTTTCTTCATCACCACGTGGAAAACATTATAATATCATGCTTGGAGAGCAAGAGATCTTCTCTTCAGGAACATATACTCCGTGATTGTGATTTTGTTGGGAAAATTATTCAAGCCGAAAAGCATTTAACATTAGAATCTGGTACAAACAAGGTCAAGATCCCTTCCACCTCTCCCCCGGAAAATAATATTGTATCAGCATGAATGAAATAATGATTCAACTTCTTTAATGTTTTTTTTTTTTGTGATAAATATTTTAATTTAAAATATTTTTTTGCAAAAAATTTTATGCAGCCGACATCACCAGCCGAGGATAAATCACCACCCAGGATAGGAATCATAGGTCACTTGACCCGTATATCTAACAAACTCATTCAGTTAGGGAACAACAACGGTGTGATTCAGGAGCATTTGCAGGTTTGTTACAATTCTGTGACGGCATTCTATTGTGTAAACTCAAACTGCTATACTGCTATTTGGTATCTGTTAATCAATTTTGTTCTCTTCTCAAATCCCAATAGTTGTCATCTGTTTTAATATTTTACAGAATTAATGTTAGAAGTTAACTGTAGTCATGAAGCTCATTTTCAAACTTTTCAATTCTACAGGGAATTAGTGAATGGACAGATTGGTACATGGATGTTTTATCAAACCGGAATGCTGTGGAAAATGTCTCTCAATGGGCGTGTGGGTATGTCGTATTTCTTGACCTGCATCTTTTTCTATCCCATGGTTGACCACTTGATCTCCTTTTGCACTATCTGAATGAGCTTAAAAATTAAAAATAGATATTCTTTCTGAATTGCATCATGCATTTAAAATTTTTTGGTAAGCATATATGTTTAGAAATATCGATCCATAGTAAAAAGTTATCCTCATTTCTTGAGCCAAAAAATAAACATGATGATGCAATTGATAGAACCTTCAAACTATACCTTGATCTTCTCCGATTGACACTAATATTTTCTATTAGAAACATAAACCATTGCTCACTTAACCATTGATAAATTGGGCTCCAAAGCATCTAATGGTGTTTTTTCAAGAAATACATGTATGTGTGTTGTATTAAAATTGTTTAGGTTTTTAAATTTTGGGGCTGCTTTATTGTGATTCGTTACTGGGCATCTTCTGTATTGGTCATAACTCAGAACACTGTTTCTTGTGACCTTTTAAAGATTTTTCTGATGATTTAAAATTATGATCTTATAGGAGACCGACGGCATTGCATGACAGAAATAGGGATAGTGATGAGGATGATTTCCAGGATCGGGATTATGATGTGGCAGCCTTGGCAAATAACTTAAGTCAGGCCTTCCGTTATGACATTTATAATAATGATAATGATGAAGACATGGATGAGGTACAATAATTTTTGTGGAGCAGCTCTGTATCTGCAGCTGTATGGTATTTTATAATATTAATTTTTTACGGATCTGAATGGAAAATTGAAACATATGTAAATTCTCATTGGGATTTAATGGAGGATTAGTTTTCCAATTTCAGTTAGAGTTGATTCTTGATGTGTCCTAGCAGTCACTACTGCCTGTAAAGGCTCTCAATAGTTTTCTTCATAATAACCATAAAATACTTATAAAGGTGATTTGTGTGGAGTATTCATATCAGGGTATTTAACTGAAAAGGGAACGGGTCAGTCTGAGAGGAGAATAACTAGTTTTTCGAGTGTTCAGGAATTTGATTGGCTTCAGCGTCCTTTTGTAGGAATGATGTTATTTATCTACAATTGACACAATCAGTTCTCAAATTCTATCGCAACAGCTGCTACATTTTATACTAAATTTTTGGTGAAAATTGTGCGACAACAAACGGCCTATTTGTTCTTTTATGTGTAGCTTAGGAGTTTTATTATTATATTGAAAGATAAATCTCTGCTGGTGACCTACGTTTTAATTGTCTTGATTCTTCGACTATGGCTTTTTTCTTTAATTTTTTTGGTTGGTTTGGTACTATTGCATATAATGACATTATTTGATATGGTCATAAGCTCTGGATTTATGATTTATATTTGTGTTTCAGGTTCGCTCTCTTGAACGAGACGATGAGGTATACTTTTATTTTCCTTTCAAATAATAATTTGGAGTGTAGGAATTGATGTGAATGAACACATGATCGAATATGTAGAGATTAAAACTTGGATAATTTTTCTCATTTAAAGCAATTAGCCTAAGACACGGCAAGAGCTAGCTGATCGCAATCGCATCCAATTTTTGTATCGTAAGTATATGTATATCTAGGTAGGTTCACCTCTCAAATGCACTGTACATTCATATCTTGCCATTACTCTGATTATCTAGTTTCTAAATCTTTTGACATCCCAAGACCTTCCCTTCTTTCACAAGCTTATAGAATTATAGTAGCTTCTCAATTCATTGTGAAGCTTTTTGTTAGAACTATGTTTTTCTCAAGTATGTAAGTGGAGCTTAAGCTTTTTCTTCCATGCAGAGATGGTGTTGTTGTTGAGCTCCTGTTTGTGGAATACTTCTCTAGAAATAACTTCATTTTAGTTCGCAGTCATATATTAATGTTTATAATAGCCGGAACCCCATTGGAAGAAGGAAAAAGAGAAATCTCATTGAACCATTAATTATGAAAGTGAAAAAAATCAGGAAAGTAATTATACAATAATAAAGATGGTTATTTCAATTTATCTTGTGTCCTTGAGCATAGACGATATAGAGCAATGTAGTACAAAATGGAATCAGAGAACAAAGGATTTTTTTTTGGGGTTCATTTTTTGATGTTAGTTTAAGAAAAAAAATTTTAAATAGTAATTTGAAGTTAGCAATATTTGAAGCTACATATTTTTTATTATAAATTCAAATAATTAGTTCTAGCCACAAGTTGTCATTCATCAGCCAATATATTAGTCATCTCTAGTTTATCTACTACTTTTGCGTACCAACACTGCAGTGTAGCACACATTTTTTTTGCTTTGTTTGAGGTGATTTATCTTGTGATCTTCAGGTGAGATTCGATTCGTTGATAATTGTAAGACATCTGATATAATATATATCTGGCAGGATGTTTATTTTGATGATGAATCTGCGGAGGTTGTTATATCTTCTTTGCGGTTAGGAGATGACCATGAAAGGTAAGTATTGTGTTCCTTTGTTGATCATTCACGTGTCAGCTAAGTTTACTTCAAATTAAACTGTCATGCCTGGTACCTGATTACGAGGTGGTTTTTACCTGACATATTACGTTATTTTTTGCCTTGGTAAGAGCAGTGGGTCTCTCTTCACAAATTCCAACTGGTTTGCTTTTGAGGAGGATAGAGATCGAGTAGCCAAGGAAAGGTCAACTGGCTCTCTTGCTTCTCCGTCACCTAATGCTGAGGAGGATGTTAAAAATGCCAGTGGAGACGTAGCTGCTAGTGAAGATGAAGACTTGGCTGATACTGCAACGTCTTCTCCAGAAGTAGAACCTGAACCAGAACTGAAATTAGAACCTGTTGGAACTGATAAACCTGTCGAGTGGGTTGAGTGGAGGGAGTCTTTAGATGCCACTGACCCTTCTGAGGTTCTTCCCAATGGAGAACTTGAGTTAGAATCAGGGAACAATGATCTTAATGCTCCCGACTCTTCATCTCCGGCATCCAATGTTACATTAACAAAGGATGAACAGATCGATGCTGACCCATTAGCATCTCTGGATGAAAACCTCAGTATCCCTGATCCAACTCAAACAGAAAGTGAAATTCCAACATCATCTGCATCCAGTTCTGAGGATGGGGCAACAGCTGAAGTTGGAGGAGACAGTAACGAGGACACGACAGATGACATTAAAGGTATTGAACAAATGAGTAGCTAATGTAAATTCCTCTGAATTGGCTTGGGTGACATGCAACATTAACCTGGTGGGAAGATAAAATTTGGAGTCTGGCTCGGCAAGACTGATATATTTTTTATAGGAATAATATTGATTTTTTTTGTTCCCACCTACTTCTGATGCTAGAAGTTCAATGCCTGATGATGTTTTAGCTCATGCTGTTTAGGTGCTACTGAATTCTTCACCTGTTCATATCAATATTTAGCTCGCCCAATTAGGTGGTACTGAATTTTTCCCTTTGTACTGTTTAATTGTTCATGTTCATATAAATACATCTTTTCTAAATTTTTTAGCATTCAAATGATTACTTTGTCCGACTTATTAGATCTCTCAAACTGACCTTATATGATTTATTTTAATCGTGCTGAAAGGACGGCGAGGTGTCATGCTATTGACTAAATCTTCAGATATTGTAACTAGAGATTATGTTGAGTAGAGCAAGGTGTTATGTTACTCTTGAGATTGAAAGGATAAAAATATAAATATAGGTTGAGTATTGTTCACCTTTAAAAGTGAATTCTAGTCTTAGATTATTTGACAAAAGAAAAATAGATATTTCCATGTAAAAAGCGATGTGTAGTACAAGTTTTGTTAATAGCCGTACCTTGATATTTGAAAAAATGATGTAAAATAGAAATTACTTTTAGGGCCGGTTTGTTTTGGCTTTTTTTAAAAATGATTTTTATAGTGTAATATAATTTTGTGAAAAAAATTTTTACAAAGAAACTTTTCATAAATTTTGGTTTGAATAGTTATTCTTAAAATGTTATTTAAGATATTTCATCATCTTATCGGAAAAAAATTTGGATATAAAAAATTGTGATTTCGACTATATTTCGGTCTTCAATAATGTATATTTATGGTGTACGATATCAAAATTAGTCTTGCAATTTATAAAAAATGAATATAAAAAAACTTGTAATATTTTGAAAAACAGTTTTACAAAATCCACTTTTGAAAATACAAAAAAATAAATTATTTTTTTAAAGTTAAAACAAACATGCCTTTAATCTCGTTACAATAGATAGTCGTCGTTGAAAGTACCTAAAATTTATTATATTATATGTAGATTGTTTGTTTTTCATACACCTCACTAAATAAGTATAAGGATTCAAATTGAAGTAGAAGTCTATAATCTAAAAATTAAACTATTTTTAAAAATCAATTAAAACAAACCATTGTTTTCTGATTGCATTTGTCTCTCAGTGTATTTCACGCTATTTTACATATATATTGTGGTTTATTAGTCTTGTCCAGATGAAAATCTTGACTTTGAGATCCTCGATTAGTGAGAAACCCTAATTTAGACACTATGAAACCCTAATATTTAAATCCTTGATCGCTGTACCTTTTGTACTTGGAAATGGCTTGTCAAAGTCATGTCAATCTTTCTTGATTATATGTGGAGGCCTTGGCTCCTTCTTTCCATGAAAAATTTCAGTTGATTTATAAATTTATTTGAAATCGATAACTGTGAGTTATTATATACCTTGAAGTTTCTAATAGCAAATAAAACCCGGTTTATTTGCATGTGGCCTTAACAAACACTTGATGGATTTTTATTTCCTTTTTCGAACTTTCATTTTGCAGTATAAATATTGGAAATTTCTTAATGCCCCACATGTATTAATAGGGCAACACATGGAAATGTAAAAAAAACTTTATTTTCTTGAGATGTATCTCTGGACACAATACATCTTGAAAAAGTAGAATTTTGACTTAAGGTTAAAGTATTTTGAAAATGCATCTTCGTAAATATTTTGGAGATGCATCTCTGGACAATATTGATTATAAAATACTGTCAGCACCCTTGTCCTTCCTCAATTATAAAATGATAACATTTTTTCAAACTCTCAACTCACATTCTCTTAAAATCAATCAATCAAGTTCAAAGCTTCTTCCACCAACATCAAGTATATTAAAGATATCATTCAACAATGAAGTGAACTCTCAATTTGTAAGTTTTTATTTTTATTTTTAAAAAGTTTTGAATTATTGTATAAATGATAGAAATTGATGATTAAGGTAAGAAATAGATAATTTTTGCATGAATAGTTTATACATACTAAAAAACGTGTTTGATAGTTAAAAATAATTATCAAAGTATTATTTTTTGGGGTACATGAGGCATCAATGCCATCCCAGACATTAGAAGGATCTCATGTTGATGAGTCAGTGCCATCTCAGGCTGATGAGGCTGTTGACCCAAGACCATCTCAGGCTGCTGAGACTGAGGAGCTAGTGTCACCTCAGGCATTTGGACGAGGTCCTGTAGAGTTGTCACTATTTCCTTTATACCCAGATCATACTGCTAGACATATCTGGGACGAAGAGGTAAAATTAGTTGGATTCATTCTTTTCAAATTACGTTTATTATTATATTACAAATTTCTGATATAAAATTATTTTTCTATAGGACTGTGATTCATTGAATTTTATTAACCATGAGACTAACATTATTGGTTTGCTATAACTTAATGACGAATGGTTTCAGGCTCTTTATCCCTATTTGGGATGAAAGACTTATGCAATATCGATTATGTTACGATTAACCACGAGATGCTTAATGCATTCGTGGAGAGATGACACACTAAGACATCATCATTTTATCTACCGCTTGGTGATATGTCTATCACACTCGACAATGTTTCGTATTTTTCTCATCTTTCGATTTAGAGGAAACTTCTAGATCACGAGAGGATTAACAAAGACAATACACTCGAGTTGATGGTAGAAGACCTGGGAGTTAACAAAGGATGCTATGAGGGAGTTTGAAAAAATTAGAGGGGCTCATGCTAGGTTTGAACTCTTGAAAAATATATATACATATGAGTTCCTTAGAGCAGAGGAGGCTAGAGGCGATGACGAGCAGGTGGTGCTCCATAGAGCGTATGTTATGACAATATACCTGCTATATTTAGTTGACATTGAGATTTTTGTGGACAAATGTGTCACTTATGTGGATGTCGTCTACCTATGATACTTCAAGGACTTCGGGTAGATCCATGAGTACAACTGAGGGACCACTTGTTTGGTCTACTTATACGCGAAGTTATCATAGACGATGAGGGTCATATGAAACACCACACTATTAAAAGTAATATTTATTTGTCTTTTAATGTTTGTGTGTCATTTTCATTACATTTTTGCGACACCCTTACTGATGATTCGTGTGTTCCAACACTTTTTAGGCTTGGATCATCTAACACTTCCCACACATCTCCGAATGGTTGTATGTACCGACTTATATTGAGGATATGTCGTGTGCTTCTGCATTTGCCTCACTCAGAGGGAACCATACAATAAAGTCATTTAGAGTGTATCTTGATCGCTTGGTTGTCGATGATATGTACTATGTCGATCACCATGAGACACGACCATTTGACGACATAAAGTTATACTCGAGATGGTTGGTTAGCGGTTCACGTTTGAGATTTCCTCATCTGCCTGAGCGCGTCATGCAATAGTTTGGCTACACTCGGGCTATTCCCAAACACCCCATTGTCTTTGCTCCTCCTGCTATGTCACATAGAGATATTGATTCCATGTTTGATGATTATATCTTAGTCTTCTAGTATTAGAGGAGGTACGAAGTACCAAAGCTAAGAGCGACTGAAGCTATGTCGACGGGTACATCAAGTGGTTCTGTCACATCCATATATGGTATAGACTGCTCCAAGAGATCCACCGAGTCTAGCTCATCATGAGATACTAGAGAAAGAGTAGACACAATTAGATCATATTCATGATGTCTTTCCTAGATGTCGTCGCATTGTGGAGATTACACAAACAAGCATTAACAGAGATATATTCCCTGATGGGTCTGAGGGGAGACATGTCCTAGATGCCATTATGACGGAGGCACAAGAGACACTGATGTATCAGAGACAACATCAGAGGACGAGAGGTAGAGGAGGCCAATGAGTTGTAGTCCGGCATACGCAATAGTATTTGTACTTTGGATTTATTATCAATTGTATTTTATTTTGATTTCATTCTTCTTTATTGTGTATTTCGACTTCATTTATATATGTAATTTTTTAACCATCTGAATTTATATATGTCATTTTTTTTTGCATATCGATTGTATGGTTTAATGTTCATCACATAAGGTGCCTAACATTTATAAATCGTCATTTTCATCTGAATAACAATAAAACTAACATAACTTATATCGTTCTAATAGGTTACAAAGATATATCTCTGTAAACTCTAAACGAAGATGCATCTCCGAACAATAAACATGTAAAATGGGTCTTTCAGAGAGGGATGCATGGAGTATTGGTTAAAATATTTCGGAAATGCATCTACAAATCAATTAACGTTTTAACTTGAGACAATATGCGTCAGGGAATACATTTTTGAAATGTGAGACATTTTGAATTTTGTATAGGAAGTTTTTCCACTCAATAGGGTGGGATAAGAAATTCCCTAAATATATATATATATATATATATATATATATATATATATATATATATATATATATATATATATATATATATATATATATATATATATATATATATATATATATATATATTTTTTTTTTTTTTTTTTTTTTTTTTGCATTTTCACTTCTTAAAAATCAAAATAATATAACAATTTTTGTTTGATATACAAGTCAAATTTATATTTGGACATTGAGTTATTTTAATAAAATTAAATGAGAAAAGAAAGTGACAAAAATAATTAAAAGAATGAAATTAAATAAAAATATAATACTCTAACTATTTAATATTAATGAAAGTGAAAAGAAAATGAAAAGTAAGACATCTTAGTAAAATGACAGAGACTATAATTTTGAGTTATTGTTTTGGTGAATTACACTTTTGTAATTATAACATTTTATATGTAAACTGCTCTTAAATAGTGAAAAAGTAATACATTTGAGGATTTTTTTTTTGAGCATGTAATTGCTAAAGAAGAAAAGAATAGAAAAGTGTATGAAAGACATGAAAATATTTATTTATTAAAATCCGGGTGGTTTTCCTACATGATTTTATCAACAAGTTTGAGATGTGATTAGTAAGAATGTTTGTAAGTTTGTTTGATGAGTGTGGAGTAATCGAAAATGATTACTTTTGTTCGGTCAAAGTTCAAACAAATGAAATGTGTTCTTCAAGTACTTCAAACTTTTTACAAGTTGTTAGGTCTAAGAGTCGGTAATGATAAGATAAGTATAATCTTTTTTTTTCCGTAACAATTTATAAGTAAAAATTCAATATTTTAAATTTATTAAAATATAAATAAATTTTTGTATCTTTTTTTGAAATATATTTTATAGGAAGATGTAAAAATAATTTTGATTGAATGTTGTTTATGCAAAAAATGAGAGATACCAAATTAAATACAATTTGAATTTAATTTTACTTTTGAAAAATTGAATTTTTTATAATAAAATGGTTAAATGAAATATAGTAGATGTTTTTTTCCTTATAATTTGTAATAAGAAAAATGAGTGTTTGTTGTTTTATGGTTTTTAAAAATTGCTACTGAAGAAATTATTGAGTTGAGCCACGACATTACACAATGATTCAAAGCATTTTAACTACCACAATACCTAAAAGATAAAATAGTCCAATTCTATATTGTACAATTATTACTTGCACGATAGATAATCAGTCTAGAAATATATCCTCAGATGATACAAAGATCATTCAAATATGGTATAAATATCACTCGTAGTATCTAATATAACGATCAGTCGTAATAATTTCTCAAACCAAGACAAATTTCAATAATTCTCGAAAGAGAATTCAATAATGGTTATTTTACCACTCAATAGTTTCTCAAACAAGAAAAATTCAAATAATTCTCTAAAGAGAATCCAAAAATTAATACTTGTAATTTCTCACTCAAACAAGGAGAAATTAACATAACTCTCTAAAGAGAATTCAAGAAAATACTCGAAAAATTCAACGAGTAGAAAGAAAGGGGGATAAGTTGGCACTTCGACAATTTGAAAGACACAGAGTTATGAGAATGAGGAAGCAAAAACTCAACATGAGTTTTTGGTGTGTTTTGGAATGAAATAAGGAATTTCCTTATATAATGAAGTGAGCTAGCTAAGATATCTCACCTAAACAATGTGTGACTAAGGAGTTTTTTCAACTAACACAAAATGTGAGACTTAAAGAACTTTTTCAAACCCATCTCCCTATATTGGAATATTAATATAATGTTTCAACAAATCCCTAATTGAATTTATAAAGTTCTTCAAAAGTAGTCCAACGTTTCTAAGATTATGCATAAACAGAGGTGTCTCCGACTTGAACCTTTGCATAACAAGTAGAATTCTGATTCAACAAGAGTGACACAATTGTCTTGAACTCTATCTCATACATTAAACATGCACACAACCTTTTTTAAAGGAGTATTCTAATAGCCTTTGTTTTAATGACCCTGCATGTGTATCCCGATTTAGTGAAGGCTCTAGGACTTCTGCATCGAAATTTGATAGGAACTTGACTAAGTTTCACAGTCACATATGTGAACCTATCAAGAGTACTCATGTATCCTAGATACTCCCTCATACAATATTATCCCATTCTCTTATTGCTTCAAGATTCATACTTTATTTACTTATACTCGCATGATCATCTCATATTACTCACAACATGTTATTATCCATTAAACCTATTTCTTAGGATCTCCAGTCATTTAGGTAGGGTTACCATCGTGAGTGACTTATTTCTCTATAGGAATTAGTCTCATCTTCTTTGATGTATTATGGACTTTATCTCTAGCTAATCCTTTCGTCAAAGGATCTTCCAAATTTTTATTAGTGCATACATGATCAATTCTTACAGCTCCTTTAGAGATACAATCTCTAACAATATTTGGATTCCTTCTAAATTTTACGTCTTTTACCATTATATTAATGACTCTTAATTTTTGAAATAGTCACGGTACTATCGTAGTTTTTCGACACGGGTGGCATAGGATTTTCCCACAAAGGGATCTCGTCTAGCAAACATCTTAACCAACATGCTTCTTCACTAGCGATTGCTAATGCTATCATCTTAGACTTAATCGTGGACTGAGTCAAGATAGTTTGTTTCTTTGATTTACAATATAAAACTCCTTCAACTATATTGAATACATAGCCACTAGTTGCTCATCTGATAAGGTATTCTAATATGCATCAATGTTTTCTTCAAGTACAATAAGAAGCCTTTGATAATGTAAACCAAAATTCATGGTCCTTTTAAGGTACCACGTGAATCTCTCAATAGCTTACCAATGTTCATTACTCGGTTTACTAGAAAACATGCACAACAATCCTATGACATATGCAGTGTCAAGTCTAGTACAATTAATGGCATACCTAATACTGCCAATGATGCCAACATATTATGTCTGACAATTTCACCAGTGTTCTTAAAGAGTTTCACACTTGGATTGTATGGTGTGCTCACAGGTTTACAATCAAAGTAATTATACTTCTTTAAAATCATTTCCACATAGTATGATTGATCCAAAGATTTTCCTTGCTCGGGTCTTGTGATTTTGATACCAAGAATTACACTCACTACCTTAAGGTATTTCATATCAAAGTTGTTGCTCAAAAATGATTTCACATCATTAACGTCTTGGATGTTTGATCCAAATATGAGTAGATCGTCTACATAAAGATATATGATAGTGCATATACAATTCTCAAACTTGTAATAAACGCATTTGTCACTTTTATTCACTTTGTAGCCATTTGATACCATTAAGTTATCAAACTTTTCATGACAATGCTTTGGAGCTTGTTTTAGACCATATTGAGACTTATCTAACTTACCTTCAATATTTTATTGCCCATGAATCAAAAACCCTTCCAGTTAGTCCATATAGATTTCTTCTTCTAAGTCACCATTTGAAATATTTATCTTAACATCCATTTGGTGTAATATTAAGTTATAAATAACAACAATTGAAATCAGTACCCTAATGGATGTAATTCTAGTGACTGGAGAAAAAGTATTGAAGAAATCTATATTTTCACTTTGCCTAAAACCTTTGGCTACGAGGTGATCCTTGTACTTATCAACTGTTCAATTAGGTTTTAGTTTCGTTTTAAAACCCATTTACAATCGATTGGTTTGCAACCAGGAGGAAAATCTACTTCGTCATTGCTCCTTATCACATGACTATGATTTAATTTGGTGCCCCCAATATTTCTTGATTTGAAGAAGGAAATTTGTATTCGTATAATTCAACATCATTTGATTTTATGATCAATTTAGAATTTAGGTCATAAAACTTATATGCCTTACTGTTTGCTGCATACCAATGAATACAAATTGATAGGCTCTAATAGCGAGTTTAACTCGATTCAGATCATGAATTCTGACATAAGTCAGACAACCCCAAGTTCTTAAATAAGACAAGTTTGGTTGTTTTTTATTTTATATCTCATAAGGAGAGAACTTACTTTTTGACTTGGGAACTCAATTCAAGACATAACAAACAATAAATAAAATTTCCTCCACCAGTGAGATGCAACACCAGAATTCAAGGTAATAACAATAACTAGTCCAATAAGAGTTTTATTAATATTATTTGCTTTACCTTTCATTTTAGGATAATATGTTGCATTCGTTTCATTTAAAATTCAATATTGTTTAAAATTCATTAAATAAACTGAAATAATATACAATTCCCCTATCACTATGAAATCTCTTAATCATGTTACTAAATTTAATTTCAATTTCATTCACAAGTCTTAAACATATTAATTTCACAAAAAATGTCATTTTTAGTGATTGTGTAGAAATCTTCCCCAATAGACGGACTAAATCTTGCCTTTTTCATAAGAAAACTTGAAACATTATTCTTTATAATCTATGAAGTATGCATAACATCCTTCAAGAATAAATTATTTTTCATAAGTGGACTCTGCTTCATTTCTTCAATATCGAAAACTTTAGTGGTGTGGGCAGCTCCCAATGAGACTTTCATTTTCGTGTATGTTTTGAACATTGTGTGATCATAACAGACATGAAAAGAGAAGGAAATGTCTAACCACCAACCATCAGATTCATTAATCATGATGATTTTAGTGATCAAAGCAATAAATTGATCATCATCCAGGTTAAACCGTGCATTATGGGCGACACAATGTTTAAGTCTGATCTTACATTTCTTAATCTTATTACATAGTTTTCCACAATTGAACCAAGAAAAAACACCAGTGTCATCTTGTTAGGGTGGTGGTTGTTGCCTATCAATTGGAGTAATTAGGGTCATTTAAGGGTTCTCATTCTTAATTCGTACACAACATTGTTTTTCTGATTCTTTAATCATTTTCCAAATGGCTTCAGAACTACTCTAAATTTATTTTTGTTATTTGAAAAAACTAAGACTTTTCTTTTTGACATTGTCTTTGAAACTCTTCTTCGACTCGAAAGCGGATAATCAGACTCTCAATTAAAAACTTATTTGTCTTGTGATGAAGCAATTTTTTTAAAATATTTCAAACTAGGGGGAAATTTATTAATAATAAAATAAATTTGAAATTGTTCATCTAAACACATACCTTTTGAGATGATCTTATGAACATTCTTTTGAAATTCATAACGTTGAGCCTCCACAAAACTTTCATTTATACCATCTGATACTTTAGGTAACAGTTAACGACATACTTCTCTGATCCAAATTCTTTAGTATTATATTTCTTTTGTAGAGCTTCCCATACATGTTTAGCAGTCTCATAGTTATTGTATTAATCATACAGATCGTCGCGAGACTGTTTAGAATGAGGTTTTTGCAAATATAATCATTAACTTTCCCTATGGATATTTCTTTTTTTTGAATTGTAAATAATATGTGTCGCTCCCGGGATTTTCATCCTAGTACAAACGCGAAAGTGGCGCGGAAAGGTAGAGTCGCCAGCCAGACATTTTTATCCCAAAGGAATGGGAAAGGTAATGTTGCACAAACCTAAGAAAGAAGGAAAAGGACGAGGCCTTGCGAACCAAAGATCTGGATACGGGAGTCGGTTACAAATTGAGAAGGTATTAGCACCCCAATCCGTCCGTCGTACCCGACGGGATCCACGCTTAAAAGTCTGTTTTCAAAGGGTGAAAAATAATATGCTGTTTAACTGAAATAATGGCTATCTGGAATGAAATGAAATGAGAAAGGAAATGGATTTGGAAAATGGGAATAAAGGGGAAATGTAGGGAAAAAGAAAGATTGTGCTCGAATGGGCCCTACCCCACTGCCTACGTACCTCATCGGGATAAATGAGGATCAGAGACGCCGTAGTTCGTCTAACTAAGGCTTACACCCGTTTGTGGTTTTTAGGATGACGTTGCCATAGCTCTAGCTCAGGTGTTACCGGCTCTGACTCGAGGGTGTTTACCGTGTCGCTGTTTGAACTGTCGAGACAAGTCATGAAAGGTATGAGATGAAATGAGAAGACGTGACTTCTTGGTTTGTTGTTTTTTAGAAGAAATGTTTTGAATTTGTGTTTATTGAATGTACAACACTAAAGACTATGACACAGGAGCGAATACTTTCCAAGATCGCCCCCAATGGAACGTTTGTAAAGCATCCTAGAAGAGTGAAGGAGACCTCCACTAGTCATTTCCCGTATAGCTTAAGGCTCGTGGCGCATTGTACACCTTTCCTTTATTAAATGTTTTTGATTTTATTTAAAGATGAGAAGAGACTCAAGTTATAAAAGGTAAACATTCTAAGGGGCTACTAGACCTACCCTAAATCAGTTTGAATTCATGGATAACCTATGGTTAGTGAGGCTTACAATTGAATCTACCTAAGAGATATAAGAGATATAAGACTAAACATGCAAGTAAAAGAAGTTAGTAATGAGCAATAGGGTCCTCCTAAGTCATGGTAGGTAAAACGTATATGAAATGTAAACGGGATGAAACAATGAGGTGTGGGGGTCGGTTGCGTGGTGCTAAGACACACGACTTATGGTATGAAACATACAAGGTTTGATATTGGTTGAATGGAATGGAACGAAGGTAATCGAGGAACCCTAGAATAATATAAACTTTATTTATTTATTTGAAAGTATATTCGACGTTGGATCGAATACTTTATTTGTTTTTGAAGATTTTGTTTTCTAACGATTTGTTTTTATCTTTTCTAATCCTAATTAAGGAAATCATACAAGCATACAAATTCTAAGCTATTACATCACAAAATACACAAAGTATAAAACACAATTAAGGCATAAAAAATATCCAAGTCCAATAAGCCAAACCTTGCAAAACACCTTGCACACAAAAAACAACAAATAGTTAGTGAATGATATGAATTATGAATATGCATAATGTGAAGGAATGAATTAAAATGACAAAAATATTAAAAGTCATGAGAAAAATATGAAATTAATTTCCTAAGGTCTTGAACCTGATTATATCACTATGCTAAAAAATCTCTCAAAACTTCTAAGCTTAACTATGGTAAATGACCACCTAATTCTATGTAAAGTTCCAACACAAATTTGCACAAATTACACTATCCAAACAATAGAAAAAATGCCCTAAAAAATACACAAAAAATATTATAGGTACTTCTATTTGTCCTTTAATCATGGCAAAAAGAATGGGCAAAAAATGTCATGGGAAGTGGCCTAAATAAATTGAACAATTTTATGTGTCTACATGAGAGTTTAATAGAAAATTAATTAAATTAAAATTCGAAAATAAATTAAAAAATGATAAAATTCAGAAAGTGAAAATTGGGAGTGTTTCTAAAGTGTCTTAATACTCTAATATAAATTTTGGTGGATTTTTATCAAGTGTTTTTGTATTTATTCATGAATTAATTGAAAACTATATGAAATTGAAATTAAAAAAAAGAAAATGATAAAGAAGAGGGATAAGAAGAGAAATAATTATTAGTTATAAAAGGTAACTCGGCCTATACGGGGGTGCTGATAGGAATTCGCAGGCCCATAGTTAAAATTCATATACTAATAATTTCCTACTAATTCTATTTACGATTTTTTTAATGAGATTTTCTCTTTTAACCTATCAATTAATAGTTTTTAAATGGACTAATGGTCTTTAATTTCATTCTTCATTATTCTAATTACTATTTTATCAATCCTAATCTTTACATTTTATTTAATATTCTAATTAATATTTATTAACTAAACTTATATATGATAAAATAGACAGAAATTATAAACATAAAACAAATTGGATGAAAACCTAGGTCTTCTTCTTCAACCTGTTAGAAACCCTAACCTCTCCATGTTCTCCCCCAAGCGGCGCCTCCCCTCTATGAGAAACCCTAGCCACCGCAATCACCTCCTCCCTCTTAACATCGCCGCCGGTCTCATCACCATCCTCTTGCCCTTCCGCCGCCGAAACGAAACTCTTCACCGGAGACAAAGCATGCGGCCGCCGCCGGCTCCGAGACATCCTCCACCGAACATCATAGCCTAACCCTAACAAGAAGCTGAGCTCACACAAAAACCTAAACGCGAAACCCTCGAAGCCTCTTCTCAAAATCTCAAATCCGTCTGACCCTATATGATTCTCCCTTCTCTAATCACCGAATTGAATTCATGCTATGAAAACCTAAACCGTGCTTCTCGGATTGATGAAAAAAGAAAGAGCCTGTGAATCTCACCTGTAAGAGTCGTTGAGGCCGTGCAATGAAGACTCGCCGTTGAAGATTATCGCGCTTTGAAGGTTCAAAAGACCTTTGATGAAAGAAACGGATCGAGAACGAAGGCCAATTTCGCAGGGAACTGATGATGTTGATCCGTAGAGGATGACGAAGGGAGAAAGCGAAGATTCGTTGAGGTCTGTTCGTGTTGCTCAGTGATGATGTTGATCTTAACGCCGCTGATGCCAACGGATACCTCACAGGTACAATATTCCTCTCCCTGCGGTGTTCTGATTCTTGATTTTTACTGAGAAGTCGAAATCGTTGTTGATGGCTCTGTTTTTTTATTGCGATTCACTTTTTAGTTTGACGAACAATAGAGTGACGAAGCCGATTCCGATAGTCCAATGCTACCGCAATATGAAATTCAGGTAAACACTTCAGTTTCACTTTTCTTTCCTCTCACTACGCAAACACTTCTTCTTGCTGCAACTTCCGACGTGATGGAATCCTGATATCGATGTTCTTGACTATGCAGGTTGGAGATTTTGTACACTCTCGATGAAACAGATCGAAGATAAAGTCCAGATAGCGTGAAGTTGTATTGTTGTGATCTCGGATGTTAGTGCGGCGGATTGAAGGAGTTGTTAGGATGATCGCTCATCGGGAAATGGTGTCGATGCCGACACGAATTGAAAAGAACTTCATTTCTGGATTCGGGTCAGGTATGCATCACATTCTTGTTGCGATTCGCTTGCTGGTTCGTTTTTTACTCTTTATCGGTTGATGCGAATGATAATTGATGCCATTGTTTGAGGTTTGCAGAGAAAACAATTAAGGAAAAGGAATGGTGGATAGAAGAAATTTTAGGATTTGAAGGAGAGATTCAAGAGGAAAGAAAGAGGGTTGGATAATTCGGCTAGCTACGAGAAGATGAAGTTGGAAGATGAAGGTGAATACTCAGAGAGCTTGATGAAGATGCAATGGTATGAAAACACTTTCGATCTATTCTCTTCTTTCTGTGCATTCAACTCTGAGTTTGTTAAAGTTTATCACAAAACTCATTCTTCTTCTGCTCCTTTCCATGAATTCAAATGTTGAAGTTGTTGCATTATGAAATCGTGCAAGGATTCTTGTATGAGTTTTCTGTTTATGCACCGTGTGAGAACTTGTGCAAGTTACTGTTGTTCTTGATTTCTTGCAGGTTGAAAATCATGGTGATGCAGAATTGTTAAGAGTTTGAATGAAGAATGAATGAGAAAGATAGATGATGAAATTCTAGCCAACCCGAAGAACAAATGAAAGAGCGAATATATAGAGATGAAAATGAAGCTTCCGGAGATTTTCGGTTAGAAGCTTCTAGATTCAATCGGAAGTTTCTATCAGTTTTTTCTGTTAAAAATCAGTTAGAACTTTGTTAGGATTTTTATAACTGAATTTTTGTGTAATTCTCTTCTAGTATTTGGAATTTGTTTATCCTGAAGCTTTATTGTAATTAATTTTTTTGCTGAGTTTTATTTTGTTATATTTGCTTCCAAAATCTGGTTCTGGTGAGTAAGATCATTGCTCCTTGCTATGCAAACCCCTTTGTACTCTTCTAATGAGAAAATATAACTGAAAGTTGAACATTTTCATTATTCACGGCCAATAGCTTCAAACAGTGTCTCTTGCAAAGCCTTTGAAAACTCTGAGTATGTATTCATAAATGCACCTGACATATTTCTTCTTCAACCTGCTTGAACAACCCCTGTTGATATTGGAATGATCTTTTCAAATTGCTTAGTAAAATGTCTTCACCCAAATGTTTGTGAAAGGAAGAATTATGACTTTGACATAGCAATCGAGTAAAAGCATGGCCTTCTGAATTTTTTAATAGAACTTAAAATAACTTATGCCTTCTGAATTCTTTTAATAGAAATTAAAATAACTTATGCAAAAGAATGCAGGTTGACGCGGCTCCTCATAATCTGGAAATGACCTTAATATTAGAATCCAACGTGTGAATCATGCCTTTCAAAATAGTATTAGCTACGGTTAGAACCTGACAGTCATTGGTTCCCCTTAGACCCTCATATGCTTGCTGCCAGAGTGAAATAACTAGTTAAAGCATTGACTCCAACGCCGCCTCAATTGGGCCACATATTTTACCATTGAAATCTGAAGTATTGACATCATTATCACCACACATGTCCTTCTAATAATAGCCGTTATCTCAAAGTCTAAGCCACATGCATTAAGTCGGGATGTATTGCGACCTACATCCATTGGACTCATTCTCGAATTTCTTCGATACACAATCTTAATATTTTAAAGATCTTGCAAATAAAGTTCCAATTTTGTGCACCTCAGTCCTGGTTTAATTTCTCAATCCCGCACAGATTGGTATGGCGAGTGGCGATAAAGGGGAGAATAGCCTCAAGCATAATACATTTTCAAACCATGTCCTGTAACATAATCCATATTTATAGCACCTCAAGCCACAAAATCCACTGATCCTAAATCTGATCGTCACACGAACAAAATCGATGATATGAATTATTGTGAAGAGTCAATTAAATAATCATAAACGAGAGGGCAAATTTTGGGGTGTTACAGCTGCCCCTATTCAATCACTGTAGACGTGAATGGATGACAGCAGTTGCTTTCAGACATTTGAAGTATGCAGGGATTGAATACTACAACAACCAGAAAATTTGCACTCTGTGACAGAAGATCAAGGAAGTAAACTCAACCGAACGAACTCTGCTTGGATATAATTATGATGTGAAGAAAAGTGAACATGGGATGCCTTTTGAATGATGCCAGAAGGCTACTGGCCTGCCACACTGTGGGTGGACTCGTAATATGATGCCACCCTGAGGATGGACTTTCGCCAATTTGCGGTTGTACTTAAAAATATACTGCCACGCTGCGGGTGGACTTTGGAAATTGCCACGCTGTGGGTGGACTTGAGATATGATGCCACCCTGAGGATGGACTTTCGCCAATCTGCGGTTGGACTTCAAAATATTTTGCCACACTGCGGGTGGACTTCTGCTCACTGCGGGAGATTTCTGAAATTTGCCACCCGAAGATGGACTTTGGCCAGTCTGCGGTTGGACTTTTGCTCACTACGGGAGACTTTTGCTCACTACGGGAGACTTTTGCTCACTACGGGAGACTTTTAGAGATTTGCCACACTGCGGGTGGACTTTAGAGATTTGCCACACTGCGGGTGGACTTTTGCTCACTACGGGAGACTTTTGCTCACTACGGGAGACTTTTGCTCACTACGGGAGACTTTTGAAACTTGCCACCCGAAGATGGACTTTGGCCAGTCTGCGGCTGGACTTTTGAAGCTTGCCACCCGAAGATGGACTTTGGCCAGTCTGCGACTGGACTTTGAAATTCGCCACCCGAAGATGGACTTTGGCCAGTCTACGGCTGGACTTTGAAATTTGCCACCCGAAGATGGACTTTGGCCAGTCTGCGGCTGGACTTTGAAATTCGCCACCCGAAGATGGACTTTGGCCAGTCTACGGCTGGACTTTGAAATTTGCCACCCGAAGATGGACTTTGGCCAGTCTACGGCTGGACTTTGAAATTTGCCACCCGAAGATGGACTTTGGCCAGTCTGCGGCTGGACTTTGAAATTTGCCACCCGAAGATGGACTTTGGCCAGTCTACGGCTGGACTTTGAAATTTGCCACCCGAAGATGGACTTTGGCCAGTCTGCGGCTGGACTTTGAAATTTGCCACCCGAAGATGGACTTTGGCCAGTCTGCGGCTGGACTTTGAAATTTGCCACCCGAAGATGGACTTTGGCCAGTCTGCGGCTGGACTTTTGCATATGTTGAATCGTATGGCATGTTGCCCCATGACACTGGGGATATCATGTCTTAGGTATTGTTATTGAACTGGTGTGAATGTAAAAGAAATCCCTGACGCGGAAGTGATAAGTCTCTGCTGACTCTGTGGGGAAACACAATGATCGTGAATTCGATATCAATAAGCCCTGTGGGGATAACATCTCTGTCAAAGAGGAGCGTGAATAATTCATCTGTCCCGAATCATCACCTTTGCCAAAAATAAATTGGACTTTTAGATTTGAGAGCCGTGCCCGGGGATACCTTGATTATTGAGGAATATCCACTCTTATGAACCTGCTGGGGAGGAGAATGATTTGTCTGAAATCTTCTAGGGGAATAGGAATTTCCTTAGATCTGTTGAGGAACCGAGATCAAGGAAACCATTTGAGGGAAAAAGTGCTGACTTTAGTGAGGATAACTTCCATTTGCCTGTTGGAGACGACAACACCGAGACACGTCCTGCTGAGGAGGAAAGATTTCAAGTTGTCTCGTGCTGGGGATTAATTTCTTCTGTATGAATTTTACCTCGAGAGGATTTTACAAAAAGACTTGACGTCTTTTAAACTCTTAGGTATCGCAACGACTGCATAAATCAGTGTAATAACCTTGCTGGGGAGGTAACCATTGCCAATGCGGATGAGCTTGTTAAACGAGATAGTTGTCTTGACAAGTGACCACGGTATTCCAAACTCCGGGTAAATTCTTCCGATTGTCTGTCTTCGGGAAAGAATGAACTTTTGTACTATTGGGGTGGCCTGCCCCAGTATGAGTACTTGAATAGTTTTGCTCTTGACTGACTAATCTTCGATCTTGGAGAGATTTGAATCTCGAGGTGATTGCCCCAGTTTGACTGACATTTGAAGAGATTGCTCCACGTAACTGCCCCGGATTGGCTCAGTACTCTAATTTTGAAGAGATTGCTCGACGTGACTGCCCCGGATTGGCTCCGGACTTTAATTTTTTGAAGAGATTGCTCGACGTGACTGCCCCGGATTGGCTAGCTCTTACCATGACTAGTTGGGAAAGTCCTTGCTCAATGAAGCTTTTTCGGAAAAGTGAACCTCGACGTGACAGTCTTTCAGAAGTTTTAGACTTCTCAACCTGGCAAGCTTGAGCTTCTGGATTGAATTTCCGTATGTGAACCATTTATGATGCTCAACAAATGTATGCAAGTGAGAAAATGTTTATTCTTAGAATGAAAATCCTAATTCAACAAACATGTTAATCTTGAAGTTTTGAAAATGGATCGTTAACCTTCGTGAGAGAATCACTGGTTAAGATATGACCTTTATTTTGAATGAGAGTATGTACATGCAATACCAACAAATGTCTTTTAGCACAACTCATAGGAGTCAGGAACGCGGTCTCGTAGTAGTATGCTCTCAAATTAACCCTGTTTCAGTTAGGACTTTTAAGGGTTGTATCGTGGCCTGGTTCACGGTTATAGAAACAAAGGATATAGGCTCGAAGTTTATTTGTGCCCACCCACTCTTCGTGATGTTCTTCATTCCTAAATTCAGCTAGTTTTCACAAACCTTCACCTTTCATAAGGGTCTCGTGTTAATTGAGGAACCATTGCTACTATTAATTCAAGCACCAATCAGGTTATTGTTGAGAGTCAGTCACTCCTCTATCTTTCGTGTTTGTGTCACACGACTTTGTTCTTATTTGAGGATCTTTCTTGTGTAATCCTTTTTGTCTTTCGCTTTTGCATTATTTTGCTTATCCCTAACTTTTGCCTGGACTGATTCTTGTGAATCTTTGATTGTGTAGTCCAGCGGGATGCCCTAACTTTTGCCTAAGTCGCTTGTTTTCAAGTTTCGACTTAGCGGGCCTTTTCTTTTCTTTTTCTTTTTGCATTTTGAACAAGTCGCGTGACATTGTTTGTCTTGATTGCTTCTCGAGGGTTGTGACTGCCTCATTTTGTGGTCGACGAAGGATAACCATTGTGGTTGTCAATCTTTGGACCTTTTGACTTGGATAACCATTGTGGTTTCGGGTCTTTGGACCTCTTGATTAGCATAGTAGAATGCAACGGATCTTCAAATACACTTCTTTACGAAAGTCTGAACGCTTGGTCTGACTGGCTGACATCTACCCTGCCCCTGGGTTACATGTGAGGGTTTTTTATGTGAAAAGAAACTCCTACTTCAAGGCTCAAAGGGGTTAGCGAGGGTCTATCTTCCTTATATCTCCAGTGTTTAGGATTTGAAACAATGCCTGTACATCGTTAACAAGGTCTTACTTGAGAGCACACAATTAGAGACTTTGCGTTTTTGTTTCGTCATTCTCCTTCATAGAATTCAAGCATGACAATTGGTATCACAATGTACACATGCAAAATTATAAGGGAATGCAAATGAATTTACTTCAAGAAAAACATGTGAGTTTTATTATTTCTAACATTCAAAAGCAAACAAATTTCATACATGTAGACAAATGTTTAACATATAAAAGAAACTACAAATGGAAATGCAGTAAAGAAACTGAATATTGCCGTAGTTGAGGAGGCTTGGCTCCGTCTGGACCTGTCAGTCTTGGATACTTTCAACGATCAATAGCTCTTTTCACAGACTTGTAATCTTCAATTTGCAGTTGCATGCTCAACCATGGCAGTAATACTTCCTCTTCTAGCTATTCTGACTCTGACGCGAGACATCTGAAGGAAAGAGTGAAGCTGGAGAGTAAAGTTGCCCCAAAAGGTTGCTCGGAAAGACCTGACGATCTTCTGCCTACGTATCTCCATTGACTAATGACCAATGAAGAATCAGAGCGACGTAGTTCCCCTCAATAGGGATGAAAATGAACAATGAAGAATGGCAAACACATAAATGCCATCACTGAGAGTATTTGAATACTGCTGGCTCTATTTGCTTCATGAATACCCTGGTGTCTCGGGTGATTAACTTGAAGACTTCAGCTTAACATGGACCATCTGGTAGAATAACCGTGACACTGGTTCCGTCATGATTAGGTATCAGATTATGGAGTACCTTTGGATGAGGAGAAAAAACGATTGTCTTGGACTCAATTAGGTCTTGCACCTTGTTCTGAAAAGTCCAACATTTCTCAATACTGTGCCCCTGGGCACCTGAATGGAATTCGCACCTGGAGTTTGGATCAAAATTTGGTGGTAGATTATCAGCAGAAGGAGCTCTCATGGTACGAAGCTCAACCAAGTTCAACTTCAGTAGCTCTTGAAGCAATACAGCGTATGGACACGGGATAGGATCAAGTTTGCGGTTCTTCGCTCTTGTTCTTTCCTGAAACGGTCTCGGTGCCTGTTGTTGTTGACCCTGTGGTCGTGATTGAAAACTTCGTTGTTGACACTGCGTTGGACGCCTGCCATGTCCCTGTACTCTCTGACTCATATTTGACTGAGGAGTGAATGGAGATTGTTGATGCAGTCCCTTTGAAGACTTAGACTGAGCAATGATTCTAGGAGAAGGAAAGTTGACCACTTCTTTTGTATTCTTGCATGCTGAAGGAGGAGTTATCTTGTGACACTCAATCAATCCCATTTCGGACAGTTGTGGACATAATTCAGCATAAGACACGGGTATCAGATCAATAATCCTTTCTTGAACCTGTTGATGACGGGTTGCTAGCAATGGAGGAGTTATAGATGAAATCGGTTGAAGTATTTCTCCTGGAAACCAAGGCGTAGCATCTGAGGAGGATCCCTGATAAGGAAAGAAAGTACTCACTTCTTTGGTAACGATTGGTGTAGGATCATTCAGTTCACATGTGGAGTTGGTTCCTATCTGATGCTCTTCCTGACTGCCGAGTGGCGATTGCTGGTGAAGAGATTCGAACTGTAGAGGAAATCCATCTAAAGAACCCTGATTTGTTGGACATCCCAAAGAGATGGGAGAAACATGACCTTCTGTTTGAAAGGCGGACACACAAATATTTTCCTTTTTCGACATAACATTCATGATTCCTGTAAGCAGCTTTATCTGAGTCTTCATCAGGTTGAATTCTTCTCTCAACAACTTCTGATCCTGGGACAACGCTCGAATGTCCACTACAACATGCCCCAGTTGGGCCTTCATCTCGGTCACCTCCGCTCGGAGTTGTTTCATGTCTAAACCTTGACAGTCGTGATTCAAATTGACCATTCTGGAGAGAAACCAGGTCAGGATAAGAATTTGTCTCTGAACACCTGTAAAAAATGCAAGGATGTATGCAAATGTCATGTTCAGTTATTTCCACGGAATCCATCCGTTTTGATTCAAGTTTTAATGCAGACGAAAATCCGACATAATCCAGATATGGGATCCTTAGAAGTAACTGAACATGTATGCTAAAATGCCATGATGTCATGTATGCAACTGGCATGTGGTCAGCGGTCCGACGCTGGTGTGGATCAGATGACCAAGTGTTGGTGAAGATCATGATATCAGTATCTCTGTGCAGAAGTTCCAGAATTCTCAACCAAGTATCATATAGGGCCGGATCATAACACGGAGTAATACTGGCAAAAGCAGGTATGTTGGAAGTTTTAGGGTTCCTGCAAACCTGTAAACCCCTCCCAATCTCACGGGTATGCTACTACGGGTCAACATCACGGACTCTCAAAGCCGAATAGCAATAATACGTTCACCATTTCCGAGAAATGGCTCATGACCAAATCAGGGAATCGGTTTGGCATTATGTACTACTCAGGGAGGCCTCAGCTGAATTCCGGAAAAACAAGCATCCCTCATAAGTTCCCGGCTTCAAGCACTGAAGTCGAGAAACAATAGTACATTCATCCCGAAGGGTACAATACTACCGTCATACGACCAGTCGCTTTAACCAGGTTCCTATGAGAGAACAAGGTCATCCTATGCGATTTCCTAGTGGGCCCTCGGGTGCGAATGGGTTTGCCACGAAATGTGGTCTGCCACTGTCACCACTGGAGAGGGTTGTTTCCACTAAGGTCCTCGATGATCGGTTCCCAGTGTTAGCAGCTCAGGTGGGAACATTCTATGGTCTGCCTAGGCAGTATAAAACATATCCCAAGAGAGCCTGATCTGGGTGTGGGACTCGTGAAAACTACACGTGCTCAAGACCACGCAAGCCACACGACTGCCCACTCTAAATCCTATGTGTATACTCAAGCCGGGTATTTGGCTTATCTCACAATAATCCCATCCCGCCAAGGAAAACCAGAACAGCCAGTACAGTATATGCCAGTATATGCAACAGTAAAGTAAAGTGCGGAAAGCTGTAAATAAAGCAGTAAAGGAAAGCAATAAACTGTAAACAAAACAGTAAAGCTAAACTTAAAGCATAACAGCGAATGAATAAGCACCCAAAGGAAACAGAAACAGACAAGCGCTAGGATTGACTCTCAAAGGGGAAATTAGAATTTCTAAAGTCCCCAGCAGAGTCGCCAGCTGTCGCTCCCGGGATTTTCATCCTAGTACAAACGCGAAAGTGGCGCGGAAAGGTAGAGTCGCCAGCCAGACATTTTTATCCCAAAGGAATGGGAAAGGTAATGTTGCACAAACCTAAGAAAGAAGGAAAAGGACGAGGCCTTGCGAACCAAAGATCTGGATACGGGAGTCGGTTACAAATTGAGAAGGTATTAGCACCCCAATCCGTCCGTCGTACCCGACGGGATCCACGCTTAAAAGTCTGTTTTCAAAGGGTGAAAAATAATATGCTGTTTAACTGAAATAATGGCTATCTGGAATGAAATGAAATGAGAAAGGAAATGGATTTGGAAAATGGGAATAAAGGGGAAATGTAGGGAAAAAGAAAGATTGTGCTCGAATGGGCCCTACCCCACTGCCTACGTACCTCATCGGGATAAATGAGGATCAGAGACGCCGTAGTTCGTCTAACTAAGGCTTACACCCGTTTGTGGTTTTTAGGATGACGTTGCCATAGCTCTAGCTCAGGTGTTACCGGCTCTGACTCGAGGGTGTTTACCGTGTCGCTGTTTGAACTGTCGAGACAAGTCATGAAAGGTATGAGATGAAATGAGAAGACGTGACTTCTTGGTTTGTTGTTTTTTAGAAGAAATGTTTTGAATTTGTGTTTATTGAATGTACAACACTAAAGACTATGACACAGGAGCGAATACTTTCCAAGATCGCCCCCAATGGAACGTTTGTAAAGCATCCTAGAAGAGTGAAGGAGACCTCCACTAGTCATTTCCCGTATAGCTTAAGGCTCGTGGCGCATTGTACACCTTTCCTTTATTAAATGTTTTTGATTTTATTTAAAGATGAGAAGAGACTCAAGTTATAAAAGGTAAACATTCTAAGGGGCTACTAGACCTACCCTAAATCAGTTTGAATTCATGGATAACCTATGGTTAGTGAGGCTTACAATTGAATCTACCTAAGAGATATAAGAGATATAAGACTAAACATGCAAGTAAAAGAAGTTAGTAATGAGCAATAGGGTCCTCCTAAGTCATGGTAGGTAAAACGTATATGAAATGTAAACGGGATGAAACAATGAGGTGTGGGGGTCGGTTGCGTGGTGCTAAGACACACGACTTATGGTATGAAACATACAAGGTTTGATATTGGTTGAATGGAATGGAACGAAGGTAATCGAGGAACCCTAGAATAATATAAACTTTATTTATTTATTTGAAAGTATATTCGACGTTGGATCGAATACTTTATTTGTTTTTGAAGATTTTGTTTTCTAACGATTTGTTTTTATCTTTTCTAATCCTAATTAAGGAAATCATACAAGCATACAAATTCTAAGCTATTACATCACAAAATACACAAAGTATAAAACACAATTAAGGCATAAAAAATATCCAAGTCCAATAAGCCAAACCTTGCAAAACACCTTGCACACAAAAAACAACAAATAGTTAGTGAATGATATGAATTATGAATATGCATAATGTGAAGGAATGAATTAAAATGACAAAAATATTAAAAGTCATGAGAAAAATATGAAATTAATTTCCTAAGGTCTTGAACCTGATTATATCACTATGCTAAAAAATCTCTCAAAACTTCTAAGCTTAACTATGGTAAATGACCACCTAATTCTATGTAAAGTTCCAACACAAATTTGCACAAATTACACTATCCAAACAATAGAAAAAATGCCCTAAAAAATACACAAAAAATATTATAGGTACTTCTATTTGTCCTTTAATCATGGCAAAAAGAATGGGCAAAAAATGTCATGGGAAGTGGCCTAAATAAATTGAACAATTTTATGTGTCTACATGAGAGTTTAATAGAAAATTAATTAAATTAAAATTCGAAAATAAATTAAAAAATGATAAAATTCAGAAAGTGAAAATTGGGAGTGTTTCTAAAGTGTCTTAATACTCTAATATAAATTTTGGTGGATTTTTATCAAGTGTTTTTGTATTTATTCATGAATTAATTGAAAACTATATGAAATTGAAATTAAAAAAAAGAAAATGATAAAGAAGAGGGATAAGAAGAGAAATAATTATTAGTTATAAAAGGTAACTGGGCCTATACGGGGGTGCTGATAGGAATTCGCAGGCCCATAGTTAAAATTCATATACTAATAATTTCCTACTAATTCTATTTACGATTTTTTTAATGAGATTTTCTCTTTTAACCTATCAATTAATAGTTTTTAAATGGACTAATGGTCTTTAATTTCATTCTTCATTATTCTAATTACTATTTTATCAATCCTAATCTTTACATTTTATTTAATATTCTAATTAATATTTATTAACTAAACTTATATATGATAAAATAGACAGAAATTATAAACATAAAACAAATTGGATGAAAACCTAGGTCTTCTTCTTCAACCTGTTAGAAACCCTAACCTCTCCATGTTCTCCCCCAAGCGGCGCCTCCCCTCTATGAGAAACCCTAGCCACCGCAATCACCTCCTCCCTCTTAACATCGCCGCCGGTCTCATCACCATCCTCTTGCCCTTCCGCCGCCGAAACGAAACTCTTCACCGGAGACAAAGCATGCGGCCGCCGCCGGCTCCGAGACATCCTCCACCGAACATCATAGCCTAACCCTAACAAGAAGCTGAGCTCACACAAAAACCTAAACGCGAAACCCTCGAAGCCTCTTCTCAAAATCTCAAATCCGTCTGACCCTATATGATTCTCCCTTCTCTAATCACCGAATTGAATTCATGCTATGAAAACCTAAACCGTGCTTCTCGGATTGATGAAAAAAGAAAGAGCCTGTGAATCTCACCTGTAAGAGTCGTTGAGGCCGTGCAATGAAGACTCGCCGTTGAAGATTATCGCGCTTTGAAGGTTCAAAAGACCTTTGATGAAAGAAACGGATCGAGAACGAAGGCCAATTTCGCAGGGAACTGATGATGTTGATCCGTAGAGGATGACGAAGGGAGAAAGCGAAGATTCGTTGAGGTCTGTTCGTGTTGCTCAGTGATGATGTTGATCTTAACGCCGCTGATGCCAACGGATACCTCACAGGTACAATATTCCTCTCCCTGCGGTGTTCTGATTCTTGATTTTTACTGAGAAGTCGAAATCGTTGTTGATGGCTCTGTTTTTTTATTGCGATTCACTTTTTAGTTTGACGAACAATAGAGTGACGAAGCCGATTCCGATAGTCCAATGCTACCGCAATATGAAATTCAGGTAAACACTTCAGTTTCACTTTTCTTTCCTCTCACTACGCAAACACTTCTTCTTGCTGCAACTTCCGACGTGATGGAATCCTGATATCGATGTTCTTGACTATGCAGGTTGGAGATTTTGTACACTCTCGATGAAACAGATCGAAGATAAAGTCCAGATAGCGTGAAGTTGTATTGTTGTGATCTCGGATGTTAGTGCGGCGGATTGAAGGAGTTGTTAGGATGATCGCTCATCGGGAAATGGTGTCGATGCCGACACGAATTGAAAAGAACTTCATTTCTGGATTCGGGTCAGGTATGCATCACATTCTTGTTGCGATTCGCTTGCTGGTTCGTTTTTTACTCTTTATCGGTTGATGCGAATGATAATTGATGCCATTGTTTGAGGTTTGCAGAGAAAACAATTAAGGAAAAGGAATGGTGGATAGAAGAAATTTTAGGATTTGAAGGAGAGATTCAAGAGGAAAGAAAGAGGGTTGGATAATTCGGCTAGCTACGAGAAGATGAAGTTGGAAGATGAAGGTGAATACTCAGAGAGCTTGATGAAGATGCAATGGTATGAAAACACTTTCGATCTATTCTCTTCTTTCTGTGCATTCAACTCTGAGTTTGTTAAAGTTTATCACAAAACTCATTCTTCTTCTGCTCCTTTCCATGAATTCAAATGTTGAAGTTGTTGCATTATGAAATCGTGCAAGGATTCTTGTATGAGTTTTCTGTTTATGCACCGTGTGAGAACTTGTGCAAGTTACTGTTGTTCTTGATTTCTTGCAGGTTGAAAATCATGGTGATGCAGAATTGTTAAGAGTTTGAATGAAGAATGAATGAGAAAGATAGATGATGAAATTCTAGCCAACCCGAAGAACAAATGAAAGAGCGAATATATAGAGATGAAAATGAAGCTTCCGGAGATTTTCGGTTAGAAGCTTCTAGATTCAATCGGAAGTTTCTATCAGTTTTTTCTGTTAAAAATCAGTTAGAACTTTGTTAGGATTTTTATAACTGAATTTTTGTGTAATTCTCTTCTAGTATTTGGAATTTGTTTATCCTGAAGCTTTATTGTAATTAATTTTTTTGCTGAGTTTTATTTTGTTATATTTGCTTCCAAAATCTGGTTCTGGTGAGTAAGATCATTGCTCCTTGCTATGCAAACCCCTTTGTACTCTTCTAATGAGAAAATATAACTGAAAGTTGAACATTTTCATTATTCACGGCCAATAGCTTCAAACAGTGTCTCTTGCAAAGCCTTTGAAAACTCTGAGTATGTATTCATAAATGCACCTGACATATTTCTTCTTCAACCTGCTTGAACAACCCCTGTTGATATTGGAATGATCTTTTCAAATTGCTTAGTAAAATGTCTTCACCCAAATGTTTGTGAAAGGAAGAATTATGACTTTGACATAGCAATCGAGTAAAAGCATGGCCTTCTGAATTTTTTAATAGAACTTAAAATAACTTATGCCTTCTGAATTCTTTTAATAGAAATTAAAATAACTTATGCAAAAGAATGCAGGTTGACGCGGCTCCTCATAATCTGGAAATGACCTTAATATTAGAATCCAACGTGTGAATCATGCCTTTCAAAATAGTATTAGCTACGGTTAGAACCTGACAGTCATTGGTTCCCCTTAGACCCTCATATGCTTGCTGCCAGAGTGAAATAACTAGTTAAAGCATTGACTCCAACGTCGCCTCAATTGGGCCACATATTTTACCATTGAAATCTGAAGTATTGACATCATTATCACCACACATGTCCTTCTAATAATAGCCGTTATCTCAAAGTCTAAGCCACATGCATTAAGTCGGGATGTATTGCGACCTACATCCATTGGACTCATTCTCGAATTTCTTCGATACACAATCTTAATATTTTAAAGATCTTGCAAATAAAGTTCCAATTTTGTGCACCTCAGTCCTGGTTTAATTTCTCAATCCCGCACAGATTGGTATGGCGAGTGGCGATAAAGGGGAGAATAGCCTCAAGCATAATACATTTTCAAACCATGTCCTGTAACATAATCCATATTTATAGCACCTCAAGCCACAAAATCCACTGATCCTAAATCTGATCGTCACACGAACAAAATCGATGATATGAATTATTGTGAAGAGTCAATTAAATAATCATAAACGAGAGGGCAAATTTTGGGGTGTTACAATATGCTTTAGCTTTTGCAGTAGAGTCTAACTCAGATGAGTTAACAGTTCCTTATGAACTCATAATTTTGTTACCATTAGTTTGTTTGGTTGATCTAGAAGGAACAACTGGAATGTACTTAGTAAAAATGTGGGAAAACTTTCTTTGAGGTTAAAAAAAATTTCATTTTAGCTTGCCAACGTTTGAAGTGAAATCCCTTAAACTTAAATGATTTGTCAAAGACAACATTCGCAAAATTACAAATAACTTCTACAGTAGCCTTGGTAATTTTTAAACGTCTTAAAATTATTGTTTTACTATTTTTAAGCATTGTCACTAAGGAAATTATCGGGACAAAACACATACTAGGTATCTCTCTTTAAGACGTTTCGCTGCACCACCCAAAAATATGCAAATCAGTCTAACAACTATGGTGCCTCTATGATAAAACAACTAATTTATATACTAGAAGACTACTACTTGCACGATAGAATATAGACCCAAAAATACACTTTATGAGGTAGAAAGATCATTCGAATATGGTATAAATACCATTCATAGTATCTGGTATAACGACCCGTCGTAATAATTTCTCAAACTTAGAGAAATTCCAATCATTCTCCAAAGAAAATTCAATAATGGTCATTTGAACACTCAATAATTTCTCAAATAAGAGAAATCCAAATAATTCTCCAAAGAGAATCCAAAAATTACTTGTAATTTCTCAACTCAAATGATGAGAAATTGACATAATTCTCTAAACAAAATTCAAGAAAATACTCAAAAAATTCTACGAGTAAAAAGAAAAGGGAAGAAGTTGACATTTTGACAATTCGAAAGATGTAGATTTATGAGAGTGAGAAAAGAAAGAAATTAACAAAAGAAATTTTGTGTGTGTTTTGGAATAAAACAAATAATTTCCTTATATAATGAAGTGAGCTAAATAAGATATTTCACCTAAGCAATGTGGGACTAAGTAGTTGAATTTTTTTAAAATTCATCTCCATATAATAAAAAATTAATATAATGTTCCAACAATGTTTTTTTCGTATAATTTTTTTACTGAGGGAGTATTATAAGCAAAAGAAAAGAGTTGAGTAACATGGCTGATTTTCGTGAGACATTTAGTTTGAAAAAGTACCAGGAGTGTCTTTTTAGAAGAGTTTTGTGACCTATGGATTTCCGGTATATTATAACCATGTTAGAAGCAAAATCTATAATTGGAAGGTTCAACATTTATCTTTAGCGAAACTGAGTTACATTGTTGAAAACTGTGATTGAGAGTTATATTATGACAACAATGATTCTTAAAAAGTGATTGTATGAGGTTAAAAAATGAGACACTCTTTTATTTAGGGAGATGATGACCAACATAGGAAAATGCATTTTATTAATGTTGTGAAAACATAAAAAAAATTATAGTGCTGAAATAGGTTACTGTGTTTTAGTAACCAATTACATAGTGTAATGTTTTGGGTTGATAAAACAATTGTAACCGATTATCGCATTTTGGTAATTGATAACATTGACTTGAAATTGTTATTAGAAACAACTTTAACTGGTTACAGGTTTGACGTATTTGGTTACAGGAAGACAAGTTTCAGTTTTTTCAATTTATTACCTGTGTCTCAATCCAGTGTACTTGTATATATACCTTTGAGGTATCATTATTATGAAGGTTGAATGAAAATATTCTCAGCCTCAATTATAATTCTCTCTTCTTCTCTCCATCTCCATACTAAATTTACTTCATTCTTACCAACCTTGTGATTCCAAGTTCTAACATTTGACATTAAGAGTTTATTTCGATCCAACAAAGACCTAGTGTGCAACATGAATTCAGTCTCCAATGAAAGAATCCTAACAAACTTACTTATCTTTGATGCGAAGAACTATGATAAATGGTGTAAGCAAATAAAGGTGTTGTTTGACTATCAAGATGTTCTTGAAGTGATCAAGAACAACGTGAGTACTCTTGTCGAAGGTCCAATGGATGCACAATGCGCAACGCATAAGGAAGAAAAGAAGAAATATTTCAATGCGTTGTTTTTGATCCATTAATGTGTGGATACGAACAACTTTGAGAAAGTTGGTGATTCTGAATCATCGAAGCAAACATGGGAAATCACGGAGAAGGCGTATGCAGGGATTGACAAGGAAAATGTTGTGAGGTTAATAAAGTCACAAAAGATAACTCAAGTTGATTCAAATGAAGGAGAAGAAGACCACCAATGATTTCACTACAATAATTACTCGGTTGGTGAACCAAGTAAAGGCGTGTGGTGAAACTGTTACGAAACAATATGTTATCGGGAAAATATTACATTTTTTTAGGACAAGATTTGATAACATTTTTGTAGCGACTGAGGAATCGAAGAACCTTACGACCATGAGCAAAAAGGAACTTTTAAACTCTCTTTAGGCACATGAACAAAGGATGGAGGAGAGAAAGATTGATAGGGTAAAGGCAAAGATCGCTTTGCAAGCTCATTTCAACAAAAAAGACAAGAAGTCAAAAGGAAAATGGCCCATGAAATAAAGGGAAATTTTCATAACTTTAGTGGGAAAAGAATTCCAAAATTCCAAGAATTCGACTTGTCAAAAGGATGAGAGCAATTGTAGCAAGAATGGTGGTCAAGACAACTTTATAGGTGAAAGGAGAAGGATTGACAAAAGCAAGATGCAATAATTTAAGTCGAAATTTCAATCATTTTGCAAGAGAGTGCAATGCAAACAAAAAGGAACCTCAATTGGATTAAACCAAAGTTGTAAGACAAGTGTTGATGGGGAGAACACTCTCTTGGTCATGATCATAGAAGGGGAATACAACAACATGCTGCAAGATGAATGCAACAACCATTTGAAAAAAATGCAAATTCAAGTTTAAGTCGGTTACCTGTATGTTGTAATCAGTTACAGAGGAAAGAATCGCCTTGCTGACTACAAATATTTTGGTTTGTTTGAAAAATATTTGAAGATGCATTTAGATATTTTTTGAGAATTTCTCAATCCACCCCATAATACTCTCCGCCACCTTCTGCATTTCCAAATATGCCCCATGTTTCTGCCGATACACTTCTGGACACACAAATTTTTTGCTTTACGTTGAAACCTTTCGCAGATGCATATGCAGAAATAGTTTGTAGATGCATCTGTAGAATTTTAGCAGAACAGTTTAAAAAAATTAAATTAGTTTTATGAATAAAGTAGTATCATATATAAATACATCATATATAAATGCACAAACATGAATAAAATAATATATATATATATATATATATATATATATATATATAGCACATCAATGTCATCATCCAAAATAAATATATCACTGTCATAAAAAAAATACATATAGCTACTATGTGTGCGGGAGTACATCATTTCCACCCTTTCCTCTGCCTGCCCCTGTGCACGCTCTCCTCTGCCTCTGCATCCTCCTCGGGTGCCTATCCCACCAGTCATTGTGCGATGTCTGCGGTACTGTGTGCCACTAAATGCCACCCGAATAATCTCTTCCATAGTACGCATGGTATCAGACCCCTCAGGAAGAAACCAACCTCAATGCTTGTCCTTCCAATCCTAACTAGTTGTTGACATATATGCACCAAATCCTGAGTGTGGTCCATTTGAGATTGTTCCTCCTCTAATATCTCATGATGCGGTGGTCTAGGAGGATCACCATGTAAAACCCCCTTTCTATACCCCCAAATAATCAAATAATCATTTAGGTACATATTAAAATTCCATCAGAGTATAATTAGAAACATAGTATAAAAGAGGTATGTCACATTATACATGAAATTAAAACATCCAACACCTGCTCAACAATAGATATGCAATAGTGGAGTAGCTAAATACTTGCACCCACATCTCAATATTTAGAATAAAAGCGGAAAATCTAAATATTGAATAACATCAAACATATATATATATATATATATATATATATATATATATATATATATATATATATATATATATATATCATCAAGTTTGATTCACCAACATAATTCATGTTTATATAAACATCCATCACCAAGATACATATACAAATGCACCACAAAAGGCATCACAACCAAAATCCCTAGCTACCTGGTGCTACATATCAGAGCCGGCCAACAAAAGAATGAAGTCACGCTTCACAAAAAGACCTTCAGCATACCTACTCTGCAATGCCTCATAGAGCATCATAAAACAGCAGAAGAGTGAAATATATTATCATAATAACAATGCATATAATTATATATCTTAGCATATAAATACACATTTAATACATTCTCACCACAATTCATCTCCAATCACACATATACATCACCATGTATATATATATATATATATATATATATATATATATATATATATATATATATATATATATATATATATATATATAAATCAAGCATATTCATCATGCATACTTTCATCATTTCCATCACTCCACATAAACATACATATTCATGTTTACTCATCAATGCACAAATACAAAGATGACAAAATGCAAATCATAGAGACCGACTCACGACTCTATGCAAATGCAATGCGGTACCGACTCATTCATCTCAAGTTCACTCAGGAACTAATTGGAATCATTGCTCATTACCAATGTAACTCCCCGTCGGGCCTACGATGTTCACCCATTGCTTACACCCCACATGGGCACACAATGTTTATGGTTTGCTCACACCCCACACGGGCACACACTCCGATTGCTCACACCCCACATGGGCACACAATCATTCGTGATCATTTCACCCATTGCTCACACCTCACATAGGCACACAATGTTTATGGATTGCTCACACCCCATACAGGCACACAATCTAATTGCTCACACCCCACATGGGCATACGATCATGTTGAAATCATCGCTCACACCTCACATAGGCACACGATATTACAACGGATTCACATTAGAATCCCACAACACAAGAATGTACATTATTATGCTTCATATACGAAATGACTCAACCACTCTTGAAATACATACATATTCACAATATAATCATGCATTCATCTCATATAATCACATACAATCTACATACATTCACATCAATTACGCCAAACAGCAACAAATCTTTCACAATCAACATGCATTCACGTTTAGTTCGAACAACGCATTTATGTTTCCAAACGACCACAACACACAATCAAATTCCACAATTCCTTATTTCACATAATTATGATTAATCGGAAAAGTCGGGTAAAAATCGGTTAAAAATAATATTTTTCGACATCATGAGAAAATACATAATTTCAACTTAAAATGATATGTGGAACGCTAAAAACGAATAACCGGTTCAAAAGTTACGAAATAAACATCACACTTATTTTTTTTTATAAGAAAACCACCTTCTGCATAAGCTACAGGTCGCGGCACGACCCCTTGTTCACGAGGAAAACTTCACAGGCATGCTAAGTTCGCGGCGCGAACCATGTTCGCGGGGCAAACTTAGCAGAAGTTCCAAAACACAAACTACGGGAAAACCAT